>CM035431.1:19858266-20378266 GCA_020310875.1 Ceratopteris richardii | reverse complement strand
CTCTTGGAACGGAGATGATGATCTCTGTCGTCGTGGCCACATTGGCAACATTTGTTGATGGGGTCGTGATCTAAGTGGTTGCAGTAGATGTGCCCTCATCTTCTTGATGCTCCTCTTCTAGTGACTCGGATTATGAAGAATTCTCCTTAGAGACCACGTACAATGAGTTGTTGGAGTCGCCATTGGAAGAGGATTGCTCTGATCTGCTCTCTGTATCTGTTTTGAATTCAGAATATTTATCTTCTATTTCCATAGAAGAAGATGCCATGATAACTATAGTTCCTTATGTGATTTGAGTGGTGATTAATGAGCAGATATTGAGGTAGAGTTAAAATCTTAGCAAACCTAGATAGCAGTCTTGGAGACGTGGATACCAGACGAATAGCAGCCTTAAGCCATAAGCAACTGTCGTGTTAATCCAAAAGACACTTGGAGCAGAAAATGGTATAGCCTTCAGGATCAGTCGAGTGCGGTTCAGCTGTGAGCTTAAGCCCTTGGGAGCAGTAGTAGTGTGGTGTAGCCATGGCAGCCAGACCCAAGAATGAGGATTGGTGGTGCCAACTATATAGAGAAGCGGTTAGCAGTCAACACCATAGCTGAAAAATCAAGATCGAAGAGGCCACCTGATATTTCTCCTCTAAGATTGCACGTTTGAGAGATCAAAGAGAGATTAGAGCCCAGGATGGAATCGGAGCAGCGCTCAGCACAACCTATAGGCCAGAATACGGAGGCCACCTGGTTGATGATGAGGCTCTAGTGATGCCAGGTAAGGCGACAGAATCGGAGGCCACCTGGTTTACAACAAGGCTCTGGTGACGCCTGGTAAGGGTCGCCTACAGTTAGGAGATGATGCTAAAGTCGATAGAGCAAGCTGCAAATTATAAGGAATTAGATGAGCTGATGTGGACCAATTAGGACTGATTAGATTTGCTATAATTGGCGCTGTGGGTTATAGATGAGGTGATGTGGACCTCTAATCGTCAGAAAGTTGGTGCTATAATTGGCACACAGTCGTCCAATTTTAGGAGCACATAATAATTATGGAGGTCAGGGGATGAATTCGGAACAGAGGGCAATATTGGGTTATCCAAGCGGGTGGTCGCCAACCTGTAGCATATAGGTGGTCGCCAATAGGTTCTGAGATGGGTATCACATCACCATGGGCAATAGCTGATGGCTGGAACACCAGCGTCAGTGAGATCCTAATTGGTGAATTTTAGATTCATTGGATTTGGAAATCCCTTTTATCGGTAGCGGAATTATATGGTGAGATAGGTCCTTTTAGGGTGTAGGAGTGGAGGTCACCTCTAGGTTTGAGGGGGAGGGCGGAGTGGTCACCTTGATGCATGATGGAGCCGCCAAGGAAGGGGAGGTCGCCTATCTAGAAGGGGGATGGGAGGTGGCCTTAGTCAATTTTAGAGGGAGGCCTGATGAGGAGGGAGGAGTGGTCACCCTAGTATGAGGGGAAGGGAAAAGTGGTCGCTCCAATTATGATGCTTTTGTTGTTTTTTGAGGGTAGTCAATTGAGAAGGTTGGTAGGTGGAGGTGAGGTCACCAGATTTAGATGGAGGAGGAGAATTAGAGGTAGGAGGAGGGATTAGGGAGGTCGCCTTAGCCAGAATGAGAAGAAGAGGAGGGATTGTTAGAATTGGAGGAAAGAGGAGGTGAGGTCGTCCTGCTTAGAATGGGAGGTGGCTTATAAGAGGAAGGGTGGAGTGGTCGCCTTGATGAATTATGGAGAGTAGGGTTGGTCGCCCTTGTTGAATTATGGAGAGGAGGGTTGGTCGCCAGGGGAGGGGAGGTCGCCAATTAGGAGCCAATAGGAGGAAGTCAACCTTAGAGGAAGGAGGAGGGAGATCACCTTAATATGATTAGGCGAAATAAGGTTTGGAAGTTGAGGATAGATGGTCAGGTTGGAGAGGAGTTGGAAGGCCGGTCATCTAGGTGGTGTTGGAGTTGGGAGGGTGGAGAGGTCACCCAATTGGGACTAGTGGAAGCGGGGGGTTGGAGAGGTCGCCAAGGTGAGGAGGGGTGGAGAGGTCGTGCAAAAATGTGGATGAGTGGAGATGGAGAGAGGGAGAAGTTGCTAAGTGAGGAAGCGTGGAGAGGTTGAATATTAGGGGAAAGTTGGAGGGATGGTTGCTAGATGCACTAGAGAGGAGGTAGGAAATAGGAGGGTGGTTGCTTATGTCTAGGCATGAGAGAGGATTGGGATTGCCATTGCCAGGAAGGGAGGTCGCCTTTGCATGAGGGAGAGGGAGGGGAGAGAGAGGAGGCGAGGGGAGGTCACCTTGGCATTAGGGAGGAAGGGGAGGGGAAGTATGGTAGGGGAGGTTGCCATAAGATGAGGGAGAGGGAGGGAAGGGAGAGAATGGTAGGGAAGATCGCCTTAAGATGAGGGATAGGGAGTAGAGAGAGGATGGTAGAGGAGGTCACCTTAAGATGAGGGAGAGGAAGGGGAAGGGAGGATGGTAGGGGAGGTCGCCTTAGCATGAGGGAGAGGGGGGAGAGGGAGTTCACTTCAAGATGAGGAGAGGTGGGGAAAGGTGGAGGGGTCGCCCTTGGGGGGCATGGTGAAGTGGAGGATCAAGGATGAATAGAGGTAGAGAGATCGCCCATGGAGGGAAAGGTTAGATGGTGGGTGAGAGATGAGAGGTGGTAGAGAAGTCATGGAGGGACAGGGTGTAGAATAGTGGATGAGAGGAGATAGGTGTAGCTTGTTAGTATTTAGAGGAATGAGAGGATATAAGTGTACTTGTTAGTATGTAGAGGAAGGAGGAGGGGACTTTGCCCTTGCCAACATTGGAGTAGAGGTCAAACTTGGAGAGGAAGGGTGGAGAGGTCGCCCTTGGAGAGGAAGGATGGAGGAGAGGTGAGGAGGTTGCCCTTTCAACATTGGAGGGGAGGTCGCTCTTGGAGAGGAAGGATGGAGGAGAGGTCGCCCTTGGAGAGGAATGGTGGAGGAGAGGTCGCCCATGGAGAGGAAGGGTGGAGGAGAGGTCGCCCATGGAGAGGAAGGATGGAGGAGAGGTCGCCTTTGGAGAGGAAGGGTGGAGTGGTGGCACAGGAGGAAGGAGTAGGGGAGGGCAGGTTGCCCTTGGAGAGAAAGTGTGGAGTAGTTGATTAGGGATGCGAGGAGACGGAGGGGTTGATCATGGAGGAGTGGTTACTAGTGAGAAGAGGAAGTATGGTAGGTTACTATTGAGAAGAGGAAATATGGTTGGAGTGGTTGCTTTAGGGAAGGAAGGATTGAGAGGAACTAGGTGGTTGCCAAGAAGGTACCTCTTGGTGAAGGTGCAACGGGTTGGTCGCCTAAAGGTAAATGTTAGGAAGTGATCTTGTGCCATTCCTTGCAGAAAGAAGTTGCATAGGGAGGATATAAGTTGCATAGGGAGGATAAGGAAGGAGAATCCCAATGTGATAAGAGGTAAAAGAAGTGAGTAGCATATTGCCTATGTGATAATGGGCAGAAGTGAGTAGTAGAGGAGAATGGTAGTGGTGGTAGTAATAGTGGTAGTGGGAGTGGAAAAGGGAAGGAGATAGATGTGGAAACTAGAAGGTGATAGACGAAAAACAGACCGAATCTACATCATTCCATTGGCTAATAAGGAAAGGGTATAAGCTAAGAGGAAAAGACATAAGCTGTATATACATTATGTACAAGGTCAATTTCCTGCTCTTCTATCATTCCACATAGGGTTTTAGCTTAGATTCGTTGACTAAGGGTAGTATTGTACCATCCAATGTGGAGATTTGTACTACACCTTTTAGAAGTGTTCGTATGATCCTAAAAGGTCTGTTCCATCTCGACATCAATTTCTTCCTGGCTTTCTTCTCAAAGAGCCGCGGATGGGACACCAAAACTAAGCTTCCTTCCTTGATCTTTGATTTCCATAGGTTTGCGTCATGATTCTCTTTCCTTTTTTCTTGTACTTCGACCAGATTCTCATTGCCTATCTTTTTCTTTTCTTCAAAAAGTTGTAGCCTCACAATATTGGTTGAGAGTGCACGATTAAACCCAGGAATTCGATTGGTTCCAGCGTAGGTGGAACTCAAAAGGAGTGATTGCTTGTATCCCATAGACTAACTCGAATGGGGTATGTCCTGTAGTGGCTTTGAATGAAGTTCTATAAGCCCACAATGTACCAAGATATGCCTGTCTCCATGTATGAGGAAACTGTAAGCATGTTTTTCTTATTAGGAGCATGAGAACCTTATTTGTGCTCTCTGCCTGTCCATTTGCCATTGGGTAGTATGCACATGACTTCTTATGGAATATATTTGATACTTCTCAAAAATTAAAGTCAGTACCTTGTTGATGAATTGGGATCCTTGATCTATTGTTACCTCTATTGGACATCTATATCTGCAAAAGATGTACTCATACAAGAAGGAGGCTACTGTTTCAGCAGTACAATCCTTATTGTCTATTACTTAAGCCCACTTAATGGCATAATTCGTTGCCACTAGAAGATATTTTGCACCTAAATCTCGTGCTACGAGAAAAATTGGGCCAACAAAGTCTATTCCCCAATGCTCAAAGGGTTGCCAAGCTATGGAGATATTAAGTGGTTGGTTCCTTTGTCGTGTCGGTTTGGGCGCACATCGTTGACAAACATCACGTGCCTTTGCAGATTTAGTGGCATCTCTGAAAAGATATGAAAACCATAGGCCACTCTGGAGTATCCTCAGTGTAGTGATATGTCCAGAAAAATGACCACTAGATTTGTCCTCATGTGCCAATTGATGAACAGTTTCTGTTTCATGTGGTTGAAGACACTTTCTGTACATCCCATTAGGGCCAATCTTATAGAGGGTGTCTTTTGCCATTATGAAATTCTTACTTTTCAAGAGGAGTCTACGACTTTCTAATGGAGTAGACCCAGTACGGAATTGACCCTTTCCTAGGAGGAGGGTCAAATCATCATACCATATAGGTGCTATATTTATCTTGTATATTTGGCTGTCTGGGAAATCATCTTCTACTTTGTTTCTTGAGTTGGGTGTCTGATGCGAGAAAGGTGGTCTGCAATGACATGTTGCCTGCCACTTCTCTGTACAATTTCAAAATCGAATTCTTGAAAGAGAAGCAACCATCTCCATACTCTTCCTGCGACTTGTGGTTTATTCAAAAAATATTTTAAGGCTTAATGATCAGTAATCACTGTGAATGTAGTGCCTGAATTTCTTGAGGGCAAATATGATAGCCAATGCTTCCCTTTTGTAGTGCTATAGTTCTTCTCGGCTTTTGAGAGGAGCCTACTTGCGTAATGAATGGGCTGGTCTAATTTATGTGTTTCGCTTGGTTGTGTCAATATGGCTCCTACTGCATACAAGCTTGCATCTACATGCACGTGAAATGTATTAGACCAATCTGGTGAGATGAGTATAGGTGCAGATGCCAACATCTGTTTTAGATAAGTGAATGAAGATTCTTCTTCTTCAAACCATTGAAAGGGAAAACTTTTACTAGTAAGTTGTGAAAGTGGTCGTGCTGCCTCTGCATACATGTGTATGAACTTTTGGTGATATCCAGTGTGCCCCAAGAAGATCTGGACCTCTTTAGCATTTATAGGTCTTGGAAGCTTAAGAATTGACATAACCTTATCTAGATCTCGAGTCATCCCTTTAGCAGAGACCACATGTCCTAACAAGGTGCCTTGGGTTACCAAAAAATGACATTTGTTAGGGTTAAGTTTCAAACCTGTCTCTCTGCAACGTTGGAATACTTGTTCTAATTGCTTCAAATGTTCTGGTACATTTTCTATTGCAGTGGTGCAGGCTGCTCTAGAGAAGGCTAAAAAGTCATCCATAAAAATTCTTAAGAATTTTAGGAGCAATTTGTTGAAGCTAACATTATATTGTCCTATTGAAAGTGGCTGGTGCATTCCTAAGGCCGAAAGCCATTTTGGTGTAGATATAAGTTCCTTAAGGGGTTACAAAGGCTGTTTTTGGCTGATCTTTAGGATGGATTTGCAGCTGGTTGTATCCACTGAAACCATCCATGAAACTGTATAGCATATGTCGTGCCACATCTTTTATCACTTGTTTAGAAAAGGGGGTGGGAAACCCATCAGGAACGGTTACCTTATTTAATGCTCGGAAATCCACACAAACCCTGATTTTATTAGGTTGCTTGTTAGGTGTGATAACCATGGAAGACAACCATTCTGAATGTTCTATAGGAATTATGATACCTGCTTCCTCCATTTTTTGGATTTCCTTCTTGATTGCATCTACATATTTTGGATTTAGCCTATACATTTTCCTTCTAATTGGTCGAGCTTCTACCACTAGAGGAATAGTGTGTATTCCCAGATCTTTTGGTATTCGTGTCAAATCTTTGTAACTCCATGCAAATACGTCTTTAAAATTTTCATGAATGTTATTACCTCTGTGAGAAGAAGAGGGTGGTCCCACAACCAACTTGCTAGTAGGAGATTTTGTGGATTATCTTCTCCTCCTAAGTTGACTTCCTTAACTAGCTCCGAAGTTGCCTCTTCCTCGTCCTTAAACAACATTTCCTTGGTGAATGTTGTACTATCATTGATGGTGATTTCCTGGGTCTTTTCCTACATCCATCCCACTGGGACTTCTACCAATGGTAATATGCTTCTACTATTTCTTCTTCTGATCAGCTTCCTTCAACTCCTTTCAAAACTTTACCTCTTTCGGAATTTTTAGCCAATTCTCCTAATACCACAGACTCCACAGTAGGTTCTTCTTCTTCTTTCTCCTTTATTTCTATTGTAAAGCATGAAACATTATTAGTCTCCTCAATCCAATCCATTATGTCGCCTAGATCTTCATTAGATAATTCTTCTCCTATATCAACTTCTTCCTTAATGTCAGGTGATTTTGTTTTAGTTGCCTTTGTGTGAGGTTTTCGGATGCCCATTGGGCCGCCCAACCAATTGTAGGGGTAGCCCAAGATGGAGGATAAGCTACCCAGACAGGTGCCTAGTGTGGAGGCCCTTGAGCAGAGAATGGAGTCTAAGCCTCTGGAGTGGCCCAACTACTTGGAGGCGGAGGTGCCCAGCTGGGACTAGGAGGTGAAGTCGCCCAGCTGCTTGGAGGTGGAGGAGGCGCCCAATTGGGAGGTGGAGTCGCCCTATCTCTACCTCTTGGAGGTGAGTGCGCCCAACTTGAACTAGGAGGGGTAGATGCCCAACTTGAATTAGGAGGTGGAGATGCCTAGGGAGGTGAAGGTGCCCTTTCTTATCTTGATCTTTCCACATTTTCCAAAACCCATGGTGGAGGAGGTGTGGCCCAAATGCTTGCTCCTTCTTGTCCAATTTGCTCTTCATCTTCTCCATTGTTATCTTCCTTGCTTTCCTCTGTAGTTTGCTCTGGATGGAGAACAACTTGAGACTTCGTCCGTTCCTCCTTCCATTTGAAGCTGTCTCATCACCTTATCTGGTCTAGCCACCCATAAGGTGTCACTACCCCAGTCATGTACCGATTTATTGTGGTGTAGCCATGGCCTTCCTATCAAGAGGGAAAATCCTCCCTTCAACTTTAGGAGTGTTATTACCACAAAATCCAACACAAATTTTAGCTTATGAATGACGAATTTGACCTTTTCCACTATGCCTAGTGGGCTTACCTTGCTTTGGTCTGCCAATGATACTATAAAATGAGCAGCCTTGGTTGGTTTTAAATTTAGCAACGTCATTGTGTATTCAGGCATCAGATTAATACCGGATCCCCCATCAACTATTACTCCTACCAAGGGAGTTCCCGTGATACTTACAGTTAATCTAGGGCTCTTGTAATCAGTAAGAGGTGCCATCTTAGATGGTTCCGAGCTATAAGTTGAAGGCATAGAAATTAGAGAAGTGAAGTCTTGCCCGCCACTTAATATGGTGCCAGGGTCTAACCCATTTATGGCAGCCATTACTTCTCCTCTAAATCCAGGACTCATAGCTAACAAGTTATATAAAAATACCTCTTGGTAGGTGTTATGCAAGACTTGAACTGTAGTGAGAAAACCTTCTTGATTGTTCCTTGAAGTAGCTCCATTCTGAAAGTGCCTTAGGTCCTCCTTAGATGCTGCATAAGCTTTGTCTATAACATGTTCAAGAGTATCTTCATTTCTTCCTACTCTTCCTAGTGAGATTTTCTCCTTGTCTTGGTTGTGTTTGGATTCTTGAGAAGGTTCATGCTCAATTGTCTTTTTTCCTTTGTCTTTCGTTGAACAAGCTAGATCCGTTGTTTCCTTGGCAGCATCCTTCAAGGTTGCCTTCTTTTTTTGTGCCCTAGTCATTACTCCCGAAAGTTCCTTAAGCTAGACTAATCGAGCACTTGGAGATTCTACATTTCCCTCGTCATTAGTTATTGTGATCATATGTAGGGGGCAAGAGTTACCTTGTGTGCTTGTGGATGGCATTGACTTCGGGCAGTCCTTTGTATAATGATCCCTTGTGTCCGGATAATTTTTGCATGGTGGGGCATCCTCAAGAAGGGAACTCTTATTTTGGAAGTGTCCATACTCCCCACATTGGTAACACATTATAGGCCTAGGTGGTCGTTTTGATGAGGCCTACCTTCTTGCCATTGATGTCCTTGATTGGTGTAAAAAGTTGTTACATAAGGTGTTGTAGTGGATGGTAAGGGTGGTTGCCCTAACAGGGAGGACTGAGCCACCCCTACCTATTGAGCTACTGGTGGTTGTGCTGGCATCATATTCTGATTCCCAAGACCCTTCAAAAAATAACAATCCTTGGCCTCATGGCCACCCTTTCCACAAAACTGGCAACTTAGCCTCCTTGGACACTCTTGTGTGTTGTGTGTCCTTGAGTACTACAGAGAGAACAACATAGTCCAGTTCTTACCTTCCATAATGTTTTGAGTTCTTCAAGCTCTTTTCATATCTGAGTGAGACCTTCTGAGGTACCTTTGTCCTCTTCTCGATTTCTTTGAAGCTTTAAGGTCTCTAGTTCCTTCCTCAAGGCTGTCACCACATCTTCATCCTGGGGGAAAGTCTTACCTAGTTGTGTTCCAAAATGAACCCGTGCAGCCTCAATCCTTGTGGAAACTGCTTCAAATTCTCTTAAAGTGGCATCCGGTTGCAAAAGCTCTCTCAGCTTCTGTTGTGTGGATTTTGGCAAGGCTTTCTCCACCCACTTTGTAGCAAGGAAATCCCCTGGTGGTTCCCGCAATCTTGCCACGAGTGACCTTGCCCGTGTCATAAGTTCTGAAAATGATTCTCCCATATGCAAAATTAGATTCTTAAGTTCATCTAATGTTCTTTCTGTAGAGTTACCTTGCCGAAATGCTTCTGTGAATTCGGTCCTCAATGCTTCCCATGTTTGGATATGGTTTTCCGCTTACTGACTGAACCATTTGTTGGTCAATCCTTCAAGTGTTGATGAAAAGAGAGCAAGGAAGGCGTCTTGTCATTGCTGTAAGCCCTTGCTCTTACAAAAAGAAATCTGCATACATGATCTTCAGGATCTTCATTAGCACCGCCATGAAATGAAGAAAATCTAATATTTATCGTTGACAAAAGAGCGGAAAGTTCCTCTACCATAGCATTATTAAGAAACAGGTCTTGAGGTAAAGTCTTTTGGGTTTTAGCCTTGTCCTCTAATCCTTCTATTCTAGAAGCTAGGCTTGAGGGGGATACACTTCTTACAGGTGTTAGGTAAGGGTCTAGCCTTGTTCTGTGGTAGCTTTTGATTGGTGTCTTCTTGGGGCTTAACTACTTCTTGTTGCTAGCTCTAGTGTGGGTCATGGACCATCTTGGGACTATTTCCAAGAGAGGAAATAATGAGAGAGTGATTAGATGGGAGGAGGCGGCTCACCTTGATGGAGAAGCTTAATGGAAGAGGAAGTTGCCCAATCAAAGGAGGTCGCCTAATTGGCGAAGCTTGAGGACAAAGAGGAGGTCGCCCAATTGGAGAAGCTCAAGGGAAAAGAGAGAAGTTTGCTACAAGGAGGAGGAGTCGTCGCCCAAGAAGAGGTTGCTCAGGAGAAGGAGTCGCCCAAGAAGCCAGGAGAGGAGATTGCTAAGGAAGAGGAGTCACCCAAGAAGCCAACACTTAGGAGGAGGAGTCACCCAAGAAGCCAATGAAGTAGGTAGTCGCCTTGTGTTTTAGTGGTGGAGAGGAGAAGCTTGAGAAGGGAGAGGTCGCCCACGCTTGGGAGAAGAGATCGTCAGAGGAGGAGAGGCAGCCCTGAGGAGGAGGTTGCCGTGGAGGAGGAGAGGTAGCCCTTAGGAGGAGAGATGACCCTGAGGAAGGGAGGTTGTTGGAAGATGCATTTTTGGAAACCTTTTTTGAAGGAAAAATATTGTAAAATGATAGAAATTTGTAGAAATATTTATGCAATTGTTGTAAAAATAAGGAAGAGTCTTCCTTATGTAGGATAGAATCTTATGTATTTTTTATAGAATTTTTGGAAACTCTTAGATAGCATATTTTTAGAATAATAGAGGAAAGGACCAAAATGCAAGTGTGAAAGAGGACACTTGAAAATGTATATAAGTCAATTTTCTCTATTTTGGAGAGGTTGGTTAGTCATTTGTACATGCTATCAATAGAGAAGAGAGAGTTTCTGTTGAAATCGTGTTTTCTCTTATTGTGTGTGTTTTCTTTGATGTGAGAGCTTGTTTCTTGCTTTATCATGGAGATTTGTGAGTTCATTTGTGTAATACTGAGTAAGATGTATGAAGAGATATGATTACTGATGTATTGAGTGAAGAAGGAATGAAGAATGTTGCAGAAATATGAAAATCGTCTACTGTTACAGAATCGCGATTGTCTCGTCTCTGTGATACAGGTGATATTTTCCAATTCTGACTTCATATTTGTATTCTGATGAGAAAATAACATGAATTAGACACAAAGATCATAGAAAATGATGAAGATTTGCTCTAGATAAGGTAAACCCTAGATATTTCCTCTTCATTTTCATTTTCTCAGAATTCCAGCCATCGATCTCTTATTTCTATGAATCTATCATCTAGAAGGGGCTGTGGTCTTATGGATATTCCCAGGATTGACAAAATAAAGATGATTTGTTGATTCTTTTGTACTTCATGATTGGAGAGGACAACTCCAAAGTCAATAACAAACATTTTTTGGCGCCGTTTCCGGGGAACATTCCAAGAACTTCATTGAAGTTGGACCTTTGCTGGATCTTCTGTTGATGATGGTAACCAATACAAGAAAAAGGTAAAACTCATCAATCAAGAAATGTGCACATGAATAGGTAGATGTCATTGTTTGTCTTTGGGGAAAAAAGAAAGCAATTGATATCTTGTAGAATTGGAAGTGCTGAAATCTTTGTAAATTGATAGTTGCTCATCATATTGTTGAAGTAAAAGTGCAGGTGTATGGAAGATTTGATCCAATAAAGCTGAAGATGAGGTAACTTGAGTCTATTCTTGCATTTCTAGATTTCTTTTTGCCCAAGTACTAGGCACCATGGGTGATCTTGGGAAGATAACATGGTGATACTAAGGAAAGGACAGTTAAAGTAGCTAGAGGTAAGTATAAAGGATTCAGTTGTTGACCAAATCTAAGCATCAATCTTGAGTTGTTCTGCATTTTGAAAAGAAAGATGTGATTGAGTTTATCTTTGCAAAAATTGCTTGCCTTCCATAACACATTTTCATTCGAGAAATTTTCTTTTGCATTTTAGTGATAGCTAAGGACATAGAAACTCATAACCAAACAAGAAACATGGGATCAGTGGATCACCAAAACCAGAAACCCTAAGTAAAGTGTTCACCTTTATTTTTAGGGCAAAAATACCAAACAAATTCATAAAATTCATAAAAAACAATCAAACAAATTTCTTTTCTTATTAGGAAGTTGAAGTGAGGTGTTGTGGACAAGAGTGATTGTGAAAAAGTGGAAAAGGAAACAAAAAATGGTCAAAAAACCAGAAAATTAGAAAACACGATTCTCTGCACAGAATCGCGATTTTCTGAAAAAAGTGTTGACTCTGGAGCAACATTTCAAGTGGTTGTTGAATTGAAGTTGTTAAAGGGTATTGAAGGGAATTAAGAAGAAGAGACTACTCCAATTGGCATAAAATCAAAAGTATGCAAAAAACACGACTCTCTACACAAAATCACGATTTCTTGTAAAAGGAAATTTTTGGAAATTTTTAGCATATTTGGGTACTTGGAGATAAGAAAGTGTAGGGGAGATCATTAAGATTGAGTAAGTGAAATTGAACAAGTGAAAGAGGGTGAAAAATTGGAAATCACACAAAATCGCGATTTTCTGAAACACTATAAAAATCTGGAATTGAAGGAAAATTTCATTTTGAGTGAGAGTGAGAGAGAGAGAGTGAAAAAACTCGCGATTTTCTGCAAACCAAGCATTTAAGAGTTTTTTGGACCTAGCAAGCAAGGTAAAGAGTGTCACTATCAATTTTTTCTATTGTCTTAAAAGTTTCAACAGTTGAAAGTGAAAAAAATTAGGAATATTAGGAAATCTCGGAATCGCGATTCTGAGTTTTTGAATTTTCAGTGAGTAAAATCAAAATTTTTGAAGGTTCCTTTTCATTGCATGTTAGAGAAATGATTTGGCGATTCTATAGGTGAAGTCTAAAATAAAAAATCACTATCAGAAAAATTCAAAATAAATTGATCAAAATCGCGATTCTGTAATCAAATTCAAAATCGCGATTTTCTGATCTAAGAACAACATCGCGATTCCAAGAACGCGATTTTCTTAAGAAAATCGTGTTTTTACAATCTGTGAGTAATCACGATTGTCTGGGATCAAAATCGTGAAAAACACGATTTTGATCACAAAATCGTGAAAAACACGATTTTGATCACAAAATCGTGAAAAACACGATTTTCACTCAAAATCGTGAAAAACACGATTTTGATCACAAAATCGTGAAAAACACGATTTTCACACAAAATCGTGAAAAACACGATTTTGATCACAAAATCGACAAAATCGTGAAAAAACACAATTTTCACTCAAAATCGTGAAAAACACGATTTTGATCACAAAATCGTGAAAAACACGATTTTCACTCAAAATCGTGAAAAACACGATTTTGATCACAAAATCGTGAAAAACACGATTTTCACACAAAATCGTGAAAAACACGATTTTGATCACAAAATCGACAAAATCGTGAAAAAACACGATTTTCACTCAAAATCGTGAAAAACACGATTTTGATCACAAAATCGTGAATCACACGATTTTCACTCAAAATTGTGAAAAAACACGATTTTCACTCAAAATCGTGAAAAACACGATTTTGATCACAAAATCGTGAAAAACACGATTTTCACACAAAATCGTGAAAAACACGATTCTGATCACAAAATCGACAAAATCGTGAAAAAACACGATTTTCACTCAAAATCGTGAAAAACACGATTCTGAGTACAAAATCGTGAAAAACACGATTTTGATCACAAAATCGTGAAAAACACGATTTTGATCACAAAATCGTGAAAAACACGATTTTCACACAAAAATCGTGAAAAACACGATTTTGATCACAAAATCGTGAAAAACACGATTTTCACACAAAATCGTGAAAAACACGATTTTCACACAAAATCGTGAAAAACACAAAAATAGTCAGAAAATCGTGAAAAACACAAAAATAGTCAGAAAATCGTGAAAAACACAAAAATAGTCAGAAAATCGTGAAAAATACAAAAAATAATCAAAAAATCATGAAAATCAATACTTTAGGCAGAAAATCATGGAAAAACACGATTCTGACCAGAAAATCGTGAAAAATACAAAAAATAGTCAGAAAATCATGAAAAATACAAAAATAGTCTGAAAATTGTGGAAAAAGTAATACCTTAGTTAGGAAATTGTGACAAACACTCTGTTGAGTTTGAGATTGAGAGAATTAATTGAATGATACTTAGATCTGGAAACAAACTTTCTAAACAAGACCTAACAAAGAAGGAGACAGAAACAGTAAAAGGCAAAGGGCAAGAAAGAAGTTTAGGGCAAGAAAACAACATGGAAAACATAAATGAAACAAATGAGCCTATGGAAACTGGGGATTTTAGAAATATCCTCAAGTACATGTATACAAATAGGTTTGGAACCTATGTATATCAGGATGGAATGCATAAATTTCTCATTAGATTGAGAAATTTAGAAGTTCCCCTGAATATAACTCCTATAGCTCAATTCAAAGATGGGAGATATGAAGATAGGCAAGGATGTGTGTACATATTCTCTCAAGACCCAGAAAATTCAAATGATCTAGGGCAATGTACTGACAAAGGACCTTGGGAACATAACATGGAGCAAACAAATTTACCTGGGCCAAATGAAAACTATACCGGTAAGGAACAACAACATGGGAGGAGGACACAGATTTCCCCAAATCCCTTTGACAAGGAACCAGAAGTATATAATGACTTCCCACTCAGAAGAAGATTCCATTGGCAGCCTCAGGGCAGAATGCTTAGACCATATCAAGTTGCCAAATGTATGAAGAACCAATATGAGGGTTATTCAGATCCTCATGCTCATGCTGCAGAATTTAGGCAATTGATTAGAGCTGAAGAGGTAGAAGATTACAAAGTACAATTTGAGGCATTTGGTTTAACCCTAACAGGACCAGCCTTATCTTGGTTCATTCCTTTGAGAAAGGAAATGTACCAGGATATTGAATCTTTCTTAGAAGCCTTCATTGGGGAATTCTCTAAGACTGGGATAAAACATAGTACAGCCACATTGATACATAGTTTCAAACAACAAAAGGATGAAAATGTTAGAGAAGCAGCCAGAAGATTTAAACAGTACATTGATAGATGCCCAAGAGAGGAAGTACCTTCCATGGCAAAACAAGTATCCTTATTCATTGAGGGTTTGAGAAGTGCCCAACTAAGAACCCTAGTGTATTATAGAAGATGTCCTGATTTAGCAGCCTGTGTAAAGGAAGCAATAGATTTGGAGGACAACAGAGGTCAAGATTTGTTAGCATTTGATCAACCTAGATCATATGAAGACAAAATTCCTCCAGCAGAAGAGTTGGCTCAGGCTATTGCTAAAGCCCTAGAGGTAAGCACTAAAACTAATCTGATAAACTCTAGGATAAACACAAATAAAAAATGTTACATTTGTGGAGAAAATCATCTAGCACAACAATGCCCATATCAGAAGCCACCACATTTACAAGATAGGAAGACACTTAAGTACTGTACACTAGAGAGAAAATGGACAAACCATACCAGGGAGGAATGCTTCTATAACAAACAACCCATTAAGGAAAGAGATTATATGGCTCAAAGAGAATCAGGCTATACTGAACAACCAAGACCTGTGCTTGGACAACAACCTCCTATACCAACTAATGTGGTACCAATCAAGTATACACCAATAGAGGAGGGGAATTCAAGACTAAGATCACCATATAAGGAAGAATATCAATGGAGTGAGGGATATCAAGAAGATTGGGAAGAATATGAAATAAGAGAACCTGAGTTAAAAGCACTAGACTTGGGAAATGGGAAAATTGAAATGGACACAGCAACATTCATGTATATTACCAACAATTACATGTCCAACCAAAAACCTCAATTCAAAGGGGGACCAAAGATAACTTGTTATAGGTGTGGGGGAGAGCATTTCATTAGAGACTGTCCGCAACCTCCTACATTGAGAATAGAGGGAGCCTACTGTAAGGATTGTGGCAGAGAACATTTGATAAAAGATTGCCCAAAGAATCCCCAAAAACAACAGAACACACCTAATAACATACCTTTAAAAACAGTTAACATTATGGAACAGGAAGAATTGAGTGAAAATGACCAAGTGGGAATAAATATTATAACAAGGGCTCAAGCCAAGCAAGAAGGAACAATTAAGGAACAAAATGAAGGTTCAGCCTCAAAGGTGAAGAGAAATAGACAAAAAGGGAAATGGGAAAAGAAGAGAAGGATGGACAAAAATATGGAAGAAGACAATCAGGATCAGTCCAAAAGTACTTCTTCTCAAAAGACACAAAATCAGTCTGAAATAGGAAGTTCTCAGAGTCTAGACACCCTAATCAAAGCATATAAGGGAAGGATTCAAGAAGGACCAAGCCCTACAGATCATGCAGTGGCCTATCCCATACCAGAGTTAGAGCATGAAAGGATGCAAAAGTGCAAACAAATCATTCAGGAAGTACAACTCAGAATGGGGGAAGGAGGTAGCTCACAGAGAACAGTTGAACAACTTGAGAAAACGAAAACACGGGAAAATGCTAACAAAAAAGAAAATCCACAAATAACATTCCAGATGATTATAGATGAACAATGTAGCATTACATGTCACACAACATGGGAAGAACTGTTGAAACAAAATCCTCACTTACCAAACAAAATGAACAAAGGGGAAACAATACCTGGAAACCTTCATTCACCATTACAAGAATTAGAGGAATTATGGTATATTCCTATTGATAAAATAGGAGGGTATTGTGAAGGGGAAGAAGGAAATTCAACCCTAAAAATACAATATGGAAAAAACTTTGCTAAAGCCATTTTGGATAGTGGATCAGGAGTGGCCATAATGACTAAACAAACTTGGGAGAAATGGGGAAGCAATGAATTACTACCCACTAAGATGAGATTGCAACTTGCAGATGGGCATATAGAAAAACCCCTAGGTATTTGGGAAAAAGTAATTGTGGACATATGTGGAACAGAAATAGAACATACTTTTGCCATAGTAGAATTTCCACAATCCACTTCATATGAAATCATCCTAGGAAGGCCTTTCATGAGACAAATGCAAATTGTGCAGGATTGGGGTAATGATTGTTTATATCTCCAAAGCAAAGGAAGAATAACAAGAGTGAACTTAAGAAATGGGCACTACTGTGATATATCTCCTCAAGAATGGTACAAAATACATCAAAATCAAGAAGAAAGTGAGGAATCAGAGTTGGAGGATCAGGAAGAGAGTGAATCAGCAATATGGAAGTATAACATAATAAGAAACCTCACCAATAGAAAAAGGAGACTGAAAAGAGAAGATTGTGTGGAAGGAAGAAAAGTGCAAGATGAAAGTTATGTGCCACAACAATTTAAGGATGAAGAGTTTGAGCCCTACGGCTGGAACCAAATTTTGGCTACCATGGACATAGCTAGGGAGGAGTATGTAGGAGTGGAATTTCAAAATGAAGAAGGGTTTGATATTTTTCACATTAGTATAAACATGATAAGTGTATCAAAAACAGAGGAGGATCAAGATTCAGAAATGGTATTAAAAAAAGGAAAAACAAAATATTTGGAGATAGTAAAAGCTGAAGATGCAATCAAAGATAAAATCTCAGGCAAATATAAGGAGCATAAACACATAGAAATGGAAAAGGAACAAGAAATTGAGAAGAAAGAGAAGGGAATAAACAAGGATCAATACTTTGATGTACCAGCAAATTTTAAAACCTATGAAGTGGAAGACAGACTACTTCTAAAAATGAAACCAAAGAGAGAAAAAAAGAAAGGAGAAGCTTATGATAATGAAGAACAAACTAAAAAGATCATGATTACTCAGGAAGAAGGAGAGGAAAGACATATTGTAATAGCAGATGATATGATCATAGAGGAAGAAGAAGCACTAAAGAACCTAGCAAAGAATTATAGGGATGTATTTGCTTACAGTTATAAAGATTTAAAAGGAATTGATCCAAGAATCTGTGAGCACAAAATTCCTATGACTCCAGATGCAAAACCTAGTAAACAGAGACATTATACATTCAATGATAAATACTCTGCCAAGATAAAGGAAGAAATTGACAAGTTGTTGGCTGCTAACTTCATTTATGAAATTGAGTATACTGAATGGATATCACCCATAGTTGTGGTACCAAAAAAGAATGGAAAACTTAGGGTATGCATTAACTTGAAAAAAGTGAATGCAGCAACTATAAGGGATAATTATCCATTGCCAATAACAGATCATCTTCTTGAGAGAGTTGCAGGAAAGGAAGTTTTTAGCTTTCTAGATGGTTTCTCAGGATACAATCAAGTACCTATAGCCTTGGAAGACCAACATAAGACTGCCTTTTCTACAGAATGGGGGATTTATGCTTTTAGGGTTATGCCCTTTGGATTGACCAATGCCCCAGCAACTTTTCAAAGACTGATGTGTCATATCTTCAAAGAATTCCTGAGAAATGTGATGGAAATCTATGTAGATGATCTGTGCACTTTCTCTTTAAAAAGACAGGATCATTTACAAGATTTAGAAAGAATATTCAGGAAATGTAGGACATACAGAGTATGCTTAAATCCTGAAAAGTGTGTATTCTATGTAAGACAAGGAAGAATGTTGGGTCATATAGTTTCAAAAAATGGAATTTCTACTGATGAGAAGAAGATAAAAGCTATAATAGAGCTTCCAAGACCTACAAATGTGAAGGAACTCCAAACTTTTATGGGACATTGTGGGTACTATAGGAGATTTGTTCACAAATTTGCAGATATAGCTAAACCCTTATATGCCCTCATCACAAAGTTTGAGTGGAATAAAGAATGTGACCAAGCCTTTGAAACATTGAAAACTTGTTTGGTGACATCACCAATTCTAAAAACACCTCAGTGGGATAAAATATTTCATGTGCATGTAGATGCTTCAAATTATGCTTTGGGATGTGTGTTGGCACAACCTATAGAAGGAAGTAAATTAGATTTCCCAGTAGCATATGCTAGTAGACAATTGAACATTGCAGAAAAGAACTATACAACCACTGAGAGAGAAGGGTTGGGAATGATATTTGCTGTTAAAAAATACAGACATTACCTATTGGCCAACAAGTTTAAATTCTTTGTGGATCACCAAGCTCTACTTTATTTAGTAAATAAACCATGTCATACAGGAAGAATAGTTAGATGGTTTCTTTTACTAATGGAATTTGAATTTGAGGTGGTGGTTAGACAAGGCAAAACACACTTAAGAGCAGATCATTTGTCTAGAATTCTGTCCAAAGAACCTAGTTCACCCTTAGATGATGACCTGCCAGATACATACCTGTTCAAAGTAGAAAGTGTTCCTAAATGGGCCATACCATTAGTTCCTTTGTTAACCATGGGACCTTGTAAGTCATTAGCAAATAACACACATTTAGTATTACAAAGCAGGAATTTTATGTTGCTAGCTGGGCATTTGTATCACCTCAATCAGTCAAGTATACTGGAATACTGTACTCCAGAAGAGGAGTAACATGAATATGTAAGAAGAGCTCATTGCTGGAACCCATGTACTCATGCTTCCAAAATAGTCACTTTAAGCAATCTTGCTAGGATGGGAGTACACTGGCCAAATAAAATTCAAGATGTGGAAAGATATGTTGCTAAATGTCAAGAATGTCAAGATTTGCAGAATTCAGAATTAATAACCCTATATTGGTTTAAAAAAAACCCTGAATGGAGTAAGAACATTGAGGAAGAATTAAAGAAAAAGGAGAGAGGGAAGCAACTTATAGCTGGTACAGATTCAAGAAATTTACAAGAAATTTCTGAAGAATATCAACTCATAGGAGAACAATTATACAAAAAAGGAATGGATGGTTATTTAAGAATATGTGTTCCTGAAGAGAAGTATTTGGAGATGTTGGAAATGGCACATTGTGGAGTGGCAGGAGGACACTTTTCTAGTGATAGAACAACCAAACTCATTTTGTATTCTGGCTTTTGGTGGCCAACTCTATTTCTTGATGCAAGAACTTATGTAAAAAGATGTGACATCTGTCAAAGAGTGAGTCAACCAAATAAAAGAGATAACATGCCATTAATCCCATTAATTTCAGCCAGAGCTTTTAGCAAATGGGGATTGGACTTTATTGGACCTATACATCCTCCAGCTAGACAATCTCATGCAGAATACATATTAGTGGCTACTGATTATTTGACAAAATGGGCTGAGGCCAAAGCCACTAAAAGAAATGATGCTCATACAACTGCTAAATTTTTGTATGAAAATATTGTTACTAGATTTGGACTTCCAATTGAATTAGTAAGTGATAGGGGAACTCATTTTTTGAACCAGATCATAGAAAACATGACCAAATATTTCATGATTTGTCATAATAAGTCAGCCCCGTATCACCCACAAGCTAATGGGTTAGTAGAAAGTACTAATAAAGTACTTTGCACTGTATTGTCCAAATTAGTCAACACAAACAGAAATGATTGGGATTCTCAACTTAATCATGTTCTCTGGGCTTATAGAGTGGCATATGAAACTGCTTTAGGGACTACTCCATTCAATTTGGTGTATGGACAAAATGCAGTTTTACCCATGGAATTTCTTATTCCAACATTAAAAGTGGGTAGTCAATACAATTGGACAGGACATGAACTATCTGAGAGGGTCATAGATTTAGAAAAACTGGGAGCTTCTCGACTTCAAGCAGTAATGAGTATATATACAGACAAGAGAAGACAAAAATCCTACCATAATGTGCATATAAAAGAAAAAGATCTTCAAGAAGGAGACTTGGTTCTGGCATACACAGTCAAGGAGCATCAGAAAAAATTTCAGAAGAAAGGTCATGGACCATACATCATACATAAGATAAGCAAGAGTGGAGCCATTCAATTAGCTAACATTGATGGAGAAATCATGCCAAATTTTATAAGTGGATGTAGAGTTAAGAGGTATGAGTGTCCATTAACTACTGAGGAATGGAGAAGACTGCAAAAGGCTCAAAATAGGAAAAAAGAAGAAGAAAACATCAGAAAGGAGGCTCAACAAGAAGCAAAGGAGAGAATAAGAAAAATGAAAGAACTTAAGGAGGTGTGTTTATGTGAAAGCACTCTAAAACAAAGAGAACATTTGCCTGTGATAGAAATGGATCATCAAAATGAAAACATAAGGGTTTTGATAGATTCAGGAGCTCAAGTGAACTTGATCAGTTCAGCCTTGGTAAATAAATTTAGCATAAAGAGGAATAAAAGCAGAATGTTGATTAAAACATTAGAAGGAAAAATGATTCAGAGTTTGTCTTCACTTGTTATTAAAGTTAAATTTAATAATGAATATATGAAGATAGATTGTGAAGAGTGGCCAGATCATTTGATGACTGAAAAATTGATTTTGGGACAACCCTGGCTCAAACAAGGTAAAGTTATTTTGAACTTTGAAAAAATGAAGCTCAGTTTGACCATAAATGACAAAAAATTTTTAATGTTTTTTCTGAGTAATGAAAAACAGGAAGTTCATCTAGATGTTCATGACCCAAATATGGAAGGATTTACTTTCTCAATGAAGGACAGGGACATATTGCCACTACAAAATGATCAAGCTTCTTACAATCAAAACCAGCAAGAGAATTCAGGAGTAAAGAAGAATGGTGAGACAAAACGAGGAAGACACTTATTGCCTAATTTGAAACATCAACAAATCAAGACAAGAGGGACATGGAAAGAAGGCATACACCGATATTACTCATTAAAACAGGAAGTTAGAGCAAAATGGGTATGGAGACCAAAAAATGCTACAAAATGTTGGTCTGGGAAGCGTGGATGTTTTGATGACATAAGGACAATTGCAGTTAAACATTATTGGGTAAGAAAATCAGAATTATGTCAATGGCAGAAAGATCATCCACATTTGACCTATCTTCAGAATTTCAAAACAAAATATATAAAAAAAAAAAAAAAAAAAGAGAAGGATGACAAAAGTATTTTTCTTTTAAACATTTTTTCCATTAAAAGAGAATTAGGAGGGGAAGAAAAGGAGGACAGAGAACAAATGGGTTAAGAAAAACTGGACACAGTGTGTATTTTATTTTGGTTTTAAATTTATAAAGCACAAAGCAAGATATAGGGAGGAGGAAAGTAAATTATTATGGAAAATTTGTATTATTTTGTTTCAATTTTCTATGATCATCTTTTGATTTCTATTTTTTTTTAAGTTGTTTTTTCATTAATCAATGTTTCCATCATTTCTTTCTTCAAGCACATTAGACATCTTGCTACACCTGTAATGATCACTTTAATTGAGTCTTTTGAAGAAGCAAAATTTATTTGGAAGACTTTCTTTCTTTATTCTCATGGCAAGAATATTCCAAAAGAAAACATTAATTTTTCTGGATTTTTGTGACTTTGTGGGTAGAGTTTTTTTTCTGTGTATTTTATTTTCCTCAGAAAATGGTGAATACAAAGGAGTTGCCAATTCATGACTTCAAGGCAGAATCAATTGTGCTATCAAGAGGACATTGGTTTCTGGACGGTGAAACTGTGGAGGAACAAGTGGACCTGGAGTCAGATGATGAGTCAGAAATTCTAGAGGCTGAGAAGGTGGTGAAGGAACTTAAGGAGACCCTAAACATCATTGGCCAACACATATTTACAGTGGGAGTAGGAGGATACAAGTATACAATGTTGTGCCAGGAGTTCTACAGGTTCCAAAGAGTGGCAGTTAATATGAAAAGATGGAAGGCAGTAGGGCTGCACAGAATATTGGAGGAGCCTATCTTTTTCATTGACTTTGAGAGGGTATCACAGGTAATGAACAGTTTGACAGAAATAGGAAGAGGAAATGATGCCTATTTCAGATGCAAAGTCAAAAACAAGGATAACCAGGAAGTAGGTATCACTATCAAGGGAGAACATATCAGAGCAGCACTGCAATTCTACACAATGGGAACCAAACTTGACCCGAGTTTTGTCAAAAAGAATAAGGAAACTTACACAGGATATACAAAGTTCACTGATTTTAAAGGAAGGGAGAAAGAAGAATATGCTGTAAGGATGTTCTTACAATTTTTCTGTTTTCCAAAACTACCGAGATACACAATGCCACATAAGTCAGTGACATTATTGATGTTCAACAACAAGGACAGAACCAAACCTTTTGGAGTAATGGATGTCTCACCATACATCCATGAACAGCTGAAAGAAGCAGCAAAACACTGGGAACAGAAGAAGTTCATGAATGGGGCCCAGTTCTTAACAAGAATCATTTATCATGTTCTAGGGATGGAAGATCAACTGAAATTAGCTCCAGAAGCACAGTATTTCAGGAATCTTATGGCTAGAATCAAGAGTCCTCCAAGGAAAATGACTGAAAGAGAAACAGAAGGACAAATCCGCATGAGGGGAACATGTATGAAAAGGAAGATGATATCTGAGGAAGTAATTCCTGTAAAGAAAAGAAGGTTGGACCCATGGAAGGTGGAACTAGAAATGGAGGAAGCCACAAAAGAGGAACATGAAGAGGCACAGAAACAGGTTCAAGCCTCTAGTGAACCACATCCACCCCAAACAAGCAAAGAGCAACTATACACCTATCTAACCCAAGGGAATAACAAGAGAGCTATGTATGAAGCACAATACCAGAAAATGTTGGAAGACTACTCATGCAAAGCTACAGACTGGATTCAGGAGGAGGTGGAGCACTATGAAGCTCTTCATGACCAAATGATGACAGCTGAAACTGAGGAGGTGTTTGTCAGAAAAGAGGTGGAATTGTTGGCTTATTTTAAGGAATTACAAGGACCTCCAGAAACCAGAACTACTGTTGTGGTAAAAAAGAAGGTTCCAAGGAAACCAGTACAAAAGAAGAAATTGACCAAGAAGGGAAAGGGTAAATCCATAGCTGAAACTGTTATCAAAGAAAGGGAGGAAGTAGTCATGAAAGAAACACAGAAGTCATCCATTGTGGAAGAAGTATCAAAACCCACAGAACCAGAAAAAGGAGGACCTTCACACTTCTCATCTGATTCTGAGAGTGATATTGAGAGTTTCCTGTTAAAGAGTTTAAATTTATGAATACCAAATACTCCTAATGTCATCATACAGACCACAGAGAAGCTGAAGACACCTGAGGAATTGAAGAAGGAGTCTCAAGAGGAACCAATTCAGGAACAGGCAGAAAAACAGCTCAGTCTGGAAGATGAAAGAAGAATAATGAAGGGAAAAGCAGTAATGATAAAACAAGCAAGTGAAATAAGAGAAGAAGTCAGTTATGGGTGGGTGCATACAGGAATAAAACCCATATGGACAAAACCATCACACTTCAAATTGGATGAAAAGCTAGAAGAGTTGACAAAGGAGATACAGAAGAGTAGTTCATTTAAAGAACAGAAGGATGATAATAAGGATCAAGAAATAAAGAAGATAGAAATGGGAAAGAGTGCTCCAAAGGTCACAGGGAGAGTTGTGGAAGAAGAGATCATTCAAAGTATAAAGGATGTATTACATGATATAAAAAGTAGTGAGGAATTTACATCCAAGGATGATCAAGAACAAGAGGAAGGAGCAGACATCATGAACATTGATGAACAAGAGGAAGGATACAAAGAAGATAGAGGTAATGATCAGGTCAAAAATCTAGAAATAGCTGAAACAGTTTTAGCACAGGAAAAGGAAAGACAGGAGGGACAAGCAGGTGAATGTCAGGAAAATTCTGGTCAGGAAACTGAATATAACCAGTTTCAGGAAACTCTAAGCCAGGAGAAGGAGATGCAAGCAAAGGAAGGACATCTTTCTAAAGAAACTCAACAGGTGTTGGAGAAAGAAAAGGTACAAGAAATAAAACTAATCTCAGATGTTTTGGAGCAAAAGAGTTCAGGTGTTCAAGAAGACATGGCAGAATTAAAAATATTGGACACTCAGCCAAGCCATGAAGAAAAGAAGGCTGAAATTATAGAATATGAAGGAGAAGAGAAAGATGAGAGTGAATGCAAAGAGGACAAACAACTAGAAACCAAACAAATAGCAATAGAAGGAGGACTGGAAAGAATCCCAAAGAGTATTAGATCAGCATGTCAACTCATTATGAATAATATTGAACAATTCAGACCCTCAAGCCGAAATATGATCATTTCAGGGATGGTAGCAGAGTCAGAATTTGAAAAAGGCAGTATGGTTATTAAAGAGCATAAAAGGGAAAAGGAGCATATGGCAGAGCAACTAAGGAAGGTGCAAGAGAAGAATGAGGAGTTTTCCAATAAAATAATTGCTTTGGAAGAGCTGGAAGTACAGAAGCAAAACAAGATTCAATACTTGGAAGAGAAGACTATGCAACTAACAGAGCAGAACGATAAATTGGAAAAAGAATTGAGAACGATTAAGGGGAGATATAGAACTCTACAAACTTCCTATCAGATTTTGACTAAAGCTAATGAAGAAATCAATAAGCTACTATTGGAGGAAGGGCAATTGAAGGAGGAAAGTCAGACAGTCCAGATGAAAGAGGGAGAAAAGGAAGGATTACTCAAAGAGATTCAGGAATTACAAAGAGAATTGAAAGAAGCCAAAGAATTAGAAAGGCAGGCTAGTACACATGCTGCTACATCTATGAGAGGCTATAATAAGCTACACCTGGATATGGAAAAGGAAAGAAATGAGTGGCAGACAAAGAGGGAAAAGGAATGGAATGAGTGGAAAAAAGAAAGAGAATTATGGGCACAACAGAATGGGAGTCTGATATTGACTATAGAAGAATTGCAGAAGAAGTTGAATGAGCCACAAATCCAGGAAGAGACACATGTGGAAACCACACATGTAGAAGAACATGGGGTAGACAACATTGAGGGAGTACAACATGACAATGAACCAGCAGACAAAAAATCAGAAGAAGAATATTCAGAGGATTTTGTAAAGAAATTGCTGACAAGTAGAGATTCTAGAATGGAGTTCATCAGAAAGATGCATGATGAGTATGAAGCACAAATTTTCACATTTGCATTGAATAAGGGAATCAATCCAGATCAGCATCACTGGGCAGCAGATGAATTGGGGATACCATTTTGTATGATGTTGGAGAGTGTAAAGAACTACCAAATGGCCAGAGTTGGGCTTCCTTCAAACAAATACTTTGAGTATGAAGAGGACATCAATGTCACCAAAGAACTATTTGAGAGAGCCAACCCTAAGTGGAGAAATAAATGGTTGGATGCCAACAAAGAATGTAGGAAAATCTGGAAAGAGGCACCTCTTCATTTAAAGATCAATCCAGCCTATTGTCCAGTAGCACGACGAAGAGAATGGACAACTTTTTGGGATAGAAGAAGAGAAGGTCAAATTCCACCAAAGTGGATGAATTTCCCGAAAGTAGCAGGTCCGAAGGTAGGCACATGGCCTACCAAGAGTTATATGGTGAATACTGCTGAGTCTGTAATAACTACATACAAAGATGTCAATGACCCTGCTTGTATACTACTTGTACGAATAATGAGATTACTTCTAGCTTGTATAGAAACATATACAGATACAGATGTTAGAGTTTTGAATTACATTGGTTTCAATTCTCCTACAGATGTCTTATTATTTGATCTAAGTGAGACACCTGATAGAATCTGTCTGATGGCCTACTACAACAGAATTATATTTTTGGGTAGCCATTATTTACAGATTTTTGAGGATGCCTTCGATTATGGATTTTTTGAGAGGGAGTCAGAAATTTTTGGAAACCTATCAGTCGTTACCAAGTCCAGACTTACAGCATATGAAGCTGCTTACACAGAGTATTTGAAAAAGGATGTCATAGATAAACCTAAAGCTGCAGTACAGTGGAGAAAGGCTTTATTCGAGATGGTCAACAATCTAAATGTAACAGAAAGAAAAAGTCATGATTTGATGTCACAAGTATATCAAAGAAAGAAGAAATGAAGAGAAGTGATCAGTGCAGAGGAGCAGGAAAATCTTTCGTCAGGAGCCGAAAGGCTTAGGAGGGGAAGGATGTTGGAAGATGCATTTTTGGAAACCTTTTTTGAAGGAAAAATATTGTAAAATGATAGAAATTTGTAGAAATATTTATGCAATTGTTGTAAAAATAAAGAAGAGTCTTCCTTATGTAGGATAGAATCTTATGTATTTTTTATAAAATTTTTGGAAACTCTTAGATAGCATATTTTTAGAATAATAGAGGAAAGGACCAAAATGCAAGTGTGAAAGAGGACACTTGAAAATGTATATAAGTCAATTTTCTCTATTTTGGAGAGGTTGGTTAGTCATTTGTGCATGCTATCAATAGAGAAGAGAGAGTTTCTGCTGAAATCGTGTTTTCTCTTATTGTGTGTGTTTTCTTTGATGTGAGAGCTTGTTTCTTGCTTTATCATGGAGATTTGTGAGTTCATTTGTGTAATACTGAGTAAGATGTATGAAGAGATATGATTACTGATGTATTGAGTGAAGAAGGAATGAAGAATGTTGCAGAAATGTGAAAATCGTCTACTGTTACAGAATCGCGATTGTCTCGTCTCTGTGATACACGTGATATTTTCCAATTCTGACTTCATATTTGTATTCTGATGAGAAAATAACATGAATTAGACACAAAGATCATAGAAAATGATGAAGATTTGCTCTAGATAAGGTAAACCCTAGATATTTCCTCTTCATTTTCATTTTCTCAGAATTCCAGCCATCAATCTCTTATTTCTATGAATCTATCATCTAGAAGGGGCTGTGGTCTTATGGATATTCCCAGGATTGACAAAATAAAGATGATTTGTTGATTCTTTTGTACTTCATGATTGGAGAGGACAACTCCAAAGTCAATAACAAACAGAGGTGGACAAGGAGTCACCCAAGAAGAGGGGAAGAAGGAAGTCTAGAGGAGGCCACACTCAAGTTCTAAAGTGATTTCTCAAGGGAATCTCCAAAAGCCCTATCCCACGGGGCTTGCCAAATTTTCACCTGTAGATGGTGAAGTGAAGTATGTGGGTGCAGGGAATGCAAAATGTGCTACTCATGGAGCACATGTAAGTACATGGGCACATTAAAGCACGTTACCATAATAGACACTTATCACCAAGCCTTCGTATCCCCATTACAAGCTACACTTAGGAGTAAGAGTTATAACAACAACAAGCATGCAATAGAATAGAGCACAAGACAATACCAACTAGAACAACCAAATGTAACAAAAATCTGTACAAGCCATTAGCTAATCATACCACTTATCATTCAAATGCAAAACAATGGAATAACAAAATTCAACCTCCAAGTATTTTCACATAAGTAGCATAAGAAATCAACATAAGTAGGTCTCTACAAGCTCTAAGCCTACACTAAATCTTAGCTATTGTCTCCTGTAGTATGCGCTATATGCTATATCCTCCTCTTCTTAAGGTTTTCCCTTTTTATAGGAGAGAGGTGAGGAACCAATTACAATAGGAGAGTTTGTTACATGAGAGTAATGGGAAGTTAATGCACTAGGTAGTTTCAATTGTCACCATGGCCACCAGTACCAGACTTTGTCGTGTAATGATGAGTGGCTAGGGCCCACTTGGCCACCTGTTCAGGTTTGTTTGTCGTCTTGATGAATCTAGTCATGCCATCGCCCAACTCTACCATCTCAATGTCTTGGTACCCAACTCCAACTTTTGGACGTATTGGCACCCAATTCCAAATTTTGGACGTCTTGGCACCCAACTCCAGATTTTGGATGTCTTGGCGCCCAACTCTAGATTTTGCACGTCTTGGCATCCAACTCCAGATTTTGTACGTCTTGGCACCCAACCAGCTTCTGGATGTCTTGGTGCCCAGTTTGGATATTTGGTTCCTTGCTGCCCATCCTTTACTCTGTTCTTCGAAAAATTCATTCTATATAAGTACGTATGTTGCACACATAACAGTCTTAAGCTAGAAGCTATGTGGTGAAGCCTCACTTTTGACCATACACTTCGACATCTCCATGAGAGCAATGTTCTTTCTTTTTGCAACTGCATTTTTTTGAGGTGTATATGACACTGTTTATTGATTTTTATCCCATGCTTAGCCAAAAATGCATTAAAGTCAGAAGACATGTATTGCCCCTCCCTCCATCAGAATGGTAGGTGCCCAACTTACATGGTAATATATTTTCGGCCATAACCATAAACTTTTTGAAGCACATAGACACTTCAAAATTCACTTTCAATGGATACACACATGCATGCCTAGAAAAATCTTGAATAAAATTCACAAAGTAAAGGTAGTTCCCAAAAGAAGGTATCTGCATAGGACCACAAACATCACTATGAACAAACTGCAATTTATGAGCAACTCGAAGTGAACTATCTTTAGAGAAGGAAGAATGTTGCATTTTGCCCAAAATACAACCTTCCCAGACATGTTTACAAGGTTCCTTAAGTTTGGGCAGAGAGGAAACCATTTCAGATTTTTAGAGGCGTAGCAAACTAACATAATTCAGATGAATAAAGCATGCATGCCAAAGCTTTGCATATGAGATAGCCTGAGAATTTTGAACTACACATGCTCAATCATTAATATATTTTGCATAATCTATGAGCTTATATAGTCCACGACATAAAATGCCAAAAGTAATAATAACATATCCATTTGAGATATCATGAACTATACATTTGCCATTAACAAATTTGACAACCAAGCCAATCTTATCCAATGCTGAAACTGATAGCATATTTTTCTTGATCCCTTGCACATACAAAGCATTTGAGAATGTGAAAGAACTACCATCATTAGTAGTCAAAATGATCTTACAAACTCCCATTACAAGATAAGAGGAGTCGTCAACGCATGTGATAATATTTACTATAGAGGCATATTCAAGTGAACTGAAGAAACTATGTTACGAGGTAATACGTTTGGTTTCCCATTATCAAAGTATCAACATCTAGGTCTACACAAACATACACTACTCATGCGAAGATGGGTCATAACTGCAAAGAGTAGTAAATGCCCGTTCTTCACTCTGCACAAGATTCGTAGACTCTGTTTTAGGTGTAGTGGCCTCTACAACAACCATTCCAACCTCTTTCTTCTTTGCCTCTTTTGTAGCGAGTTTTGGACAACTCTTTATGATATGATCATTTTCTTTATAGTATTTGCAAAATTTGTTTTGATTTTCAGTTTTCTTCTCATCTTTGTCTTCCTTCTTTGACTGTGTAGCAAATTTAGTAGATTTTTGCTTACTAGTAGATGAGCTCCATTTAATTTTGTCTTTCTGACTCGCTAAGGAAGCTTTATTTTCAACATGCACAATGGACCCGTTCTACCTGGAGTGATCTTCTTGCAACAAAACAGAGACTAAATCCTCAAATATTAAGGCATTTGGATTGCCTTTCATCATCAATTATAGAGTAGAAGCAAAACTCTAGTATGACTCTTTCATCATCAATCGAAGAGTAGAAGAAAAACTCCAGTATGAATCTAGAAGGCCTTATGAATAGTCTACACAAGTGAACTATCTGGAAAGACTTCATCAACAAAATCAATTGTTCCTTCAAATCTTTGATCTTTGTCAAAAAATTGTGTATGGAATCTCCTTCATTTGTATGTTTACTCTCAAACTCCTTTTAGAGGTAAGCAACATGAGCATCATTTCTTGCTTGGTATAATGTTGTAAGTGTATCCAAGCATCCTTTGTTGTCTTGCAAGAGTGAATATGAGAGATAATTGCACGTTTGATAGAAAATGCTATCAATGAATGTGCCTAAGCATCTCTACCATCCCAACAATGTTGCTCTATAGTAGGTGCAACAGGAATCGTAGCACAAACAGGAATTTGAAGATTGTCATCTCTAACGCCATTTGCATCACCTTCAATTACTATATTTGCAAGTGCTGTAGGATATTTCTCAACACCTTGCATAATATTCCATAGTCCTTTTGCTACCAATACATGATGCATCATATATTCCCATGATGGGTAATTAGTACCATTCAATCTATCCTCAACAACCAACATATAGAATACATCATTGCTTTCAGCCATGGCCACTGACTAAAATACCCTGATGCAAAAAAATGACTATCTCGAAAAGTTGAACAGAACCACCCTATCGAGCTCTGCTAAACCTATAGCAGACTTTGAGGTGCTTGTATTGGATAACAAAAACCTGTATATTTATTTGGCTCAAAAGGACAAAATTACTTGCATAGGCACTACGATAGTGCGTTCGAAGGCCGAAATGAGCTGAGATCAAAATTTCGATGCCATGAATTTTCGATCAAAATTTTGAACTCTTAATTGTCTTGAGTATGCTTACCATTTTTCATGCGATTCGGAGACTATGATCGGAGGGGTGTTGATGATGCCCTAGATGAAGTGATGACCTGCTCTAATACCAATTGTTGGAGTTTGAGGTGTGTGAATGCACACAAAGAACACAAGGAAGAAGAAGAAGCTTGGAGCACAACACAATACTTAATGACTTACCAAGTGAATATACAAAGATAAGTGATCCATTAGGGTTATAGGCGTATATACAAGTGAGGGAAAAAAACCTCCTATAGAGGGAAAAAAATGCCCTCGCAATACTCAAAGGTTAGAACTTGGTTCACGACACATGGGCTAGATATGGAGAATCTACCACCTTTTCAGTATGACGTGGACTCTCCTTACTCTCACCTCTCCTGTAGTGAGAGGAATTTGGTACTAAGACATGATCTATAGAGGCTCTACATCAAGAGAATATGGAGATCATCTAATTTAGAGGGGAGGACGTCAGAATATAGAGATCAGTTTTTCACCATTTTGTCAGATGGGTTCATACAGAGACCACACTACATGGACATCTATATGGCGCAGTTCACGAGTGGGAATTGGTAAGCTAAGGGTGGCACCACACAGACTCGAGATTGAGTAAGAGACATATATAAGACTCTATTTAGAGGACAATCCATCCTATGAGAGGTTATGGACATATAAGATAAGAGACAATTAGTGCATTTCCGAATAAAGATACAAAACCAATCAGATTAGAGACATATATAAGACTCTATTTAGAGGACAATCCATCCTATGAGAGGTTATGGACTACTAAGAGAAGAGACAATTAGTGGATTTCCGAACAAAGATACAAAACCATAGGGATGCATTTTAACTATTGACACATGAAACTACATGGATGGAGAAGAGACACCTACACTTCCCTCATTTTTTTGAGAGGGCCAAAATCCTCCTCCCCACAGGATTCCTAGCAAGGAGTGATACTACAACAAGCTAAGGTGAGACAATCTAGACAAATACAATCAGTCACAAGGTTTAGAGGAGTGAGGCTACACCATTGCCAGATAGAGGAGATTCGAGCCTGACATCGCCAAAAAGCTACGGAGCAAGTAGCCCAAATGAGAGAAGATCCTATAACTTTCATATAAGCAGCACTAGCATTGGCTTCACCTATGTACCACATCCTCTATTCCCCATTTGTTGATATTGGTAGGTAGTGATGTGTGTGAACACAATAGGATTGCCGGGGTACTATTTTGGAGGTTTCTTTTCTCGGCTTGTATATACACCTATAGCCCTAACGGGTTACTTATCTTTATACATTCTAGTGGTAATACATTCAGTATTGTGTGCTATGCTCCAAGCTTCTTCTTCTTCCTTGTGCTTTTCGTGTACTTTCGCGAACATCTAACCCCAACAATCGGTGTCAGATCAGGTCGTCGCTTCATGTAGGGTGTCGTCAAAACCTCTACAAACATAGTCTCATAATCACATGAAATTTGGTGTGCATACTCAAGGTGATTAGGAGATCACAACAGCTTTGCTGTGTGGTGCCGAAATTGCGATCTGAGCTTGTTTTGGCCTCCGAATGCACTAACACAATGCTTGTGCAGACTATTTTGTCTTTTTGTGTCGAAGTCTGCTACAGGTTTAGCATAACTCTTTAGAGTAGTTCTATTCAACTTCTTTAGATACAATTATTTTTCTGCATCAGGGTATTTTAGTCAGTGGCCATGGTTGAAAGCAGTGATGTATTTCATGTAGCTGTTGAGGATACGTTGGATGGTACGAATTACCCATTGTGGGCTTATATGATGCGTCATGTATTGGTTGCAAAGGGACTGTGGATTATTATACAGGGTGTTGAAAAACATCCTATTACGCCTCCGAATACATGTACTAAAGTTGATGCAGATGTTGTCGAAGATGGTGATATTCTGTAGATTCTTGTTCATGCTATAGTTCTTGCTGCACCTACTGTAGAGAGAATTCGTTGGGATGGCAGAGATGCCATTATTCCTCACATTCGCTCTTGCAGAACATCCAAGGATGCTTGGGATACACTTAGCACATTGTACCACGCAAGGAATGAGGCTCATGTTGCTTACCTCCGAAAATAGCTAGCGAGTGAGCAAATGAATGAAGGTGATTCTATGGAAAACGTTTTGACAAAGATCAAAGACTTGGAAATTATACCAGATAGCTCACTTATGCAGACTGTTTTGAATGGTCTTCCTAATTCATATCAGAGTTTTGCTTCTACTCTTCATTTGATTATGAAAGGCAATCTAAGTGCCTTGTCATTTGAGGAGTTAGTCTTTGTTCTATTGCATGAAGATCAGTCTAGACAGAACATGTCCATTATGCATGTTGCAGATCAAGTTTTCCTGGCTAGTCAGAAGGGCAAAGGTAAATGGAGGTCATCTACTAGTAAGCAGATATCTACAAATGTTGCACATTCGAAGAAGAAAGACAAACATGAGAAGAAATCAGAAAAGCAAAAATTATTTTGTAAGTAGTGTAAAGGAAACGATCATGTCACAAAGAACTATCCGAAATTGGCTGCAAAAGAGGCAAAGAGAAAAGAGGCTTGAATGGTTGTTATAGAGGCCTTTACACCAAAAACAGAGTCTACTAATCTTGTGTAGAATGAAGAATAGGTGTTTACTACTGTTTGCAGTTTTGACCCATCATCTCTTGAACAGTGCATGTTTGTAGTAGACTCAGATGTTTGGTACTTTATAGTGGGGCAACGAAACATATTACCTCGCAGCACAGTTTCTTCACTTCACTTGAGCCTGCCCGTACAAAGAATACTATCACATGTGCCAACAACTCCTCTTATCATGTTATAGGAGTTGGTAAGATCATTCTGATTACTGCTGATGGTAGTTCTTTTACATTGTCAGATGCCTTATTTATGTCGGGGATCCAGAAAAATCTCTTATCAATTTTTGCATTAGCCAAGATTGGCTTGGTTGTGAAACTTGTTGACGATAGATGTACAATTCATGATCTCTCAAATGATGATATGATTATTGCTTCTGGCATTTTATGTTGTGGGTTGTATAAGACATAGACTATGAGAAATCTGTGAATGATTTAGCATGTGCACTACATGATTCTCAAGCTGTGTCAGATGCAAAGCTTTGGCATGCACGCTTTGGTCATCTGAATTTTGCTAGTTTGCTATGCCTACAGAAATCTGAAATGGTGTCCTCTTTGCCCAAACTTTAGGCACCCAAAAAACATGTCTCTGAAGGTTGTATTTTGGGCAAAATGCAGCGTTCCTCCTTTCCAAAATATGGTTTAGTTCGAGCTACTCACAAATTGCAGCCTGTTCACAGTGATGCCTGTGGTCCTATGCAGACACCCTCTTTTGGAAACTATCTTTACTTTGTGACTTTCCTTGATGATTTTTCTAGGCATGCATGTGTATATCCACTCGAAGCAAAGTCTGAAGTGTTTATGTACTTCAAACAGTTTTTGGTTTTGGTTGAAAATCTAGCAGCATGTAAAATGGGCACCCTCTGTTCCGATCGAGAGGGGAATATATGTTGTCTAAATTTAATGCATATTGGCTGAATGTGGGATAAAACATCAATGTACAGTGCCATATATACCTCAATAGAATGGAGTTGCTGAATGGAAGAACAAGTCACTCATGGAGATGATGAGGTGTATGGTCAACAGTCAGGCTTTACTACATAGTTTTTGGCTTGAGGCTATTATGTGTGCAGCATATGTACTTAATAGGTGTCCCACTAAAGCACTGTAGTCTATCACTCCACATGAGGCTTGGCATGATCGCAAGCCATCTGTTGCTCATCTGCATGTTTTTGGTTGTTTGGCATATGCATTAGTGCCTGAACAACAACGTAGAAAATTGGATGATAAGGTACTGAAATGTATTTTTATTGGGTACAGTTCTGAAAGCAAAGGCCACTGTCTGTATCATCCACAGAATAAATGCATTTTGGTTAGCCGTGGTGTTATTTTTGTGGAAGATGATATTCAACCTTTACTTTCATGTACGAAGGAGACATTTGTTAGCTGCAAAGACATGTATGACACTTTGCTGTCTCTTTTTATAGGTGGATAGTCTAGTACTGGTCCTAATGAGGCAACTTCTCAGCCTTTATAGGGATCATGTGACGATGCAGATCATTCCATTTCAAATGCAGATTTACATGATGCACTTGATGATAGAACTGATATTAAGGAGGCAAAAACTATGCCAAAATGGATGGTGCAGACTTTGCGTGATAGCAAATTAGATGCACCTCTATCATACTGTACTCGTTCAAGCTCTCATAGTGCCTCTTTTGCATCAGATTGCTATGCTATGGCTGTGTTGGAAATGAGGTAGGCCCATAGCTCATATCACAGGTCCATGGTTCCATAGGTCCAGCATATACAACATAGAATCTAGCAATCTTCAATATTGACATAACATGAACATACCACAACTTAATCATACAAATGATGAGTCAAAGATAGAGAGAGACTAGACAACATGCGTAAAGTGTTACGTAAGCCATCACTTACTCATAGTATCATATATGCCAATGTTCAATGTACAATGTGGGAGCAAAACTCTCAACCACTCTATGTGATGAGAAATAGATGGAAGAGTGAATGTACAAATGTAACAAACATATTCAGATGTATGGGTAGAAATCTGAAGATACATGAGATGTGTGACCTAATAGGTTATAGAAGAGTGAATATGAGTGACTGAAAGAGGAAGGATCAGTGTGAAACTGCTAGTCAACAAACCCTCATCTAACCTTAGGCTATGGAAGACCCTAAGTCAGATACGTGTGTGAAAAGATCACATACTTAAAAAGTAGCAAAGAATGCTAACAAGTTTGCTGCCGGAAATCCTCAAACTCATATGAACACGCCTTCTCAAACACCTCATCCAAATATGCATAAAGCATATACGTACTGATTCTCTTGTACCTATGCCGAATAGGACTCCTCTTGATATGGATGCTACTGCCTCCATAAACTCCAAGTAGTACCTGTGTGCATAAAGAGAATATGTACCTGAATACTTAACATAAGATGTAAATCTTATGTTAAACACCATCCAATGTCTTTGAAGTAGCCCGAAATCTTCATGTGGAAGACAATCTTCAAATACACCATGTAGATGGCCGATCCTCACCATCAAGCTGCTAATGACCAAGTCTTCTTTCCATGAACAAGAGATAAGCTCCTCTCCATGAGCTAGAGTGTGAGCACACCCTTTATCTTCTCCAAGAAGAATCTCTAAGAAGAACTCCATAGCTGCTCCTCAACATGCTTCAAGTTAGCACCATGGCTGCCCCATGTGCTAGAAGAAACACCACCTCTATTGAGGTCCAAGGTCAAGGCTTATGTTGAAAACTAGGTGAAGGATGCCTACAAGTGATCCCAATCACTTCTTATATAGTTTTAGATTAGCCTCCAAAAGCTCCTTCAAAAGCATAAAGCTTCTACGATCGCTAAATCCATCGTGATAGAAGAAAACATCTTCGCCATCTTCACGCTAAATTTGTCGCCAATTTTGATTGTTGTCCGTTCTTTTAATAAAAGCAAAATCAAAAGTTCTTCTTGGCTATGCGATCTGTTGCCGACGGGATTTGATCCCGTGCCAACGCCTTGGGAGGCTTTTATTTTATCCACAGTGCCCAAGCGCTTTTGTTGTATAAGCATTAAACTGAATAGCTATACTCTTTGTATACTGTCAGCCATGTGGACTATTGGGACATTGTTTTCCAACATGGTTGCCTCTATTTTGAAGCACAAAATTTTGAAAATTGGATGGCTGCTATGCAATCAGAATATGATGCTATCATGAAAAATGGTACCTATGCTTAATGTGACTTGCCTCCTAGCAAGAAGGTCATTGGCACAAAGTGGGTATACAAGCTGAAGCATAAGCCTGATGGAAAAATTGATAGGTATAAGGCTAAGCTTGTTGCAAAGGGCTATGTTCAAGAAAGAGGCATTGATTTTGATGAGACCTTTGCACTTACATGCCGAATGACTACTGGTTGTAGCATCTGTGCACTTGCAGCTCACCATGGTTGGAATGTGTGAAGAGATGGATAGGTATGTGTTGAAGATGAAGAGGTGTTGCAAAATCTTTGCTCTACACTAGCCAAATGAACTCCAGGAGTAGATGGTGGGCCCTTTTAGCTTGCCAATGGATGTATTAGACACCCTATGTACCTTGGAAGATCACTCTCAAAAAGATAGATCAAAACAGATAAGTTGGAGTTAGCTCAGAGGTGAAAACTTGCTATTCTTGGTTAATACACCTGTCCAGTGTTTTACATAATTCTCTGAGCACAGCAGCAATTAGATTAATTCCTCTTGGGAAAGTCTAGGTAGCTTAAAGAGCTAACTTTAGAGAGTAATATCATCAAAAATAACAAACCACACACTGAGAATGACTTTTAACAAGTGATGACATCATCCCGATTTTCACGGGCTGCTACAGAAATAGACCAGTGAGTAGAAAAATTAACATAACTCAAGATGTAAGAATCCAATGATCATGAAAATTTGTATGCTTATACTAGACCGTAAGCTGAATCCAACAAGCTTAAAAGCACTGAATTTGGATGAGTAAACACTGAGAAATGACTCTGACAAGATGACTGAAAAAGTCGGGTACCTGACAGAGAAGTGAAGATGATCATACCCTGTTGACTTCAAATGAACATAACTGAAGATTCCAACATCCAAATGACATGAAAATTTGTGAGCATATAGTAGCCTTATAGACCTAACTTTACCAAGTTAAATCACTGAAAATGATGAACCAAGTGCAGAGAAACAATCTCTGCAAGCTGACTGAGAAAAACTGAAGTAATGGCAGTGAGTAGTACACATCACAAGAACATGGAAAGATGAACTCAAATAATCATGAAAATGAAAGTATATTGCTTGTACAATACAATGAGTTACTGATACATATGTGTGCCTTGTAATCACACCTTGATATGGCATAAAGCTCAGCTCTTTGAGGTCTTCACATAGGTCTCTCTAACCACGACTAAAACTGCCATCTATTTATAGTTGAGTTTGGGAGGCTAACTTCCCTCAATCACTCTCCAATCAATCAATGATTGATTTGATTCTCTACCTACCACAAATCACGAATTCGTGGCTCCTCTTTCCATTCTTGATCAAGTGGACTCAACCACTTAAGATTCTCTTACTTTTACATTAAGTAAACTCTTCAAAAGTTACAAGAGGTAGTTCACAAGTGAACTTTACATAGTCTTCATTTTAAGGCTTTTTCTATGACTTTGTGGGACTCAAGCCAATACTTAGGCTTGTCATAGACTTGCTCCAACAGCTCCCCCTCAAGCCAAGTATGCTTGAGGTCTTAAATCTTCCAAGATTACCTGCAAACCAATCATAGCCTTGAATTTGCAAAGCTTTGTACCATCCAATGCTTTGGTTAGAATATCTGCACATTGTTGATGAGTGGACACATATGATATTTGAATCTCTTTGCTTAGAACCTTCTCTCGTACATAGTGATAATGAACTTCAATATGTTTAGTCCTTGCATGAAAAATAGGATTAGCAGCCAAATGAATAGAACTCATATTGTCACCAAAAATAGTTGGAGTTCCAAACTCCAATCCAAGATCTTTGAATAATGTCTTCATCCACATAGCTTCTTGTGTAGCTATAGCAAGACCTCTATATTCAGCTTCAGTAGAAGAGAGAGCAACTGTGGGTTGCTTCTTGGATGACCATGAAATAAGCTTTGAACCTGCAAAGGTAAGATAACCTGAAGTGCTCCTTCTATCTTCCTTGGAGCCAGCCCAATCTGCATCAGAAAATAGCTTCAAACCTAAATCAGATACATAAGGATAGTAAAGTCCTTCATTTATGGTTCCTTTGAGATATTTGAGTATCCTTTTGGCAGCATCCATATGTGGTTTCCTTGGTGTGTGCATAAATTGGCTTAGCACACTCACACTGTAACATATATCTACTCTTGTCAATGTGGCATAGTTGAGACTACCCACTAGACTTTGATATGATGTGATGTCCTCTATGAGTTCACCTTCATGTGAGCTCAATTTGTGATTAACCTCCATTGGAGTACCTGCAATCTTACAATCTTGCATCTTGAATTTTGCCAACATGTCGTTAATGTACTTTCTTTGAGTGAGAAACAAACCATGATCTTTGTAGACAACTTCCAAACCTAGGAAGTAGGTAAGTGAACCCAAATCACTTATCTTGAACTCTTCTCTCATCTGATCTTTGACCTTCTTCATACCATCTGCATCATTTCCTGTCAATATAATATCATCTACATATACACATAGGTAGATGACCTCGGAATTACTCTTTTTAATAAAGAGTGAAGGATCTGCTTTGCTTGGTTGAAAGCCTTTGTCCTGCAAGAATGAAACAAGCCTGAAATTCCAAGCTCTTGGAGCTTGCTTGAGACCATACAATGCTTTGTTAAGTTTACACACATAATCAGGATAAACTTGATTCTCAAAACCAGGTGGTTGTGCCATATATACCTCTTCTGTTATCCAACCATTCAAAAATGCATTGTTTACATCTAGTTGAAGTATCTTCCAATTCTTGGAAGAGGCAATACTAAGCAAAAACCTAATAGTAGGCATCTTTGCCACAGGAGAGAAAGTCTCCTCATAATCAATTCCCTGAGTTTGTGCAAAGCCTTTTGCCACAAGCCTTGCCTTATACCTGTTAATTGAACCATCAGAATTCTTCTTGAGTTTATAGACCCATCTTGAGCCTATTACCTTCATGGATGAATTCTTGGGCACCAAATCCCAAGTGTTGTTTTCCTCAAGTGCTTCAATCTCTTCCTTCATTGCATGCTTCCATTCTGTTTTTGCTTTGGCCTCTTCAAATGATGATGGCTCCTCTTGGTTTATGTCCTGTGCTATGTAGATAGAATGTTTAGTTACTAATGAGGTGTCAAACCCATACCTTTCTGGTTTTTTCTTTTCCCTCATAGATCTTCTTAGGCCATGATTTGATGATTCTGCCTCATGTCCAAGTTCCTGCAATTTTGCTTTACCTTTAGACTTCCATGCTTTGATCTTTTCCATCTGACATTCTTCATCATCCTCTGAGGTGTCTTGTTCTTCAATCTTTGATTGTTCTCTACCAAGCTTTGGAAAATCTTCTTCAAGATCATATGGTAAATTGACCTTCCTGCATGAATCTTCATACCATGAATTGTTCTCATAAAAAACTACATCTCTGCTTACCAAGAATCCTTTGTTGGTAGGGTTGTATAACCTGTAGCCCTTTTGATTGTTGTCATATCCAATAAATACACACCTTTCTGCTTTTGGATCCATCTTGCCTCTAACCTGTGAAGGAACATGAGCAAAAGCAATACATCCAAAAATTTTACAATGATCTAAACTTGGTCTTCTTCCATTCCAAGCCTCATATGGAGTCATCCCATCAAGGGATTTTGAAGGCAACCTGTTAATCAAGTAAGTGGCTGTAGATACAGCCTCAGCCCATAAGTAATTAGGTAAATGCTTTTCATTTAACATAGACCTTGCAGCTTCAACAATTGTCCTATTCCTCCTTTCTGCCACTCCATTTTGCTCAGGAGTGTACCTTGTAGTTACCTCTCTTTTGATTCCTCTTTCTTGAAGAAAAGAATCAAACTCATGGGAGAAGTATTCTCCCCCTCCATCTGACCTTAGCCTTTTTAGTGATTTACCTGTTTGATTCTCCACAAGAGCCAAATATCTTTTGAAACATGAAAAAACTTCATCTTTGTGTTTCATAAAGAATAGGATAGTCCATCTACTGCAATCATCAATAAAGGAAACATAATACCTTGATCCTGATATTGAAGCTTCCTTGCTTGGTCCCCATACATCTGTATGAACCAACTCCAAGAGATCTCCATGCATATAACCTTTCTTCATGAATGGTAACCTGTGAGACTTTCCAAATTGACATGCACTGCACTTATAAATCATATGTTGTTTTGACAAATTAGGAAGTCCAAGTACACTTTGGTCCCTGCAGATTTGCTTTAATGACCTTTCACCAATATGTGCTAACCTTTTGTGCCATACTTCCAATTCTGTGAGTGTCTGACTACCATAATTAAAGAGAGCAATGTTTCTAGTGTCCTGTAATTCAAATGTGAACAATCTACCTGTCTTTTCACCTTTTGCAATTCTTCTGAATCCTTGACTTGGATCTTCAACAAATGCTCCTGCTTTTGTGAACCTGACTTGCAACCCTTTCTCTACTATCTGCCCAACACTTATCAAATTCTTTGTTATGGTAGGGAGATAGAGTACCTTACTGAGTAGGTTGATGTTTCCATCAGGTGCTTTGACATTGCCTATTTTCTCCACAGGATGTTTTGTATCATCTCCTGTTTGTACCTCATGCTTATTCCTTGGATCTTCTAAATCTGATAGGAGTGCCACATTTCCTGCCACATGATTTGAACAACCTGAATCTATGTAGAAAACATGCTCATCAGATTTACCTTGTGGCATAGCCATGTTCATGATCAATAATGAATCCTCTTTGTTTGAGTCTTCTGTGTAGTTATTGTAGTCTCTCCTTCCTTTGTAGCCTCCTTGATAGTTTGAATGATTGTAGTTGTTGTAGTTGCCATGGTAGTTGTTGAACCTTCCTCTTGAGTAGCCATAACTTCCTCTATTGTATCCTCTGCCTCTTTGATTCCTGGAATTCCTAAAGCAATTTTCAGTTGTATGATTAGTTAATCCACAAATAGAACATGAGTTGGAGTCTTGGGATCTCCCCCTGCCTTGTCTACCTCCTCTTCCTCTACCTCTGCCATGTCTTCCTCTACCTGCATAGTTAGCTTGATATGTACCTGCTTCATCATCCACTTTCTTTGCCTTTCCTTTGTTATCTTTAGACTTGCTTTTATCCGTGTATAAAGCTGAAGATTGATTACCTTTAGAGCTTTCTCCATTTTTGATAAGCTTTGCCTCTTGAGTAAGTAATTGTCCAATGAGTGTGTTGAAATCAGGTACATGCATGTCCATGTACAAATCCATAGCTGTGGTGAATGCTTCCCACTTGTCATCTGCCTTCAAGCCATTGATGACCTGCCTTACAATTTGCTCTTCATCTATTACCTCTCCAATGCTTCCCAACTGATCTGCTATGTCCTTGAGCTTTGTGACAAAATCAGTCACATTTTGTTTGGGAGCCTTCTTGAGAGTTGTGAAATCCAGCCATAGTTGATGCTTCCTAGCTTTAGTACTTGAAGCAAAGAAAGCTTCAAGTGCATCCCACACTTCCTGAGATGTCTTACAACTTCTAATGTGAGGCAACAAAAAATCTGAGATAGAGTTGAGGAGATAAGACCTTGCAAGTGCATCCTTGGAGCACCATGTGCTCAATCTTTCTTGCTCTTCTTGTGTTGGTTGACTTTTGTTCCTGAAACTTGGCATAACTTCATCTCCAGCCACATAACCATATAAACTTCTACCTTGGAGATAAGCTTCCATTCTTAATGACCAAGCTGAGTAGTTACCTCTGTCCAATTTGTCAATTGATGAAGGAAATCCATCTGCCATGTTGTCCAACCTTGCTCTGATACCACTGTGAAGAGATGGATAGGTATGTGTTGAAGATGAAGAGGTGTTGCAAAATCTTTGCTCTACACTAGCCAAATGAACTCCAGGAGTAGATGGTGGGCCCTTTTAGCTTGCCAATGGATGTATTAGACACCCTATGTACCTTGGAAGATCACTCTCAAAAAGATAGATCAAAACAGATAAGTTGGAGTTAGCTCAGAGGTGAAAACTTGCTATTCTTGGTTAATACACCTGTCTAGTGTTTTACATAATTCTCTGAGCACAGCAGCAATTAGATTAATTCCTCTTGGGAAAGGCTAGGTAGCTTAAAGAGCTAACTTTAGAGAGTAATATCATCAAAAATAACAAACCACACACTGAGAATGACTTTTAACAAGTGATGACATCATCCCGATTTTCACGGGCTGCTACAGAAATAGACCAGTGAGTAGAAAAATTAACATAACTCAAGATGTAAGAATCCAATGATCATGAAAATTTGTATGCTTATACTAGACAGTAAGCTGAATCCAACAAGCTTAAAATCACTGAATTTGGATGAGTAAACACTGAGAAATGACTCTGACAAGATGACTGAAAAAGTCGGGTACCTGACAGAGAAGTGAAGATGATCATACCCTGTTGACTTCAAATGAACATAACTGAAGATTCCAACATCCAAATGACATGAAAATTTGTGAGCATATAGTAGCCTTATAGACCTAACTTTACCAAGTTAAATCACTGAAAATGATGAACCAAGTGCAGAGAAACAATCTCTGCAAGCTGACTGAGAAAAACTGAAGTAATGGCAGTGAGTAGTACACATCACAAGAACATGGAAAGATGAACTCAAATAATCATGAAAATGAAAGTATATTGCTTGTACAATACAATGACTTACTGATACATATGTGTGCCTTGTAATCACACCTTGATATGGCATAAAGCTCAGCTCTTTGAGGTCTTCACATAGGTCTCTCTAACCACGACTAAAACTGCCATCTATTTATAGTTGAGTTTGGGAGGCTAACTTCCCTCAATCACTCTCCAATCAATCAATGATTGATTTGATTCTCTACCTACCACAAATCACGAATTCGTGGCTCCTCTTTCCATTCTTGATCAAGTGGACTCAACCACTTAAGATTCTCTTACTTTTACATTAAGTAAACTCTTCAAAAGTTACAAGAGGTAGTTCACAAGTGAACTTTACATAGTCTTCATTTTAAGGCTTTTTCTATGACTTTGTGGGACTCAAGCCAATACTTAGGCTTGTCATAGACTTGCTCCAACAGAATGTACATTAGTTGGACATTAAAACTACATTTTTGAATGGTGATTTGCATGAAGAAGTGTATGTTTTTTAGCCCTATGGCTTTGTGTAGAAAGGGCATGAAAACCAGGTGTGCAGGTTAAAGAAGGCATTATACGGTTTAAAGCAAGCATCATGTGCTTGGTATGAAAAGATACATGCCTATCTGATTGCACATGGTTGTGAGAACAGTCCAACTAAAAGTAGCTATATGTCAGGCGTGCAAATGATGTGCTTCTGATCATTGTGGTGTACGTTGATGACATGTTGGTCACTCGTCCTCATGAGAAGCATATTGCTGATTTTAAGGCTGATTTGCATGCCTCATTTGAGATGTCTGATTTGGGGCATTTGCGTCATTGTTTGGGCATTCAATTTATGCAGCTTGATGGCGGAATAGCTTTGTATCAAAAAAAATATATTGACACATTATTGCAGTGTATTATAAACCTATTACCACTCTTGTGGAGACATGTTTATGATTGAGCCTTCATGATGATGGAGATGCATTTGATGCTGTTCTCTCTCAGCAGGCTGTTGGATGCTTGATTTACTTATGCATTACTTGGCCATATATTCAATTTTCTGTCTAACAGATGAGTAGGTTTATGTATTGCCCATGTGTCAAGCATTGGTAGGCGATTAAGTGCATCTTTCGCTACTTGAGTGGTACCCGACTACTTGGATGGTTTTATCCCAAGGTGGGATCACTATCACTAGATTTGCATGCTTTTCTGACTCTGACTGGGCTGGTTGCTATGATACTTGTGTGTCCATTAGTGGTTTTTGCTTCATGCTTGGTAGCTCACGTATATCTTGGTTGAGCAAGAAGCAGCCTATTGTGGCCACTTCCAGTTGTGAGGCTGAGTATAGGCAGCTTTCACAGCTACTGTTGAGTGTGTGTGGCTCAGAGGCCTTATGGCTGATTTGGGTGTTGGTCAATCTTCTACCACCACCATCTTCACTGACAGTCAGAGTGCATTGGCAATTGCGAGGAACCCCATGTTCCATGCTCGCACTAATCACATTGAGGTGCATTATCATTATGTCAGGGAGAGGTTCTCGGATGGAGAGATCAGCTTGACATATGTGCCCACGCCGAAGAACATTGCAGACCTTTTTACAAAGGCTCTACCTAGGGAGAATTTTGACGCTTTCCACAAAGCTTTGGGCTTACTTCCTTTCGTGGATTAATTCCACATAGCTTGGAACTACCTTATACATGAGTTCCAACTCCTTGTTCACTGCATCACTCCCAGAGGGGGATTTGTTGATATATTTAGGTAGTGATATGTGTGAACACACTAGGACTTTCAGGGCACTTTTTTCAGGGCATCACTCCCAGAGGGGGATTTGTTGATATATTTAGGTAGTGATATGTGTGAACACACTAGGACTTTCAGGGCACTTTGTTGATATATTTAGGTAGTGATATATGTGAACACACTAGGACTTTCAGGGCCTATAGCTCTAACGGGTTACTTATCTTTGTACATTATAGTGGTAATACATTCAATATTGTGTGTTATGATCCAAGCTTCTTCGTCTTCCTTGCATTGTTCACATGCTTCGACAGAGATCTGTTGGAGTTAGATGTGTGCGAAAGCACACGAACAACACAACCAAGAAGAAGATGCTTGACACAACACACAATATTGAATGTATTACTACTAGAATGTACAAAGATAAGCCGCCTGTTATGGCAATAGACATAAATAGAAGCGGGGGGAAAAACCTCATAAAGAGAAAAAAAGTGCCCCAGTGGTCCTAGAGTGTTCACACACATCACTACCTAAATATATCAACAAATCCCCCTTGGGAGTGACATAGTGAAGAAGGAGCTAGCACTCATGTATAAGGAAGTGCCAAGCTATGTGGAATCGATCCATAAAAGGAAGTAAGCCCAAATCTTTGCGGAAAGCTTCAAACTTCTCCCTAGGCAGAGCCTTCGTAAAAAGGTCTGCAATGTTCTCCTGCATGGGCACATATGCCAAACTAATCTCTCCAGCAGAGAACCTCTCCTTGACATAATGATAATGCACGTCAATGTGCTTAGTGCGAGAATGGAACACAAGTTTCCTCGCAACTGCCAATGCGCTCTGACTGCCAGTGAAGATGGTGGTGGCAGAAGACTGACCAATACCTAAATCAACCATAAGGCATCTAAGCCACACACACTCAATAGTCACTATGAAAGCTTCCCTATAGTCAGCCTCACAACTGGAAGTGGCCGCAGTAGGCTGCTTCTTGCTCAACCAAGATATACATGAGCTACCAAGCATGAAGCAAAAGCCACTAGTGGACACATGAGTTGTCATTTTAGCACAATGGCAAGTACCAACGTGAGGAGATACACCTCATAAATGTCAATCCGCGGAGACGTGAGTACCGGTATGAAGACCGTGAGCAAGTGAAGGCATATGTGCATGAGTGAAAGCACACAAGCATGCACACACATACACATGTACACACACACACAAGGTAAGAGCAAAGAATAGAACAATGGAAGATCTTCGATTACAAAAGAAATCTCTTACAAAGCTCCAAATCTACAACAAGGTAACCCCAAAAATGAGCTCTCTAGCTCTTTTTATAGTTTTTTTAGTGGTTTTTCCCCTGTCCAGACCTAGTGTCCAGCCTAGTTAAAAATTAGATTCTTGGTCATATTTGAGGGCTCAAACGAAGTCTAAAAATTATGAAAATTGGTAGGATGATACTTCTAATACTCCTCAAGCTTGAGGACTCCTTGGCTTGAACAAAATGGAGTTTCAAAAATGTGAAATGGTATTTACAATGGTTTTTAGTGATAAAAATCACTATTTTTATAGGGATTTCTTTTAAAAATTTGACATGTGCTTCTTGGAGCTCCCTACATGCTCCTTCTTCTTGTGTGTCCAGTTCCTTGATGTGCTTCCATGCTTGTGCTTGATCTTTATTATCAATAGTCCACCCCTCTCGAATGTGTCATCTTTGATAGACTCTTTTGTAGCGGTTGTTCCATGTAGTGTGTTGAGAGGTAGTGTCCATCGTGTATCAACAAGAGCGGTCCATCTTCCAATTGTAGCTTGGTCAGTGGTCTGGTTCTTTAGTTTTCCACTGCTAGCCTATGTGAGTTGGGTCCTGTTGTATGTAATTCTTTGGATTTGAGCAGGATGGTGTATTGGTGTGCTTGCAAAGACTGTTAGTTGCTCAAAAGAGGTTGTCAATGCTGATCTTGAGCAATTGTCGACTGTGAATTGCTTTATAGGTACTGATGTTGTAACACTGATGTCCTTTGAAACTTTTAAACATGGATTGCAAGTACATGTGATCCACGTGCTTCAAGCTTATCCTTGTGCACACCTTGCACCAAGCTTCCACAAAGGGGGGAGGAGTGAATACCTTCTGTCGGCACGCGCCCACTGCAATGGGACCTTGAGATACTTGGGGGGACTAGCTTAGCACTCTCTGCACAATCCCTTAGGCACTCCCCATGCACTCCTTCACTTCCACTTCTCTCCGTCGCACACTGGTGACTATTGCACTTCTCTCTCTTGCTTCCTTAGACTATGCTCTCTTGCTTACTCTAAGATTGGTCCAAGAATGGCCTTGCCTTGATTTGAGTGTGTCCATCACGTACGCTCCTAACTGCAATGGTATCTTGGTGCTCACTTTGATGTCCCAAGATTGTCTTACCAAGTGGCAGCCAACGACTCACTGTTTTGCCATACTTTCACCTGTGCGTACATTGCCACGTCACATACCTTCACATTTTCTTTTAAGTCCTCACTTTTGCACCTAAGGGGGGGTTCACCTGAACCTTCCAAAATACTTTAAAACTCACTTTGAACCTTAGGGAAATTAGAGAAAATACCTCTGCAACCTGCAACCCACTTTCTCCAATTTACCCTTTGTGGACAATTAATTGTGCACTACCTGTGCACTTTGACACCTGCACTTTAGCACTTTGACTTTGCACCTATTGACTTTGACCTTGACCTTGTTGACTTTGACAAGTTGACTTTGACAAGTTGACTTTGACCTTGACTTTGACTGCAGTTGACTTTGACCAACATGACTTTTATGGGCTCAACAGTGACCATTGTCTTGTCTTTCTTTCCGATGGATGTCCTTGCTAATGGTTCACTTATGAGATTCTTCAAGGGCACAATCCTGTCCTTTTTTGTTTTTTTTTTGGAACAATGTCACAAAACAAGAAGAAAGATTTTTTTTTGAAAGAATAGGAAAATTAGAATTCATGATGAAATGTGTGTAAGTACAAGGGGCACGATTCCCATCAGACAATAGACATGGCTACCTCTGAACATCTAATGTAGAGAGGAAAACAGATCAGAGTTGCCCAAATAGAGGGCTAAGGGGTACAAAAGTGAAGGATGAGGTTATGAGATACATTACAGAAACTATATAAAATTACTTACATCCAAGGATCATTTCAAGTCTGGGTATAGACTACAATTCTAGTAAATATCCTATCCATTTACTAGGTGGGGTAAACTTAAGATGATAAGATAATTTGAAGCCTTAGGACCAGCAATAACCATGGAATCCAAACAGTGAAGACCAGCAGCTTGGATACTGTTGACAAAGACTTGCCACATGGACTGGATGCTCTAACTAAACATGGACTGGTTCGTGGATCTCCAAATGAACCAAAGAGTGATCCCTCTCCAAATATTCCAAAGAGCAAAGTCAAGATTGCTGCAAAGCCCTAACAGGGTTTCTTTGTAGCTTAGGAAAACCTGCAGCTTATTACATATAGGTTGAAAGAAGTTCCAGAACCTTTGAGCATGTATACAGTTGAAAAAAAGATGAGGGATGTCCTTCTCAATGCCACAATTCACATATACTCCATCATGAATCCCAAGTTTCCTAGCTTTGGAACCACACCAAATCCCTTTGTGAAGGATCATCCACATAAGAAATGAATGTTTGATGTTGTAGGGAAGGTTCAAAGACTCAAGAATCTATGCTTCCATTGATGACCATTCCAATTGACTGACCATTTGGTATTCAACTTGTGCACAATCAGGTTAACTGAGCCTCTCTTGGACTTAAAACTCTTTAGCATATCCTTTGCAACTTCACTTAGCTTGACAGTCTTCCTCGGAGAGCAAGTAGATAGCTTTCTTTCCAGCATCTCCCTGTGAAGTAGCAAGACTTGTAGGCATCCAAAAGAGACATCAATGCTTTCAGTAAGCTGAATAGTGGAAATTACCTGAGCACGATCAGTGAGGTCCCCCCATGTGGTAAAACCATGTCTAAAACATTTGTGTTCCGTAATTGCTTAAGTGCCATTGTTCCAGTGAGAGATCGAACCTGTCCATATACTCTCCTGCAAAAAGAATTTAGTGAACTGAAAAAATTTAGTGTGAAATGAACATTTTTGTTTAACTAACATCCAAGCATGCCAGAGTCTACAGGATAAGGTACTACCAATGGGTTGATATATCTGAGAAGAAACCAAAATGTCCCAAAGGTCATGTTGCTTCCAAGACTTATAGTCCTTCAAGTAAAATTTATCAGTATTCCTTTTAATAATCATAGCCCAAACATCAGTAGACTCTATGGATCTCACAATCCATTTGGCTTCTAAGTTAGAGGCCATTTTGATAGGACAGAAAATTCCAAGACCTCCTTCCTTCTTGGGAAGGCAACAAACACTCTAAGAGACTTTAGGAATTTTATTGTGTTGCAGATTCCCCCCCACAGGAATCTCCTAGCCAAAGCAAAAACCTGTTTGAAATGATTCTTTTTAGGCATCCAACAAGACAAAAAATAAATTAAAGAAGGCAGGATGTAGTGGTTTAGCACAAAAACTCTGTGTGAAAGTGAAGACTAACAAGTGTTTGGAAAGATAAATGGACACTTCAAGGGATGAGTTGGTACAACCAAATCCTACTTAGTACCAACCCTTTGTGACTTTAGAGTTCATATGTGGGCCCTTTTAGCTTTCCAAAGACACCATAAAAGTGCCTATGTACTTTTGAAATGATGTATGAAAAGATTGAATCAAAACAGACTACTTCCAAATAGAAGACTCAATGAAAACCTTCCTTTTTTGATCGTACACCTGTTGCTTGTAATGCTCAGTGCTACCAGTAGAGTAGGAATTGGAAAATTCCTTTTATAGGTATCCAATTATCTTAGTAAGCTAATGATTCCAAGTGGAACCACTTGAAATGATCCACTATGCACAAAGAAATCAATTTAGCAAATAGATCATTACCCCCGATTTTTTAGGACCTCTACAGAGTTTGACCAATGAGTGCTTTGATGCAGTTTCAAATTGGCTGAATGGATTTGCTTCAAACTTTGTTAGCATGTAGATAACTTAGAGGGATTCCAAGGAGCTATAGATCATTCAATTTGGTCAAGAATTGACTGAGATATGAGCACCACAAGTTGCCAGTTAAGAATGACTATAACAGAGAAATCATAGATGAACAAAGTAGATGTATTGTATTAATGAACACCGTTGTACAAGATCATAGGCTTGGTAATCATAGCATTATGATGGATAATAGTGTAGGCTACAATGTAAGCCTTACACACATACAAAATGGCAATGGAGAGCTCGGGAAATGACTACTCTAACCGCAACTTTTTCAAGTGACTTTTATAAGTGTTCCATTCAAATTTGAATTTGAATTCACTTTTTGGCTCTCTCTAAAAGTGATCCTTCATTCTAGGAGATATTCCCTCAATGTAGTGGTTACTTTCCTAACTAACAAGTCCATGACTTTTGGTGATTACAAATATTCTCAAGTCAAAAGAATGACTTTTACAAATGGTAAAGATGAATTTTTTCTTAGCAATTGTTTCCATGGAGCTTCATATGTGTATGAACTACAAGTCAAATGTGTAGGCTTGTGATTTGCACCAACAACTCGCCCTCAATCCAAACATTTTGGCTTGGTCTTCATCTTCAATCTTCATGAATATCCTACAATCCAATCATTGCTTTAAACCTCCAAAGTTTTGTACCATCTAATGCTTTAGTCAACAAATCTGCACATTCCATATTTGTTGATACATACGCCACCTGAATGTCCTTGCTTAATAGCTTTTCTCTCACATAATGGTGGTGGACCTTTATATGCTTGGTCCTAGCATGATAAATAGGATTAGCTGCAAGGTGTAAAGAACTTGTATTATCTCCAAAGATCATTGGAGATGTAGTATGCAAGCCCAATTATGTATACAACAATCTGATCCATATGGCCTCTTGAGTAGCATTGGCCAATCGTCTATATTCTGCCTCTGTAGAAGATAAAGCAACAATAGGTTGCTTCTTTGAAGACCATGATATTGGCTTATCACCTGCAAATGAAAGGTATCCTGAGGTACTCCTATCATCTTTGCATCCTGCCAATCTGCATTTGAATAGATCTTAATGTCCAAGTCTGATGTAGAAGGGAAATACAAACCATGATGTTGAGTACCCTTAAGGTACTTCAAGATTCTTTTGTCAGCCTCCAAGTGGGGTGCCCTAGGCTTGTGCATAAACTGACTTAGCACACTTACTCCATAATCAATGTCAATCCTTGTCAAAGTAGCATAATTCAAGCTTCCCACTATGCTTTGGTAACCTACAATGTTTTCAAGTACATCACCTTCATGAGCACTTAGTTTTAGGTTTACCTCCATTGGAGTACTTGCAACTTTGGCATCCTGCAAATGAAACTTCTTCAACATATCCTGTATATACTTCCTCTGAGTAATGTAAATTTCCAGAATTAGTATAGACTAACTCAAGTCCAAGAAAGTATTTTAGTGATCCAAGGTCACTAATTTTGAACTCCTTCATCATCTGATTCTTGATCTGTTTGATGCCATTAGCATCATTACCTGTAAGTATGATATCATCAACATATACACATAGATATATTACCTCTGAATTACTTCTCTTGATGAATAGAGAAGTATTTGCTTTACTCATGACAAAACCTTGATCCTGAAGGTATGTAGTCAACCTATGGTTCCATGCCCTAGGTGCCTGCTTCAATCCATAAAGAGCTTTGTTCAATTTACATACATGTGTTACCTTGTTTGGGTCCTCATATCTAGGAGGTTGTGACATGTACACCTCCCTTGAAATCCAGCCATTTAGAAATGCATTTTTTACATCAAACTGATACATGTTCCAATTCTTTGATGCAACCACATTCCAATTTCTTCATCTTGAGTTTGCCTTTGGATTTCCATGCTTTGAACTCTTCAAGGTTGATGATGTCCTCATCATCTGAATTGATGTCTCCATTCTGAGTAGGCTCCTCCTTAACGAGACTTGGGAACTCCTCTTCCAAATCATAAGGTAGTTTTATCTTCTTGCATTCACTATCAAACCAAGAGTCATTTTCATCAAAGACAACATCTCTACTGACCATGAATCCATTGTTTGAAGGATTGTAGAACCTGTAACCTTTCTGATTTAAATCATATCCAATGAAGATGCACTTCTCTGCCTTAGGGTCTAGCTTACCTCTTATCTGAGAAGGATATGCACATATGCTACACATCCAAAGATCCTGCAATGGTCAAGTGAAGGTCTTCTACCATGCCATGCTTCATATTGGGTCATCCCATCAAGTGATTTGGATGGCAACCTGTTTATAAGATAAATGGCAGTAGATACACTCTCTGCCCATAAGTAGTTAGGTAATTTTTTCTCATTTAAAATTGACCTAGCTCTTTCAACAATCAATCCATTTCTTCTTTCTGCTACCCCATTTAGCTCAGGGGTATACCTTGTGGTAATTTCTCTCTTGATTCCTCTGTCTTGCAAGAATGCATCAAAATCATTTGAGAAGTACTCACCTCCTCCATCTGACCTTAGCCTTTTTAGATATACCCTGTTTGATTCTCAACAAGTGCAAGATACTTTTTAAAGCAACTGAATACTTCATCTTTGTGCTTCATAAAGTACAATACAGTCCACCTACTATAATCATCAATGAAAGATACATAATACCTTGATCCAGAGATTGAGGGATCCTTGCTTGGTCCCCATACATCTGTATGAACAAGTTCTAGGTAGTCTTCATGCATGTAGCCTTTCCTTGAGAAGGGTAACCTATGAGACTTTCCAAATTGACAAGCACCACATTTATAAATCATGTGTTGCTTGGATACATTAGGTATCCCAAGCACACATTGATCTCTGCATATTTGTTTCAAGGTTCTTTCACCTACATGCCCTAATCTTTTATGCCAAATTTCAAGCTCTCATAATGTTTGATCTTTATAACTATAAAGTGCAATGTTCCTTGTATCCTCAAGTTCAAAAGTGAATAGTCTACCTATGTTTTCTCCTTTGGCAATTCTCTTGAACCCATGCTTAGGATCCTCCACAAATGCTCCATATTATCCTTGGTGATGATTGAATCTACCTCTTGATTGTGTGTATCCACCTCTTTGATAACCTCTTCCTCTCCGATTCTTGAAGTTCTTGAAACACTCATCTGTAGTATGATTTGATAAACCACAAATATTGCATGGTGAGGAGTTATAAGGTCTCCCCCTACCTTGCTTACCTCCTCTGCCCCTTCCTCTTGATGATCTACCTCTCCCTCCATAGTTGGCTTGGGAGATAGTTCCTTCATCTTCTACCTTCTTGTTTTTGCCTTTCTATTTAGACTTATTCTTATCAGTGTATAGGGCAGAAGAGCTATTACCTCTTGATGAATCTCCATTCTTGTTGAGCTTGGCTTCATGGGTAAATAGTTGCCCCATGAGTGTGGTAAGGTCTAGAATATGCATGTCCATGTATAGATCCATGGCAGTTGTGAAGCTCTCCCATTTGTCATCAGCTTTAATACCATTGATTACTTGCCTTACGATCTCCTCCTCTTCAATTTCTTCTCCTATGCTTGCCAACCGATCTGCTACATCTTTAACTTTGGTCACTGGTGTAGCTCAGTGATGAGTAGCACCTCCTTTAATGTCAATCAGGGAAGACGTGAGGATGGTATGATGTAGTGAAGGCACACGTGCGTGAGTGAGAAGCACACAAACATGCACACACATACACACACACACACGCGCACACACATCAAGAACAAAGAGGAAGACAATGGAGTTCTTTTAGATTACTTTCAAAATGCTCATACAAGTTCAATTCAATTACAAGCTAACCTCAAAAATGAGCTCTCTAGCTCTATTTATAGTTTTTCACTAGCTTTTGGCCCTGTCCAGACCTAGTGTTTGGCCTAGTTAAAAATTAGGTTCTAGGGCCTATTTGGAGGCTCAAATGAAGTCTAAAAATTATAAAAATTGGTACGATGCTACTTCTAATACTCCTCAAGCTCGAGGAATCCTCGGCTTGCACAAAATGGAGTTACAAAAAGGTGAAATGGTTTTTACAATGATTTGTAGTGATGAGAATCACTGTTTATGAAGATGTAGTTTTGGAAAAATTTGAATGGCCTACTTGCCAGATCTTCGTTGACTGCTTAGTCTACTTGTGCCTTCTCTCCGCTCTGGCTCCCTTCTTTGGCTTCCTTGTCTTGTGAGTCCTTCAGTGCCTTGACTGCTGCTGCCAACACCCCCCCCCCTCTCTCGCGTCTGTCGTCTCTGACAGACCCTTGTCTGGCTGTGCGTTGGACGTAATATTGAACCACATTGGAAGCAAGGTGGTGTTCTTCTAATCGTAGCCCCCGTGCTAGGTCTGTTAACAATGCATCCCAATCCACTGGAGCTGGGACGTCTGGATGGGGCACTCGCAGTTGATCTGAGTAGATGGTCCTCTCCACAACGAATAGTTGGAGGAGATGTGAGGGTTTGGGTACAAATATTTCTGAGTGATATTCCCAGAACCCTGTGATGAACATCTCCTCGAACGTCTGTTTGAAGCATGCTGGGAGGTATTTTATTCTCGCGTGCCAAGCATATACTACCTTTATTGAGGGGGTAGTGCTCATGTCATATACCAGGTCTTGGTTGCCTGCAGTGAAGCCAACTCCTGAAAAGTGGGGGTCCTTGATGTTCTTGAATGTCCTGAATGTGATCAGCATTAATTCGAAGATCTTCATGCACATCTGTGCCATCACATCAGGGGTGTTCCATAGGAGAATGCTCCAGTGAAGGATTGTAGAAATCATGTAAGCAACAGTGGGAGGTCCTTGTGGAGGTGCTAGATAGACATAATTTAACCACTTTGCATAACCTTTGACGTTCTTTACAGCAATGGTAAATTTGGGCCAGGTGCATCTGGGGAAGACTGGAACATAACAGGGGTTGTATTTAATAAAGAGTGGCATGTTAGTCCAAGTACAAACCATCTCGGGATAGGTCTCAAGAAGACGGATCCTCCAGGTGGGTTGATGAATGGATCCTTTTTTAGCACTCTCAGGGATATCATCGGGCCCAAATTGTGTGGCGAAGGTTGGAGCCTTGCCACATCGTCCTTGAATCTATGCATTGTAATCTGCCAGGAGTACACAATATGGCACATATTGATCGTCGTTGGTGCCTATCCATCTATGATGAGACATACTACGGAAATACTCTGACTTTACGATGGTGTCTTCTAATTTGGCCATTGATTGGATTTGGATTGCCACTCGATCTTCATGGGTTTTCGCTGTCTTTTCGAGTGTCTGGAGCCATTCGGGTACTTTGACTTCCAAGGTGTCCATTCCTTCTAAGGTTTGCTGACCTCCTGGCATTGGCATAGGAACATATGGTTCCTCATACGATTCATCCACCTCAATGGGTACCAATTCATCTGGCTCTAGTTCTACAACTGGAGAGGGCTGTCTTTCATATTCCAGTAACTTCTTCTGCAATTCTGCCACTTGCTCTGTTAATGCCTTTACTTCCTCTGAAGTCATGGTTGTCTCTATGATTTTGGGTTGTGCCTCCTGTTCCCTGAGCTGACGGCGTAGCGCATCCCGTTCCTTTTCCAAATCGTCATGTGCTTCTAATAGATCGGCATAGCTTTCCAAGATTGTCTTCATTGTTTGTGAGGGGACAACTTTGAATTGTTCTGGGTCGATCTCATGGGGAGAGCCTTCCATGGCAGCTTCCAGGTTTTCTTCGTTTTGCTTCTGCAGACGCTTGTTTTCTTCAAGGGCGGTAGCCATGTGTTTTCTGAGTAGAGTCAAATTACGCCGGACTCTTAGATTATCTGTTTGGTAGACTTCCAGTAAAGCTTCGAGTTGTTTGACACCTGATGCTTGTGATGGTTGGGGTGCCTCCAGGAGAGTTTGATGGGCTTGCTCAAGTGTGGTATAGCATTGATTGAGGTCTGCCTTTTCATCTTCTATGGCTATAAGCCGTCTCTGTAGTTGTTGGTGATTCGTAGTCAGTTGACGATGACGGTCTTCGAGAGCCTGATACTCACTCTGTAGTTGATACACACACTGATGTAACGTTCAAAACATATTATTTACATTAAAGAATGCAGGGAAAGGGGAGGATGCAGGGGGAATGGAGAGGGGGAAGGGAGTTGTGAATGCTGTGGAGTCAAGTGGTGAGGTAGGTGGAGGGGGTATGGGAGATTGAGGCTGCGTGGGGGGAGGGAGTGGTGCTATGGCTGGTGATGTTTCCATTGTGTTGAACGTGTGTGTGACTGTGTAGATGGGGACAGTGGGTGGGGTGGATGTGATATTTGTGAAGAGTGTTGTGAAAGTGGGCATGGTAACTCCTCCGAATTGGATGCTGGGAGAGAGAGGAATTCCCATGATGAATGTGGTAATGGCAGAAATAGGCGTGGTAGTGCCGGGTGGTGAGGTGACTTGTGTAGTGAAAGGTGAGGTGGGTGGTGAGAGTGGTTCCACCTGATGTTCTTCTGTTTGTGTGTTACCTCCTGGTTCTGATACATTGATGTGGATTTGTTTGTCGGATCGCATGGGGCGAGTAGGCACTCGTTTCTCAAATTGATGAATGTAAGCCATGGCTGCATGAACAGCCTCATCTAAGTCTACTGCGTCAGTGTGCAGGTTCATTGATTCAATAAACATGTCATCGTCACCTTCCTTGGCTAACATTTGGCTCATGAGCACCTTTCCTGTCTCGAGCAATAGTTTGTGTTGTTCTTGGACTCGCTTCATGGTTTCATACAATCTTTTTATTTGGGCCGAGTAGGCTGGGGTACTTGCTAGTTCTGAAAGTTCGTCATATTCTTGATCATACTCATCGTTTGCTTCTTCTTCATCTGTCTCTTCTTCATCCTCTTCTACTTCTACTACTCCCGGTTGGGTCGGGGCTGAAGTTGTAGTAGTGGGTTGTGGTCCTTGGGTCTGCTCTGCTTCTGTCTCTAGGTTAGACTCATTGATCAAGCGGTCAATTTCTTCATCTGTCAAATCGGCTAGGGTGTAACCTTGTGGGAACTCCAAGTCCGATGGAATCGGAGGAAATACCAGATTGGGTCCTTCTGCACTTGGTCTGGGTAGGCGAATGGTAAATGGTCGGACACATCGCATTTAAGGAGGGGTCACCTCTGGTGTGGTGGTGGCTCCCCTGGCTTGAGCACATGGTTATTGAACTCCCCCTCTCATTTTCTTCGATGGAGGACCCGCCGTTGACAGCCGTCTTTGGAATTCTTGGGCCCTGGACCATACTAGTGCTCTTTGAATGGGCACGTCGTACGCTAAGCACCTGTAAATTATTTTTGTCAAAGCACAGCACCCATGAAGCACATTCTTCTGTTTCTTATTCCATCGTTGATGGGCTAGATGGATTTGATCGATGATCCAGTGTGGCAGATTGATGGTGAGATTCTCTGTCTTTGCCTAGTACAAGCTAAACCATATCTTTTTAGGTGGCATTGTGAAGCGTTCTTGGGCGGGGAAAGCGAAGTGCTGCATGATTGTTCGTAGGTGGAGAGCGATGGTTGGTGTCATTGCTACCATGTCCTTCAATTTGTTGAGATCCTTGTGCTTCATCCTGCCTGGAATCATTGTTTCTTTTTCAGTGGGAATATGCATACCTTGCATCTTCAATGCTTCCCGTACTAGGTTGAGGGTCAGTTTGAATCTTTTGAGTTCGTGGCCTGGCATCAGTGAAGGTAGCACAAAAGTACTATCGCCTCCCTTGGCCCTGCTAGGGATGATGGTACTGATAAAATAGGAACAACACAGGAAATCTGGCTTAGGTAAATGTCCCCGAAAATAGCCGTCCAAGCCCGCTTTGGTCCAGACTGATCGCATCACTTCTGCATTCTGATATTGCTCAAATTCGCGGATGAAGAAATGATATCGTCCCCATTTGCCATTGAACTCAAGTTCTGCCTCCCAAAAGTAGGTGCTGTCTCCCAATGGCCCTGCGACATCACTAAACCAATGTGCATGCTTCCTCAGTTGAGAAGTGTGCCCCTGAGGCGGGTCCTGAATAACAAGCACATGCACCGCTTTAAGTTCTTGAGGTCTCTCAGTGAGTTGTGGTTCTAGAAGAAGGGTTTCGATGTCCACTATCTGGGCGCTAGACCCCGCCTGGGAGCTAGTGCCTCCGGTTTCTGCCATGTTACAGCTTGCTTGCTAGTTCTGTGAGAATATAGAAGCATGCGTTAACATTGTAAAGGACAAGGTAGAACAATTTTTGTCCTGATTACAACATTAACATGAGGTGAATGATGAGTTATTCGATCAGTGAGTGCTCGATGATTGTGTGTGTTGTTAATCCTATGAGCTAAGTGAAAAGATGCAGTTAGTAGGTGGAGAGGAATGTACAAATGGGATCGGGGGGTTTATTACAAGCTTTTGGTTGCCAAACACAATGAATGACTTTATGTTTTGGTTTTGCAAAGACTCTAGAGGGCTTTATGAGGGTGTCTGCTTGGAAATGAGGCTGTATAGGGGCCCATTTGCAAGTGATTCCACTTGTGCTCATGTGTAAATGTGCGTTTGTGTGTGTTGAATGAGAGTGGGCCTCGGCTCTTTGAGTGAGTGAACCCTATCGTGTATGGTGTGATTTGTGTGTGACTAGTTGAGCCCACAAGCAAGCCTTAGGCACCCAAATTTGTCTTGATTGTGGGCCAGCCTTCATCGACTTCTTGGGTACCCAGATAGATTTCACTTTCACAAAAGAATTTTTGGAAGTCTTCTTATTAGTATCATGTCGTTGATTACGAATAAGAATTTGAGATAGTTGTTGTGGCTTGACCGCAATAGGACGCTCGCCTTTCCGCACCCACAATTGTTTCAATGGCTGAGTCTTCCTGCTTCGCACGTTCTTTTGGCCTCCAGAATAGGTAGTCTTTAATAATTGATCTACCTTTGGTTGCTGCCTCCCTCTGGCCTTTGGAAAAGAAGGGAGTTCTGTTGAGTCCTTGACTTCTTTATTGAGATCATCATTCCTCTGCATCACATAGCTTTGGACAAGAATAGCATTTTCTAACTTAATTGTAATGCATTTCTCATTGACCCAAACCTGAAGAAGTCCACTTCTTAGGTTTAAATTGACTGCATGTTCATAGATCCAGTCTTGACCCAAGACTAGAGGCTCAGTGAGGTCCTCATCTTGACACACTAGTACTTTCACTGTCATTAAAACATCTTGAATGTGGAGGGGAAGTTCCACCTCGCCCATGCAAGGGGTTTCCACACCTCCCAATCCTATGAGATAGGCTTCTATAGGATTGACATTTAATTTCAACTTTTGACAGTAAGAATATTTAACAGCACTAGTGGCTGCACCTGAGTCAATCAAGGCTCGCACAGTTTTTGCACTTATTCCTTGTCCTATCTCTAAGGTCACAAATGGGTGTCGATCGATTATTCTATGGGCACTTATTCCGGAGACTTCACACATTGCCATATGATATCCTAGGTCCGCATAGTCATCTGCCCTGGGCTGATCCCTACCCTGTCGTCTCAACTTCATCCTTCTGATGCGTTCTAAAGCTTTTGCTTGAGCTTCTTCTTGAATTTGCTTGTCTTCCTCTTTGCGTTTCTTGGCAATGTTGAGTCGATTTAGCATCTCTTCAGTTAGAGGTTCCTGATATAACTTGACTCTGCACCCGCTTATGTAGCTAGGTAGAATATCGCCTTCTAATGTGGCTAGTTGTACTGCTCCACTCGTTGAGATCCTATTTATGATCATAGGTCGATAGCCACGCTTCTCTAATTTTCTCGCATGTTGCTTCAGGGTGTAGACTAAAACTAAATCTCCGGCCTTCAATCCTTTATCCTTAACATGGGCATCAAAGTACGCCTTCTGTCTTTTCTTAGCTGCATATATTCCTGCTGCAGCTCTTAGTCTAGTTTCACCTAATCGTTCGAGGTCAAAAATTCTCGAAGAGAGTTCATGACCCGTCCACTCATGCTCCTGTGCTATTCTCAATGTGGGAATCAAGAAGTCCAGAGGTGGCACTGCATTTTGGCCAAATACCATCTGAAAGGGTGTGGCTTGGAGTACCGTTTTATAGGCCACTCAGTATGCCCAAACAGCATGGTGTAGCTGTTTGTCCCAATCAGAGCATTTATTATTTACCAATTTAGTCAACACATTGCATATGATCTTATTTGTGCTCTCAGCCTGGCCATTAGCTTGTGGGTGATAGGGGGCAGACTTCTTATGTACTACCAAGAATTCTTGGAGAAGATTTTCAATAACCTCATTCAAGAACTGAGTCCCTCTATCACTAACTAGCTCTATAGGTAGCCCGTATCTTGTGAATACATTCTCAAATAAGAACTTAGCTGTCGTTTGAGCATCGTTCTTTGTGGTAGCTTTCACTTCTACCCACTTGGTTAAATAGTCTGTGGCTACAATGATATATTCAGCATGTGAACCCTTGGCTGGGAGATTAATAGGACCTACAAAGTGTATTCCCCACTTAGAGAATGCACGTCCACCCATCATAGGTTTTAAAGGCATCTCATCCTTGCGTATAGGATACTGAGTTCGCTGACAAATGTCACACCGTTTCACATAGGTATGTGCATCCATGTTAAGGGTCGGCCAACAAAGTCCTGCAAATAGGATTGCCTTGATCACCCGATCTGGTCCAAAATGTCCTCCTGCTACACCTTGGTGGGCAGTTTCCAAGATCTTGAGATATTCACTCTCATGGACACATAGTCTCAGGTAACCATCTTTACCACGCTTGTATAGATTATCACCAATGAGTGAGTAATCTAGGGCTTCTTGTTCTAGACTTCTTTGTCTGGCCAATGTCATATCTTGAGGGAATGTCTTCATCCTCAGAAAGGCTACTAGTGGTTCACTCCAATCTGGCACTATGGACACTTGATATAGAGTGGCATGTGTTGGCATACAAGTCAGATGAAGAGCATACTAGTGCAACGGAGGAGTCATGCACAATACGGCAACAAGGCCCAATCATTTTTTCCATGGACCATTTACAACTCAAGTGATTTTAATCACTACACAAACATTGTAAATTCCGTTTTTTGGTAGAATAGACTCCATTTTGTGCAAGCCGAGGAGTCCTCGAGCTTGAGGAGTATTAGAACTAGCTACATATCAATTTTCATAATTTTTAGACTCTGTTTGAGCCCTCAAGTAGGCTCTAGAACCTAATTTTTAACTAGGCCGGACACTAGGTCTGGACAAGACCAAAGCAAGTTAGAAAACTATAAAAAGAGCTAGAGAGCTCATTTTTGGGGTTAGATTGTTTGTGAATTGAGCTTATGTAAGAGACTTTTTGACTAATGCAAATAACTCCATTGTTCCTCTCCTTGTTCTTGCCTTGTGTGCGCGTGTGTGTGTATGCTTGTGTACTTCTCACTGACACACTTGTGCCTTCACTTGCTCATAGTCTTCATACTAGTCCTCACGTCTCCACGGATTGACAATTATGAGGTGAATCTTCTCACGTTGTGTCACTCTAGCACAATGGTGAGTACCAACGTGAGGAGATACACCTCATAAATGTCAATCCGTGGAGAAGTGAGGACCGGTATGAAGACCGTGAGCAAGTGATGGCACAGGTGCATGAGTGAAAGCACACAAGCATGCACACACATACACACACACGCGCACAAGGTAAGAGCAAAGAGTGGAACAATGGAAAGCTTCGATTACCAAAGAGCTCTCTTACAAAACTGAAATCTACAACAAGCTAACCTCAAAAATGAGCTCTCCAGCCCTTTTTATAGTTTTTGAGTGGTTTTTGGCCCTGTCCAGACCTAGTGTCCGGCCTAGTTAAAAAATAGGTTCCAGGGCTTATTTGGGGACTCAAACGGAGTCTAAAAATTATGAAAATTGGTAGGATGGTAGTTCTAATACTCCTCAAGCTCGAGGACTCCTCGGCTTGAACAAAATGGAGTTATAAAAATGGGAAATGGTATTTACAATGGTTTTTAGTGATAAAAATTACTATTTTTGTAGGGATTTCTTCTGAAAATTTGACAGGTGCTTCTTGGAGCTCCCTACTTGCTCCTTCTTCTTGTGTGTCCGCTTCCTTGATGCGCTTCCATGCTTTGTCCTTGACCTTGAGCTTCAACACTCCCCCCCCTCTTAAGTCTGTCGTCCCTGACAGACCCTTATTGTAGTGGTCGTTCCATGTAGTACCTTGGGAGGTAGCATCCTTTGCGTCCAACAGGGGCGATCCCTCTTCCCAATGTATCCTGGTCGTTTGTCTGGTTCTTCACTTTGTCACTGTTATCTCTTGCAGTTTGTAGTCCCTTTGTACGTACTTCTGCCTTGTATGCCATTTGGATGGTGCATTTGTGAGTTTTCCAAAACTGCTAGCTGCTCACAAGGAGGTGGTCAATGTTGATTGTGAGCAACTCTCGGTGGTTGATAGCGTCCTTGCTCTTGTTGTTGTCATCTTGATGTCGTTTGGTTCTTCCAAAGATGGCTTTTCATAGTTTTCATGCCAAGTACTTGTAACCCATAACGAATGGTGGGTAAGTGCATTAGTGCATGGGTTGAACGAAATATGTCCCTTGTGCATGGCCTTGTAATGTGGCCCTACATATGCGTACTTGGAAAATGCATGGCAAGAAGTATGGTGCAAGAGATTGGGTCTTGAGCTAAGTGCTCAAGGGTATGCTGATGAAGAGGTTTCCTAATCTATCATGGTTAGAGTGTTGTTGAAGCATGCACATCTTACCATGGTGAAGGGTCCGTTGATCTTCATCTCTTCGTGTTGTGGTTCCCTCATGGTGTTTGACCGTCAGCTTGTCCTTTTTGTTGAGGGACGTCCTTGCTGGAAGTTCGCTGATGAGCATTTTCAAACACATAGTCTCTTCTATGCTTTTTTTTTTTTTTTTTTTTGGAACAATGGCATCAAACAAGAAGAAAGAGGTTAGTATCAATAAAATATTTTACATGTGAAAATTTGTGTCTCATGTGCCTGGGATTTTTTCAATTGTGTCTATGCACGGCCATGTAAGGTGGCCCTATGTTGATGCATACTTTGGAAGTGCATGACCTCAATGGTGCAGAAGACAAGGTTATGCCAAAGGCACATGGTTGCTGCACGTCGAGGCTTTTGATGTTACTCGCATAGTTGATGCATTCTTTGTTTGGAGGTGTCGATTGGATCTCGAAATGATGTAATCCTCCTAATGGGAACCCATTTCCGAATAGTATTTGACCCTGTAGAGATCACCTCAGGCCAGTTCTTCTTTGGATGCTGTCCAAACTTTGGTATCCAGCGTGGTTGGCCCCTTGGTTCTGTGGATGTTGCTTGTGCTTTTGGCTTCCAAACCCATATCCTGGGTGAGTGTCTGCTTATTTTTGTAGAAGGGTTGAGTTTATCTTCTGTTGGTCTTTGTGCTATGTTCTTACCCTTTGCTTTCCTTGGCTTCCTTGTTGAGGTCTTTCGCATGATGGGGAGCATAGGCCTTTGCACGTGTAAGAGCTTCGTGGGTACCCACATCTGTAATCGCCCTTGTTGAGCTGTAGCTAATTTTTTAGGCACCCAAATTTGTACCTGATTGTGGTCGACCTTCCTTGATAGCTTTGGTACCCAAATTTGTTGGATTCTTCGTGCTTGAGCCTGTCATAGGTGATTGGTCCTTCTTTTTTCATGGTCGATCTGGTTGGGTGGAAATCGTTGAGGCCACATCGATGGTTGCACTCCTTTCTTTACCCAGATCTGCTTCATGCCCATAACTTCTTTCTGCTTGAAGGCTCTTTGTCTATTTGATAGACTGGCTGTTTTGCACTGTTTTGCTTGCTTCTGAGGTTGAACTACCGTGGATGCTTTACTCTTTGAAAAACAAGAAGAAGGTTCATCTTGCCTTTGCGACTGTCCTTCCGTGATTGCGTCCGTCTGGATCATAGAGCTTTTGACATCTACAACATCTTGTTCGAGAAGATTAGCCTTAGAGGAACAAAGAGAGTGTGTGGTGTCAGTGTCAGTGGGCATGCGATTCTCCAATTCTAATGTAGTGCATTGATTATATACCCAAACTTGAAGAAGTTGACTTCTTAGGTTCAAGTTGACAGCATGGTCATAAATCCAATCTTGACCCAAGACAAGTGGTTCTGTGAGGTCCTCATCATGACACACTAGCATTTTGACTTTTATTGGAACATCTTGAAGGTAGATGGGAAGTTCCACCTCTCCCAAACAAGGGGTTTCCACGCCTCCTAAACCTATGAGATAGGCTTCTATGGGCTCGATGTTCAATTGCAGGTCTTGGCAGTATGAAAGTCTAACTGCACTAGTTGCTGCTCCTGAGTCAACCAATGCTCTCACAGTCCTTACATTCTTTCCTTGTCCTACTTCTATGGTCACAAAGGGACGTCGATCAATTATTTGAGAAGTAGTTATGCCCGATTTTTGGCACATGTCCATGTGATATTTTGGAGCTTTTGTGTTGACATCTAGGCCTAGCCGCCGTAGCTTATTTTTTCTGATGCGTTCTCTAGCCTCTGCTTGTGCTTCTTCTCTAACCCTTAACTCCTCTTCTTTTCTCTTTTTAGCAGTGTTGAGTCTCATGAGCATTTCCTCTGTAAGAGGTTCTTGATATAACTTAACTCGGCATCCACTAATATAGTTTGGTAGGACATCACCTTCTAAAGTGGCCAATTGAACCGCACCGCTAGTGGAGATTCTATTAATGATCATGGGTCCATATCCTCGTTTCTCCAATTTGTGGGCATGTTGCTTTAGCGTATAAACCAGCACTAGATCTCCTTCCTTCAATCCTTTATTCTTTACGTGGGCATCAAAGTATGCCTTTTGCCTTTTCTTTGCAGCATAAATGCCTGCGGCTGCCCGTAGCCTTGTCTCACCTAAGCGTTCTAGATCAAAGATCCTGGAAGACAACTCATGTCCATTCCACTCATGCTCTTGTGCTACTTTCAAGGCTGGGATTAGGAAGTCCAATGGTAGTACGGCATTCTGGCCAAAGACCATCTAAAATGGGGTAGCATTGAGTACCGTTTTGTAGGCAACTCGGTATGCCCAAACAGCATGATGGAGTTGTTTGTCCCAATCAGAGCGTTTATTATTTACCAGTTTTGTTAATACGTTGCATAGGATCTTATTCGTGCTCTCGGCTTGTCCGTTAGCTTGTGGGTGATAGGGGGCAGACTTCTTATGTATCACCATGAATTCTTGAAGGAGATTTTCAATGACCTCATTCAAGAAGTGCGTACCTCTATCACTAACCAACTCTATTGGTAACCCATATCTAGTGAACACATTTTCGAATAAGAACTTAGCCGTCGTTTGAGCATCATTCTTCATTGTGGCTTTTACTTCCACCCACTTTGTAAGGTAATCTGTGGCTACCATAATGTATTCTGCATGGGAGTTTCTAGCTGGTGGGTTAATAGGACCAACAAAGTCTATGCCCCACTTCGAGAATGCGCGCCCTCCCATCATTGGCCTTAAAGGCATCTCGTCTTTTCTTATCGGATATTGGGCACGTTGGCATGTGTCACATTTCTTCACATAAGTATGTGCATCCATATGAAGAGTGGGCCACCAAAGTCCTGAGAATAGAATGGTCTTAATTACTCTGTCAGGCCCAAAGTGTCCACTTGCAGCACCACTGTGTGCAGTTTCTAAGACTTTCAAATAGTCTGATTCATGAACGCACAGTCTTAGGTAACCATCCTTGCCTCTTCGATATAGGTTGTCTCCTACTAAGGCATAGTCTTGAGCCTCTTGCTCCATGCTCCGTTTTCTTACAAGACTAGCCTGATGGGGTAATGTTCCCGATCTCATGAACTCAACCAATGGAGCACTCCAATCTGGGATTAGTGACACTTGATAAAGAGTGGCATGCTCCACTGGGGGTCTCTTCTGGCACACTGGGCAATTCTGGATCCACTCCTGTATTTCTTTGTCCCTGCTAGGCCAATACACTCCTAAACGTTTTAGATTCTGCAATGTTCGTTGTTTAGAGTAGTGATTTCCTAGCAGTCCCTCCTGGGCTTGTTGCATCCAACTAGTATGTTCGTCGTCCTCAACACAACAAGCTAATACGCCCTCGGTATCTTGCTTGTACATACTTCCGGCCAATATTTGATACTTTTGTGATTTTACAATTTCTTCTTTGCTTGTCTTCACATTTTTATTTGCAGGCCCGAAGGTTAGGACCGGTACCAACTTATTTGCCCATTTAGGAACAACTTCTAAATTGAACAGATAAGCATCGGGCAATTCATCAGACACTCCTTGCGGTGGCTCTCCTGAAGTGATACGCGAAAGATGGTCTGCCCTGAGATGGGTTCTACCTTTCCTGACAACAACTTCAAAGTCGTATTCCATTAGTAAGAGGAACCATCTTACTAAGCGGCCTGTATTGCAAGGTTTATTGACCAAGTATAGTAAAGCTTGATGATCAGTGAAAAACTTGAACTTATTGGCCAATAGATAGTGTCTAAACTTTTTCACAGCGTATACCATGCCTAGGCCTTCTCTCTCCGTTGTGGTATAATTTCGTTCAGCTGCATTTAATTGCCTACTAGCATATGCTATCGGCAAATCTAGGTTTCCTTCACCTGTGGGTTGTGCTAGCACACATCCTATTGCATGATTGGAGGCATCTACATGGACATGAAAGGGTTTGCTCCAATCCGGAGTAGTCAATATTGGTGCTGTGCACAATCGTCTTTTCAGCTCGTTGAAGGACTTCTCGCATTCCTCGTTCCACTCAAAATTTGTTAACAACCCATAAAGAGGTTTAGCTATGATGGCATACATGTGGATAAACCTACGCTAATATCCACAATGGCCCATAAAGGCTTGTATTTCTTTAACATTCCTTGGCTTGGGCAGCTCTGCTATTGCTCTTACTTTGTCCTCATCTGTTGAAATTCCATTCTTAGAAACAATGTGACCTAAGATTTTACCTTGTCGTACCATGAACACACACTTCTCTGGGTTCAGACACACTCGATAATTCCTACACTTGTTGAAGATTTGTCTGAGCTCAGGGATGTGGTAACTTCTTTGTTGGGAATGCGCACATAAATCATCCACATATACTTCTAAGCTCTTCCGCAAGAACTCTTTGAAGACATGACACATGAGCCTTTGAAATGTTGCAGGTGCATTGGTGAGACCGAATGGCATCACACGAAATGCAAAGATTCCCCATTCTGTGGCAAATGCCGTTTTGTGTTGATCTTCGGGGGCAATGGCTACTTGGTTGTAACCTGAAAATCCATCAAGGAAGCTATAAACTTCCTTGCCTGCAACACGCTCCAATAGATGTTCGGTGATTGGAAGTGGATAACTATCTCTGATTGTAGCAGCATTAACTTTTTTAAGGTTAATGCACACTCGCAATTTCCCATTCTTCTTGGGCACCACCACAATGGGAGACACCCATTCAGTGTGCTCAATTTCATAGATGAATCCAGCTTCAATCAGCCTGTCAATTTCCTCCTTTATTTTGGCTGCATAATTGTCATTATATGTGTAGGGCTTTTGTTTGGTGGGCTTGGCATCAGCAGTCATCGGAATCGTATGAGAGCAAATCTTTGGATCTACTCCTTTCAAGTCTCTATAGTGCCAAGCGAACACATCCCTATATTCCCTTAATAGAGCTACAAGCTCTGCTTCTTCTTTTGCACTTAGGTCATCACCTATGTACGTACATCGTTCTTCGTTCCCTTCAATGGTCACTACAATTTTTTTGGTCTTTTCTTTATTGTCATATGCTTCTCCTATAATGGCCTCTCTCTTAGGCATCCATATCAAAATTTTTCGGTCTTCTACTTCATATTTCTTGAAATGTTCTGGTACTTCAAACAATGATTCTTCCTCTTCTTGTTTCACCGCTTTTCTTTTCTTTTTCTTTTGACCTCCTTCACTTTTTTCCTTTGAATTTATCGTTTTAATACTCGTGAGGGGTTCTTCTTCTTTTTGGGTTAACACTCCTATGTCTTTTAAATAGTGTTCCTCTGAGTCAAAGTAAGTATCCATCACAATGGATTCTAGATCATCGTCATTCTCTTCTTCTTCTATGAACTCACTAGGATCACACTCTTCCAACAAGGGCTGACACATGAACACTGAAATATCATAACCCTCCTCATCACAATGAGGTGTCCATTGTTCTTCATTGACTGCAATGTCCATGGTAGCTAAGATTTCTGCCCAACCATGAGGCTCAAATTCCTCATCTGGAAATATCATCGGTGTATAGGCTGGGTCTTTAACTGGTCTATCTCCTGGGGGAGCTCCTTCTTCTCTTGCTTTTATGCGCTTTTCCTCTTCCTCTGCGACCTTGCACATCCACAAGTGAGTATCTTCATGCAGCCATGATGGATCAGGTGAACTTCCAGAATGCACGGAGATAGAATCTTCTTTCGCTTTGTGGATAGGGTTCCACTGTAGGGGTGGTACATCTCTGAAGGTGTAATCCTTCAGATTGACCTTGGTGGTGACCCCTAAGTGTTGTAAGTACAAGGAGTTGGTCCCCCAATCCTGTACTATTTGCAACTGTCGTAGGAAGGGTCTTCCTAGGATCACCTCGTAGACATTATTTTTCTCAAAGTCACATATAGCAAATGTATGTTCAAACTCTACACCACAAGTGGTTAGAGTTATCCCTTCAAGCAATCCTAGAGGTCTTTCAAAATGACCATCTGCCATTTGAAGTTTCATTCTCGTTGGTCTTAATGTGGGTTTGCCCCATCGCTTCCACAAGGAGGTGGTCGCAATAGCAACACCAGCACCCGAATCTACAATTGCTTTGGTTGTATAACCTTGATAGGTGATCGGAAGATAAGTGTTACCTTCTTCACCTTCGCTCATGTCTCCTATCTTGTCGAGAGGTATCTCTGGAACTTTTTGCTTAGAGCCTACTTTTGGCATATTGGATTCAAGTTCTGGAACCTGATCCTTCACATGATTCCAGAGCTCAAGTTTTGCTTTGAGCAGCTCTTCCACAGTGAGATGACATTGAACCTTAGTGTTCTTCACGACATCTGTGTTTCTTGGAACCACTGAGTCTTCATTTCTTACCAATATTGTGGGAGCTCTGATTTGAAGAGATTCAGATTCCCATGGTCCTGGAAATTGAGGCAGTGCTTCTAGGGTATTAGATTCAAAATCTAATCTTTCATCTTCTTGTTGTTCTGCTTCATCTTCGTGAATAGATGGAATGTCTTGGGGAAATTGATCATGAAGATCATCAATCTCCGGAATAGGAGGGGAATTACCCTTCTCCTTGGCCCATTTCTCTTCCTGTATTTCCCGCAAGAACTCTTGAGAGTACTGTTGAATTGAAGGAGGTATTCCAGCATCCGTGGAATTAGGAACATAAGCTCCCATTGGTGGTGAGCTTCCTCTTCCAATAACTGGTTGAGCCTGTGGAGGTAAAGAAACTTGTGGTTTGTTTACCAACTGCTCTAATCTTTCTAGTAAACCTTGGAAATGCAAATCCGATTTGACAGAGTTTGTCTGATTGAACTTCTGACTAGTCTCAAGTATAGCTTGAGCTTGTTCTACCATTTTCATGCACATTTTCATCCATTCAATCTCTAAATCTGCTCTAGGGTAACTCTTGTCTAGGTTTGCAGCTGTTGGCCCTTCTTGAAGACGAGCCTGGTAGGCCTTGAACATCATGTCCAAGCCTTCTGGGGTTGGATTTGCAAGAACAGACCCTGATTGCGGTCTATTTACAATGGGTGGTGGGGTGGAATGAGGTGGAGTGGATGGAGCTTCGGTATGTGAGGGGCTTTGAGATGCCATGTCTTCTATTTTTGTTTTGGTATCCCTTAGGCTTTCTTCTAGCTCGGATAGCTTTTTGTTCCACTTGCGATTAGCCTTCTCTCTGGTGTCCTTCCATGTTCTTGGTTTCCTCTTACTAGGCTCTCCTGACTCACTTGACTCCGATTGCTCGGATGGTTTTGCTTGTTGTGCAGCCTGTGCCCTAGTAACTGCCTGTACAGGAACCACATTACTGCTACTTGAACTTGAATCTACCACTAAGCCTACGACGTTGATGGGTGTGACCTTGGGTGCACTAGAGGGATTCCTGGGACACTCCCTAGGAAGATGTTCCTTGCCGCACTCAGGACAAAAGCCATGTATTGTGATGTTTTGTCCTAGTCCCAAAGATGGTTGGTGGGGGCATTCACGAATGAAATGGTCACCCTGACATCTAAAGCATGGTCCTCTAAGGGCTTGTGGTCTTACTTGTCTCAATTGGGGCCTAGGATTTGGATTTGTATACATAACATTGGAGTATTCTGGCTCCCAATTTTGTTCCATAGGTGGTGTCTCATATCGACATTGAGAAGTCTCGCTTTGCTCAGGTGACTCTATATAATATGCGTGTGGACTATCTTCATGGAAGTAGTCTGAACCATGAGCGTGAGAATCATTTCCTGAGACCAATGGGGTTAGTGGCACCAATGCTCTATTAGGGTTCTCCTCCGCCATCGTATATTTAACTGGGATCACATTGGCAGGAGCTGGTGGTTGGTTTCCTAGGACTGGTTGTGGCCTATATGGTGCCTGATATTGCTGTTGGTATTGAGGTTGATATTGTTGTGGCCTATAATATGGTTGTTGGTACTGATTCTGATACCTACCCTGCTGGTAAGGTTGTTGATAATTTTGTCTAACAGCCTGCCTGTTATAGGGACAATCTTGGGTCGTATGATTTGTATATTTTCTCTCAATGGTGCAATACAGAGCATTAGGGTTTCCTTGGGGTTGAGTCGTCAATGGGCAAACATTAGCCATGTGATCTCCTCCACATGTATAACATCGCTTCACTGAAGTGACCCTTGGCATTTGTCTATTTTGAACTCCTAGCTTTTTGGCCACCTGCTCAGCTATCTCATCTATCTCAATGGAGGTTTTAGAGGTATGACTTGTAGAACTATCAGAGTCCTTATAGAGTTTGGATAGTCCTAACTCCTTGTTGGCAGTAGCCTTGGCACACCAGGACTTACAAGACGTGAAAGTCAAAGAAGGGAGTCAGAGCGAAGGGACAGCACAAGCAAACAAGGCAGTCAAAGAAGATCTGGCAAGTAGGCCAATATTTTTTCAAGACATTAATGCAAATCAAGAGATGGACATGCAGGGAGGAAGAGCAAGTAGGGAGCTCGAAGATATGTATGGCAGATCACTAGAAGAAATCCCTACAACAACAGTGATTTTTATCACTGACAATCATTGTAAATATCATTTCACCTTTTTGTAGCTCCATTTTGTGCAAGCCAAGGAGTCCTTGAGCTTGAGGAGCCTTAGAAGTAGTTGCGTACCAATTTTCATAATTTTTAGATCTCGTTTGAGCCCCCAAATAAGCCCTGGAACCTAATTTTTAACTAGGCCGGACACTAGGTCTGGACAGGGCCAAAAGCTAGTCAAAAACTATAAAAGGAGCTAGAGAGCTCATTTTTGAGGTTAGATTGTAATTGAAACGAACTTGTAAGAGCATTTTGAAAGTAATCTAAAAGCTCCATTGATTCTCACTCTTTGTCTTACCTTGTGTGCGCGTGTGTGTGTATGTGTGTGCATGCTTGTGTGCTTCTCACTCACGCACTTGTGTTGCCACTTGCTTGAGGTCTTCATACCATCCTCACGTCTTCCCGGATTGACATTAAAGGAGGTGCTACTCATCATTGAGCTACACCAAATTTTGGCGCCGTTGCCGGGGATCGAGCTTTGAGGACGAGCGTGTGATGGTAAGACGTAGAGTTGACGTGTTGGAGTTGTAGGTATTTTCTTCACTCTCATCGATTTTCTTTTACTTTCTTCACCATCTTCATCACCATCATCATCATCACAATCTTCCACCTCCATCTCCATCATCGCGAAAATTTCAGTCGTTTGACTATATCCCCATCTCCACCTCATTTCCCTCATTTCACTTGTGAGAGAGTGTGAGAGAGCGAATTTGCATGTGCTGTTTTTTGCATGTTTTGTGAGCATTCTGCAGGTACAGGCCGCATCATCATCCTCAGCACCCTGCGCAGGTACGGAAATCTGTGTAACTGTCTGTGTGTCGCCGAGCTCTGTCAATCGCGACCGACAGAAAAATTGCTCTAATTGCTAAACAAAGTGCATATCCATGACCTACAGGCCTAGAGCTTCCCAAAAATGTGTTTAGTTTTTTGAAATTCCACAGATTTCTGTCAATCGCGATCGCTCTGTCAATCGCGATCGACAAACCACGACGGACAGATCTGTCAATCGCGATCGACACGTCAATCGCGACCGACAGCCCACGACGGCTCTGTCAATCGCGACCGACAGAGTCAACGACCGATTGACCACGACCGACTGACCATACGCGTGACACGTGTCAATCGCGATCGAGCCATCAATCGCGATCGACTCATCAATCGCGACCGACACAGTCAACGACTGTTTGACCACGACGGACAGACCACGACGGCTCTGTCAATCGCGACCGACACGGTCAACGACTGTTTGACCACGATCGACAGACCCTCGCGACCGACCTGTCAATCGCGATCGACTCATCAATCGCGACCGATAGAGTCAACGACGCTTTGACCACGATTGATTGACTTTTCGGCCACGTGTCAATCGCGACTGACCAGTCAATCGCGACTGACAGCCACGACGGACCTGTCAATCGCGATCGACACGTCGATCGCGACTGACCTGTCAATCGCGACCGACAGACTTTGCGAACGCGTTAGAAGGGCAAATTAGGTCAAATTTTCAAGGCAAAATTATTGGTCTAAATTTTGATTGAGTGTGGGACAAACACTAGGGTGTAGTATTGCATAGCGAGGCCGTGCCACAAGCTACTCGAGTATTCCTGTTTGACTGTTAGCTTGTGATGAATTCTGATTTAACTCCCTAAACCCTGAACAGTCCTAACTTTTTCATACGAAATCCAATTTTTGAGCTCTTGGCCTTGTTGGAAAGCTCGTGGCATATACTACACGCCCTCAACTGTTTTTTATAAAGATAATGTGTTGATTTTCAGAGAGGGTATTTTGAAGTTGACCATACCCAGGGGGATCAAAGTCAGGGGTCTTTAGAATTATGTTCCTAAAAGTCACAATGCAGATGTGTGTTTGTGTCACATGAATGAAAGTGGTTGGTTTTGTTCTTTGAATATAAGCATTGAGCTAACCGTGGGTCCTTTATAGGTCCATTAAGAGCAACTGAGAGCGTACAAAGCAAGGTTTCTTTGCAAGCTTGAGAGCCGGGTTCTTGAGCACCATAAAGCAAGGGATCAACAAGTAAGGTTGGATTATTCTCAACTCCCTCTGTCATTTCCTAGCTCAAGCTAAGAACGAGTAGAGATAGGAGTAAGTCAGGGCAACGATAGGCAGCTATCAAGTTGAAGATTACCTAAAAACTCAAGTTCAAGTTAAAAACATAATCTCTGTACTGTCGAAAACCTAAAGAAAAAGAACCCAACGTGGAACGATCAACCTAAAGTACGAAGAACATTTAAGTGTTCCTGACGACGTGATATCATACAAGACCATAAACACAATAATTAACTAAAAAGAATCAAGTGACTGGTACCAATTGATTGGCAACGAGGTTGTACTCGGAAAAAAATTGGGATAATCGGTTAGGCATATGAACCTTCGATCAGGACGACACCTAGCCAGGGAGAGACAAAGCCTTAGGTCTTCAGAGGCTAGTGTCAATCACACTGCAAGGTCTTGGACTCAGCAGTTGAGTCGCCACTCTCATTACCCTAGCTCTGATACCAGTGAGTCAGAGATGTCTCAAGGCATGGACAGGCCTACGGGAAGTTCAGGTGTGCCTTACTTGTACAGGGTAGAAGGCCCTTACAAAACACAGTTGGAATACCTTAGGACCAACCGATTAGGTGCTAGCATCTATGAGGACGGCCTAGGAAGATCTGTGGTCCAGATTAAAAACCCTGACCAATCCATAGGACTAGAGCACCCAGCTGTCAAGTTTGAAAACGGTGCATACCTGGACAAGGAAGGAACCATATACGTAGTCACCAGTCATCCAGATAGGACAGATGAATTTGGAAATGTAATTTCAGAAGCGGACTTAGGTGACTTGGAACAAGGAAACATGGGAGTGGAACCTAGAACCCCTCGCGGTAAATCAGTTCTCACTAGGATTATCACGCCTGAGTGGGTCCCCCAAGATAACAAGTGCATAGATTTGCTTCTCAATCGAGAAACGGACGAAGCCTTTTGGAGATATAAACCGGATCACCCAACTGATATAGGAACAATCATGATCTATGAGTTTAAGGATCCGGATAGCCCAGGCAGAGTGACCTACTTAGATCATGCTTCAGAACGGATCTTTGTGGTGACAGAAAATGATAGGCATGCCTACACTTGGAAGGGCGAATTTATTTTCCCCCAACCAAGATCAAATGTATCCTATGGTCACCCTGGGGCTGGAACTTCCCAAGCTCATGGTACGCAAAGAGATAGAAGTAGGGATAAACCAGAAGTAAGTTTTGCCAACCCAGTGGGCAGAGAAAGAACGAGAACCGAGACGAATAGGGTAGAACCCGAGATGCATAGAGCCCACAGGAACCAAAGAAATGTAGATGGATTCCCTCTGCCGAGACCTAGAGAGCACACAAGAACTTTGAGACCCACCCAGCTAGTTAAGTCCATGAAGAATTACTTTGACGGCACAGGAGATCCCTATGATCATGTGGCAGAGTTCAAGCAAGTCTTGAGAGCTGAACAAGTGGAGGATCTGTTCACGCAGTACAATGCCTTCGGTCTAACCCTTAGGAACACAGCACTTACGTGGTTTCAGCCATTAGATGAACGCCAGTTCAGGAGCATAGATCAACTTCTAGAGGCATTCATTGTAGAGTTCTCTAAGAGCGGCATAAGACACAACACCTCCTCACTGATTCACAGCTTCAAGCAAACCCCTCAAGAGACTGTGAGACTTGCAGGAAGAAGATTTAGACAATATCTTGAAAGGTGCCCTATTTCGGAGCTACCCACATCTGCTAAACAAGTAGCCTTATTTCTTGACGGATTGCTGAGCCCAAAATTGAGATCCTATGTGTATCTGAAAGACCCTAGGACTATAGAAGAATGTGTACGTATGTGCATTGACATTGAAGATAACCTAGGAGAAGAGCTAGAGTTGTCCAAAATTTACAAAGATTCAGATAGTGCATTTAGCCACTCTTCCACGCAGTCCACATCAATTGAGGAACTTGCCGAAAAAGTAGCTCAGAAATTAGGTGTAACTAGCAAACAAATCCCAAGGTTTGCCCCAGTGAAAAGATGCTATACATGCGGTGGTGACCACATGGCGAATGTCTGCCCTATTATGGCTCAACCCCAAGTAAACCCTAGTAGCCAGTACTGCACCATAGAACGGAGATACACCAACCACACCGCACAAGATTGCCCATACAACAAGCAGGCTGTTAGGCAACCCTACCCTCAGCACTACCAACAAGGCAGATACCAGAACCAGTACCCTCCACAACCATATGGCAGGCCACAACAAAATTTCCAACCTCAATATCAAAACCAACAAAGGCCTCAGCCTGTGCTAGCACAACAAACCCCAGCCCCAGCTAATGTGATTCCGGTAAAGTATGCTGTTGCAGAAGAAAACCTGAATAGAGCTATAGTCCCTGTAACATCCTTGATCTCTGAAAATGACCCAAGTGATCATAGCTTTGATTCTACCCATGTGGATAGCCCCCAGGCTTACTACATGCAGTCTCCAGAACATGGTGAGTCCTACTATAGTGAAGAGCCGAACGAACCTAGTTGGGAATCAGATTACACGAACGTCATGTATACAAACCCCAATCCTAGGCCTCAATCTAGGCAAGTCAGACCTCCATTCCCAAGAGGGCCGTGCTACAGATGCCAAGGTGATCACCTCATTCGTGATTGTCCCTTACCTCCGCCTACACAAACTCAGTCCGTGACTATCCAAGGCTTTTGCCAAGACTGCGGAAAAGAGCATCTCTTACGAGATTGCCCTAAGAACCCCAATAGCATGCCAAAAATCACCCCTATCAACGTTGTTGGGTTAGTGGTAGACTCCTCAGGAAGTGTCACTTCCACTGCACCAGTACAGGTAGTCACTAGGGCTCAGACATTGCAGCAAAACCAAGGGGTAGGCCAGGAAAAGAGCCTAGATGCTAGCGATGCTGAGAGCCAAAATAAAAAGAGAACAAGAGCTTGGAAAGATAGCCGCGAACGCATGAAGAGGCAATGGGCAAAGAAGATGAGTGAACTTGAGGAAAGTTTACGAGAAACCAAGGCTAAAATCATAGAGATCACGTCTCAACCGCACTCTCACACATTCCCGCCGCTACCACTCCCTTCACCCTCTAAGACAGCCCACGCAACCCACCCACCACCCCAAACAGGATCAGTGTTAGCTGATCCCACTCCTGAAGACCTAAACATGATGCTTAAAGCATATCAGGCCAGAATCCAAGAAGGGCCAAACGTCACGGATCATGACAAGTGCTATCCTAGAGCTGACCTAGAGATAGAAAGAACCAAACTGTGCGCGAAAATGGTCGCATTGGCTCAGACTATGTTTGAAGCCAGTCGCCTTTTCAATTACTCGGGCTCAGCCAAGACGCAATTACACTTGGATGGATTCCTAGAAAAGTTAGAGAGGATAATTGCCAGATCTGACAAGGAAGAAAAAAATCAGGAGAAAGAAAAAGCAAGCAAAAACCTGAGCCATTCCCCATCGGAAGTTTATGCAGCCAATTCCACTAAACCAGACAACTTCCCCTCCTTAGAAAGATTAGAGAGGCTAGTTGCACAGCCAGAAAAGGAGCCTACCCCTCAAAGAAAGGAAAGGGTAAGAGAACGGAAAAGCCAGCCTCTTCAGGAAGCCCACATGCCTTTTCAAGGAGCCTATCTTCCTCCCCAAAAGTCACTGGAGCCTCCCTCGAAAGCTTACATACCTCCACAGGTAACCCACATTCCTTCCCAGAGAGTGTATGAGCCTGCTCGGAAGAGTAATAGAATAAGCAATCCTCCCCAAGAAGCTTGTGCCCCAGCCATTTATGAGAGCAAGGAGAGAGCCAACGGAAGAATAAGCCCTCCTTCCCTGGTTGCTTATGTGCCCAATTCTACAGAGCCGGACACTTCTTCTTCTATGAATCGGTTTGCACCAGACTTCCTACGAGAGATTCAAGAAGACAAATGGGAAAACGAAAGCGAGGTCGCCCCTCCTTTTGAACTTGTGGACGATGCACACGACCAATTCCCACAAGACATCCCATCAATTTACGGGGAACATGAGAGTGCTCAATCTCATGAGAGATTGGACTTTGAGTCTAATTCCATACAGGAGCTACCCCACTTCACAGGCCCATGGGAAGCAAAGTCCACATGTATGAGAGCACCCACAGTCATGGTAAGGAACAACGACTCAGTCATACCGAGGAACACGGAGGTAGTAACGAACACCAAGGTGCAACGCGATCTTACTTTGGAAGAGCTGCCTGAGGAGAGACCAAACACGCGGAAATATGTAGCTAGTCAAGTAACTGAAACTGCAAAACCTCGTTCCCGGGTAGGATCCCATAGGACAGTACCGGAAATTCCCTTGGATAAGATAGGAGACATGTGTGAAGGTGAAGAAGGGAACACCTACCTTCCCATCACCTACCAGGACTACACCACGAAGGCAATTTTGGACTCAGGTGCAGGAGTTGCAATTGCCACTACCTCCTTATGGAAGCGTTGGGGCAAGCCAGCACTCAGGCCAACGAGAATGAAATTGCAAATGGCAGATGGTCACATAGAGAGACCCCTAGGATTGCTAGAAGGAATAACTCTCACCACTTGTGGTGTCGAGTTTGAACATACCTTTGCCATATGTGACTTCAGCAAAAATCATGCCTATGAGATGATTTTGGGAAGACCATTCATGCGACAGTTGCAAGTGGTACAGGATTGGGGGACCAATTCTTTGTACCTACAGCACTTAGGTGTTACAACCAAAGTCAATCTCAAGGATTATTCTCATAGAGATGTCCCTCCTATCCAATGGAATCCCATCCATAAAGCCAAGGATGATACAGAATCTGTGCATTCTATAGGATCAGGATCCTCCTGGATGCACGAAGACACTCACTTATGGATGTGCAAAGTAGCAGTGGAGGAAGAGAAGAGAGAAAAGGCTAGAGAAATAGGTGCAAACGAAACCCATAGACCCATTCAAGACCCAGCCTATGCACCTGTAGTTTTTCCAGACGAGGAATTTGAACCCCATGGCTGGGCAGAAATTTTAGCAACAATGGACGTAGCCATCAACGAAGAACAATGGACACCTCACTGTGATGAGGATGGCTACGATATTTCAGTCTTCTCCATAGAGCCAATCATGGGAGAGGCAGTTCTAGAAGAATGCGAACCTATCCCTGATGCATTTGAGGATGCAAGTGACTCCGATCTAGAGTCAATCATTATGGACCCTCCATTTGCATCAGATGAAGAATACTTCCATGAAGTAGAATTTCAACCTCAGAAGCATGGAGAGGTTACAAATGATGTAAGATTAGCAACACATATGACCCCTAAGGAAGAAGGAAAGAAACGAAAGAAGAGAGAAGCCTTACCAGAAGGGGAAGAATCTTTGTTTGAGGTCCCAGAAAATTTTAAGAAGTATGAGATAGATGACAGGAGAGTCATGATTAGAATGCCCAAACGAGAGGCACAATCAGGAGAGGCCTATGACAACAAAGAAACTACCAAGAAAATCGTAGTGGCCCTAGAAGAAGGAGAGGAGAGATGTACGTATATAGGCCATGACCTGACAGAAGAAGAAGAGTACGAATTGATTACCTTGCTAAGAGAATACAGAGATGTATTCGCTTGGAGTTACAAGGATTTGAAAGGGGTTGACCCAGACATATGCTCACACACTATTCCCATGACCTCAGATGCTAAACCCTCGAAGCAAAAGCCTTATACATATAACGATAATTATGCGGCTAAGATCAAAGAAGAGATAGATAGACTGGTTGAAGCTGGATTTATCTACGAAATTGAGCACACCGAATGGGTATCCCCCATCGTAGTGGTGCCCAAGAAGAATGGCAAGCTGCGTGTGTGCATTAACTTGAAAAAGGTTAATGCCGCCACGATTCGAGATAACTATCCGCTTCCCATCACAGAGCATCTCTTAGAAAGAGTGGCAGGCAAGGAAGTGTACAGCTTCCTTGATGGATTTTCGGGCTACAATCAAGTAGCCATAGCTCCAGAGGATCAGCATAAGACAGCCTTTGCCACAGAATGGGGCATTTTTGCTTTTAGAGTAATGCCATTTGGGCTTACCAATGCACCAGCTACCTTCCAGAGGCTGATGTGCCACGTGTTTAAGGAGTTCTTGAGGAAGAGTTTAGAAGTCTACGTGGACGATCTCTGTGCTCATTCCAATGTTAGGCAAACCCATATTCCTGAACTCAAACAAATCTTTGACAAATGTAGAGAATATCAAGTCTGCCTGAACCCCGAAAAGTGTGTTTTTATGGTCAGGCAAGGCAAGATCCTAGGACATATAGTGTCAAAGAATGGCATATCTACTGACGAAGAAAAAGTGAGAGCCATAGCGGAGCTACCTAGGCCAAAGAATGTCAAGGAAGTACAAGCTTTCATGGGGCATTGCGGTTATTATCGACGATTTATACACATGTATGCTGTCATTGCAAAGCCTATGTACGGACTTCTGACAAACTTTGAATGGACGGATGAATGCGAAAATTCCTTCCAAGAGCTTAAACGAAGATTATGTTCAGCACCAATCTTGACCACACCAGATTGGAGTAAGCCATTCCATGTTCATGTGGATGCATCCAATTATGCCATTGGATGTGTGCTCGCACAACCTACTGGTGAAGGTAATATGGATCTTCCAATTGCCTATGCCAGTAGACAATTGAATGCGGCTGAACGGAATTACACCACTACAGAGCGCGAAGGATTAGGCATGGTATATGCAGTTAAAAAATTTAGACACTATTTGCTTGCAAATAAGTTTAAATTTTTTACTGATCATCAGGCGTTGTTATATCTTGTAAACAAGCCATGCAATACAGGAAGATTAGTGAGATGGTTTCTCTTGCTGATGGAATACGATTTTGAGGTTGTGGTAAGGAAAGGTAGGACTCATTTGAGAGCCGATCATCTCTCTAGGCTCACATCGGGAGAAGCCCCACAAGGAGTGTCAGATGACCTTCCTGATGCTTACTTGTTTAATTTGGAAGTGGTGCCGCAGTGGGCCAAGCCAATGGTACCAGTATTGACCTACGGGCCTAACCATCCAGTGGTAAACACACGGAATAGAGAGGTTGTAAAAGCCCAAAAATACCACATCATGGCAGGAAGCATGTACAAGCATACAGATCAAGGGATCTTGGCTTGTTGCGTAGAAGAGGATGAGTACGCTAAATGGTTGCAATTAGCACATGTAGGCGCACTAGAGCAACACCATTCAAAACAACGAACTTTACAGACTCTAAAGAGATTCGGAGTGCACTGGCCAACCATGGAAGCGGATGTCCAAAAGTTGTGCAAGGATTGCCCAATCTGTTGCACTAAACCACCTGTGGAACATGCCACTCTCTATCAAATATCCATTGTGCCAGATTGGAGTGAACCTCTAGTATCATTCTTAAGGACAAACACATTCCCCCCAGACATGACTCTAGCTAGGAAAAGGAGTTTAGAACAAGAAGCCCTGGATTATTCACTCATAGGTGATAATCTATATAAGCGCGGTAAAGATGGTTACCTGAGATTATGTGTCCATGAGAGTGAATATCTTAAGATCTTAGAAACTGCTCACCAAGGTGTAGCAGGAGGACACTTTGGACCAGATCGGGTGATCAAGGCAATATTGTTTGCGGGCTTTTGGTGGCCTACACTTCACATGGATGCACATGCCTATGTGAAACGGTGTGATGTCTGTCAGAGGACTCAGTATCCTATACGCAAAGATGAGATGCCACTGAAACCTATGATGGGTGGACGTGCATTCTCTAAGTGGGGAATAGACTTCGTAGGTCCTATTAATCCCCCAGCTAAGGGGTCTCATGCGGAATACATCATTGTGGCAACAGATTATCTCACCAAGTGGGTAGAGGTAAAAGCTACAACCAAGAACGATGCTCAAACAACTGCCAAATTCTTGTTTGAGAATGTATTCACGAGATATGGGCTACCTATAGAGCTTGTAAGCGATAGAGGCACTCATTTCTTGAACGAAGTGATTGAAAATCTGCTCCAAGAATTCTTGGTAATACACAAGAAGTCTGCCCCTTATCACCCTCAAGCTAATGGACAAGCTGAGAGCACTAATAAGATTTTATGCAATGTACTGACGAAACTAGTGAACACTAAACGCTCTGATTGGGACAAACAGCTACACCATGCTGTTTGGGCATACCGAGTTGCCTATAAAACGGTACTCCAAGCCACCCCCTTCCAGATGGTTTTCGGCCAAAACGCTGTGCTACCCTTGGACTTCCTGATCCCCACATTGAGAGTAGCACAAGAGTACGAATGGACAGGTCATGAGCTCTCCTCTAGGATCTTTGACCTTGAACGATTAGGAGAAACAAGACTGAGAGCCGGTGCAGGAATATATGCAGCCAAGAAGAGACAGAAGGCATACTTTGATGCCCACGTGAAGGATAAAGGCTTGAAAACGGGAGATCTAGTCTTAGTCTATACACTGAAACAACACGCAAGGAAGCTAGAAAAGAGAGGCTACGGACCTATGATCATCAATAGGATCTCCACAAGTGGAGCAGTACAATTGGCCACATTAGAGGGTGATGTTCTCCCTAACTATATTAGCGGATGCAGAGTCAAGTTGTACCAGGAACCCCTCACGGAGGAAATGCTCAACCGACTCAACACTGCTAAGAAACGCAAAGAGGAAGAAAAGAGAATTAGAGAAGAAGCTCAAGCAGAGGCTTTAGAACGCATCAGAAGGATGAAATTACGAAGGCAAGGTAGAGATCAGCCTGGAGCGAATGACTATGCAGACCAAGGATTTCCCATAGCCATGTGTGAAGTTGCAGGAACAAGCTCGAATAGAATAATTGATAGACGTCCTTTCATAACCATAGACATAGGACAAGGAAAGAGTACAAGGACTGTAAGAGCCTTGATTGACTCAGGTGCTGCCACTAGCGCTGTTAAGTTGTCTTACTGTCAAGAGTTACAGTTAACTGTCCATCCTGTGGAAGCATACCTCATAGGATTGGGAGGCGTGGAAACCCCTTGCATGGGTGAGGTGGAACTTTCCCTCTACATTCACGAGGAGGCAATGACCGTTAAAGTACTAGTGTGTCAAGATGAGGATCTCACTGAACCTCTCGTCTTGGGTCAGGATTGGATCTATGACCAAGCAGTCAATCTAAACCTAAGAAGTGGACTTCTCCAGGTTTGGGTCAATCATAGCCGAGTTACAGTAGAATTAGACAATGGAGCACTCAAGGAACTAGGAAAGACACAGACTCCTGGTCCTTCCAGGGGTACACATGAAGATGACCATGCTGTTCTTGTCCAAAACTATGTGTTGCAGGGGAATGATAATTGCAAAAAAGGAGTCAGGAATGCAACGGAACTCCCTTCTTTTCCAAAGGCTAGAAGGAGGCAGCAACCCAAGGTGGATCAAAGGCAGAAGGAGCAGGGTACTACCTATGTCAGAAATCAAAAGTACCTGCGCAACAGAACAGCCCAAAAAATAGACCAGGTTTGGGTGCGGAAAGGCGAACGACCAGTTGCACCACCGTCAACTACAGGGGCAAAGCCTCTTATTAGTGACCAACAACGCAACGCTAATAAGAAGTCTTTCAGAAACTCTTCTGCTAAAGTAAAATCTATTTGGGTGCCCAAGAAGTCGATGAAGGCAAGCCCACAAACAAGACAAATTTGGGTGCCTAAGGCTTGCTTGATGGCACAAGTAGCTACGCTGAGGCCACAACTTAAACAGCATAACGCAGCGACGCATGCTGCCAGATTTCACTCGTTCTCGACACTCATGTACACACCAAAACCCAAGAACGTGCATGTAATCAATTGTATATGGGTCCCAAAAAGGCCTCGTTTTCAAACCACGACACCGAGAAAGCTCTGTAGAGACTCTCCGAAACCGAAAGCAAAGCCCATTCACTGCATTTGGCAGCCTAGGGCCTGTAATAAACCCCCCGACCCCAATTTGTAAATTCATAACCCACTTACTAACTGCAATAGTTTCATAGGACAACACAATCACTAACTACACACACTGTCTTCATGCACTTACTAACCACTAACTCACCATCTACCTTATGATAATGTTGTAACGGGGACAACAACGGATTTATTTTGTCCATTACAATGTTAACACTTGGTTCTATATTCTCACAGAACCAATCAGCAAACAGGGCCATGGCAGAAGCAGGTACCAGCTCTCAAGCCGGATCTGGTCCCCAGATCGTGGACATAGAAACACTTCTCCTTGAGCCACGTCTCACCGCAAGACCGCCAGAGCTTCAAGAAGTGCATGTGCTCCCCATCCAGGATCCTCCTCAAGGACACACTTCTCAAGTAGGTAAGCATGCGCATTGGTTCAGTGATGTTGCTGGACCACTGGGCGATGGAACCTACTTCTGGGAAGCAGAATTGGAGTTCAATGGCAAATGGGGTCGATACCACTTTTTCACACGCGAATTTGAAAGCTACCAAAATGCCGAAGTCATGAGATCAGTTTGGGTCAAAGCAGGTGTGGAAAGTTATTTCAGGACTCACTTACCAAAGCCGGATTTTTTACGATGCTCTTATCTGATCAGTACCATCACGCCAAGCAGAACCAAGGGCGGCGACAGCACCTTTGTGTTGCCATCACTGCTGCTGGGTAATGAGCTCAAAAGATTCAAGTTGACCCTCAATCTGGTAAGAGAAGCGTTGGGTATGTATGGCATGCACATCCCAACAGAAAAGGAAACCATGGTTCCAGGTCGAATGAAGCACAAGGATCTTAATAAGCTCAAGGACATGGTGGCGATGACACCCACCATTGCGCTTCACCTGCGAACCATCATGCAACATTTTGCGTTTCCCGCCCAAGAACGATTCACAATGCCCCCGAAAAAAATATGGTTCAGTTTATATCTAGCAGAAACCGAAAGCCTGCCCATCAATGTACCGCACTGGATCATAGATCAGATCCACCTAGCGCATCAAAGGTGGAACAAAAAACAGAAGAATGTGCTCCACGGGTGTTGTGCTTTGACCAGAATAATCTATAGATGCTTGGCTTATGACGTGCCTGTTCAGCGGGCACTCGTATGGTCCCGAGTCCAAGAATTCCAAAGAAGACTATCAGCAGCAGGTCCCCCATCAAAGAAGATGAGGGGGGGAGTCCAACTACCCTGTGCCCAACCAAGGGGAGCTACCGCTACACCAGAAATCACCCCTCCCCAGACACGACGAGTTAGGCCATTCACAATCCGGTTACCAAGACCAAGCACAGAGGGGCCTAATCTGGTGTTTCCACCCATTCCATCCGATTTGGAATTTCCACAGGGATTTACTCTTGAGGACCTCACGGATGAAGAAATTGCCAGATTAATCTATGACTCTAACCTCGAAGCCGAAGCAGCGCGAGCTCAGGAACCGCGACCCCAAACAACATCGGCCCCCACCCAACCACAAACTGTAGAAGTCGATGTAGATGAACAAGAGGCAGGAGGAGATGAAGAAGAAGCCGACGAAGAACAACATCAAGATTATGACGAACTCTCCGAGTTAGCAAGTGCCCCAGCATATTCGGCACAAATCAAGAGACTATATCGAACCATGCGACTGGTTCAGGAACAGCATAAGATGTCTCTAGAACAGGGCAAAAGACTCATGAACGACTTGCTAGCTGAGGAAGGTGTGGATGAGTTGTTCATTGAGTCCATGAACCTTCATGCCGACGCTGTAGGACTGGACGAGGCCATCCATGAGGCAATGGCCTACATCAACAGGTTTGAAAAAAGAGTTCCTACTCGTCCCAGGAGGTCCGGAAAGCAAATTCACATCAATACATCAGCACCAGGCGAGTCAGCGCAAGCAGAAGAATATCACGAAGCACCGTTGTCACCACCATCCCCACCTCACACTACACAATTCACTCCACCACAAGACACTAGCACTACCACATCCACTACCACTACCATTGTCATGGGCATCCCACTCTCTCCGGGAATCCAATACGGGGGTGTCACCATGCCCACCTTCACCACCCTGTTCACCGATGTCACATCCACTCCACCAACGATTCCCATCTACACCGTCACTCAAACAGTTGACACGATGGAAACATCACCTGCCACAGCACCGCTCCCTCCCCCCATGCCACCTTCATCACCCATACCCCCTCCACCCACATCTCCACGTACATCCACATCATTCACCTCTCCCATTCCCGCCCCCGTTCCCCCTGCATCTTCACCCCTCCCAGCATTATTTAATGTAAATAACATCTTTTTAGCATTAAACCAATGCGTATACCAGCTCCAGAATGAGTACAAAGCTCTGGACAACCGGTATCAGAATCTGGAAACGCACCATCACAACTTACAAAGACAATTTCTCACTCTACAAACAGAAAATGCAGAACTGAATCAACGCTACACGACGCTTGAGCAGGCTCACCAAACCTTATTGGCGGCACCCCAACCATCGACAAAATCAGGTGCCAAACAACTAGAAGCTTTGCTCGAGGTATACCAAGCCGATAATCTCAAAGTCCGGCGTAACCTGGCACTTCTCAGAAAACACATGGCGGCCGCCCTTGAGGAAAACAAGAGACTGCAGCAGCAAAATGAAGCAAATCTAGAAGCAGCAATGGAAGGCTCTCCACACGAAATTGATCCAGAGCAGTTTAAAGCTGTGCCCTCAGCGACAATGAAGACCATCTTGGACAGCTATGCAGATCTATTAGAAGCTCATGATGACTTGGAAAGGGAACGTGATGCGCTGCGCAATCAACTCCAAGAGCAACAGACAGCACCCAAAGTCACCGAAACGACCACGACTTCAGAAGAAGTCAAGGCATTGAAAGAGCAGGTGGCTGAATTACAGGCAAGATTACTCACACATGAAAGGCAACCCTCTCCAGTTGTCGAACCTGAACCCGAGGATTTGGTACCCATCGAGGTAGATGAGACGTATGAGGAACCTTACGTTCCTATGCCAATGCCAGGTGGTGAGCAAACCGCACAAGGAATGGATACGTTAGAAATCGAAGTACCTGAGTGGCTCCAAACACTAGAGAAAACGGCATCAACTCATGAAGATCGAGTGGCAGTTCAGATCCAATCTATGGCAAAGATAGAGGACACTATTATTAAATCAGAATACTTCCGCAGCATGTCCCACCATAGATGGATCGGAACAAATGATGATCAATACGTGCCCTATTGTATACTCCTGGCGGACTACAATACAGAAATCCAACATAGATGTGGCAAACCTCCAACGTTTGCCACACAATTTGGGCCAGATGATATCCCAGAGAGCGCCAAAAAAGGATCCATTCATCAACCCACTTGGAGGATCCGACTCCTCGAAACCTACCCGGAGATGGTTCGCACATGGACGAATATGCCTCTTTTTATTAAATATAACCCTTGTTATGTTCCTGTACTCCGCAGACGCACATGGCCAGAGTTTACCATTGCAGTCAAGACTATCAAGGGATGCGCCAAATGGTTAAACTACGTCTATCTAGCACCCCCTCAAGGGCCTCCCACCGTCAATTACATGATTTCCACTATACGGCACTGGAGCATCCGATTAAGGAATACCCCTGATGTAATGGCCCAGATGTGCATGAAAATTTTTGAGTTAATGCTTATTACATTCAGGACATTCAAGAATATCAAGGACCCACACTTCTCAAGCGTCGGATTCCTTACAGGAAACCAAGATTTAGTTTATGACATGAGCACCACTCCTTCCATAGAGGTGATATACGCTTGGCACGCCAGAATAAAATACCTCCCAGCCTGCTTTAAACAAACATTCGAAGAGATGTTCATAACAGGGTTCTGGGAATACCACTCAGAAATATTTGTACCCAGACCCTCACATCTCCTCCATTTATTTGCTGTGGAGCGAACCATTCACTCAGAGCAGTTACGGGTGCCACATCCAGATGTCCCAGGGCCAGTCAATTGGGATGCATTGCTGACAGATCTAGCAAAGGGACTCAGGTTAGAAGAACACCACCTCGCCGCCGATGTTGTACAATACTACGTCCAAAAAGCAGCTAGACAAGGGTCTGTCAGGGGCGACAGACGCGAGAGTGGGGGGGGTGTTGGCAGTAGCCTTGGCACACCAGGACTTACAAGACGTGAAAGTCAAAGAAGGGAGTCAGAGCGAAGGGACAGCACAAGCAAACAAGGCAGTCAAAGAAGATCTGGCAAGTAGGCCAATATTTTTTCAAGACATTAATGCAAATCAAGAGATGGACATGCAGGGAGGAAGAGCAAGTAGGGAGCTCGAAGATATGTATGGCAGATCACTAGAAGAAATCCCTACAACAACAGTGATTTTTATCACTGACAATCATTGTAAATATCATTTCACCTTTTTGTAGCTCCATTTTGTGCAAGCCAAGGAGTCCTTGAGCTTGAGGAGCCTTAGAAGTAGTTGCGTACCAATTTTCATAATTTTTAGATCTCGTTTGAGCCCCCAAATAAGCCCTGGAACCTAATTTTTAACTAGGCCGGACACTAGGTCTGGACAGGGCCAAAAGCTAGTCAAAAACTATAAAAGGAGCTAGAGAGCTCATTTTTGAGGTTAGATTGTAATTGAAACGAACTTGTAAGAGCATTTTGAAAGTAATCTAAAAGCTCCATTGATTCTCACTCTTTGTCTTACCTTGTGTGCGCGTGTGTGTGTATGTGTGTGCATGCTTGTGTGCTTCTCACTCACGCACTTGTGTTGCCACTTGCTCGAGGTCTTCATACCATCCTCACGTCTTCCCGGATTGACATTAAAGGAGGTGCTACTCATCATTGAGCTACACTCCTCACCCAAGTTGTCTTCTATGTCAATGCATATCCGTATACACTCTTCTATGGATCTAGGCTCCTTCAAGTATACATATGACCTTAATTTTGTGCTCAATAGGCCATCTAAAAACAGTGCCACCTGTTTGGCTGATGTGGGTAATTCTGGTACAGGGCATCTTTCCAAGTACTGTCTAAACCTTCTTCCTGCAAGTCGCACTGTTTCTTGGGGTGTCTGCTTGAAGCTGTGGATCAAGGATGATGTGTTATGTCTGATACCACTTTTGGAAAATTCCACAATGAATTCTTCTAGCAGCTCACCTATCTCTCTATAGTTGCGACTGTTTAGAGGTTGAAACCAAGCTAAGGCAGTACCCTTAAGAGTCAAACCAAATGCCTCGAACTGGGTGAATAAGTCTTCAACCTGTTCAGCTCTTAGCACTTGTTTGAACTCCGCCACATGATCATAAGGATCTCCAAATCCATCAAAGTAGTTCTTCATTGTCTTAACCACTTGAGAGGGTCTAAGGTTTCTTGAGTGCTCTCGTGGTCTAGGCAATGGGAAATCATGATCATCTCTTTGATGCCTATAAACTCTATGTCTCTCCCTTTCAGTTCTTTCCGTTCCATATCCTGATCTGTCTCTGCCCATAGTGTCTGCAAAGCTTACCTCCGGTCTCTCTCTAGTTCTTTCCCTCTGGGTTTCATGAGCCTTGGATGATCCGACTCCTTGGAGGCCCTGGGAAACAGATCTTGGTGGAGGGAAAATTGATTCACCTTGCCAAGTGTAAGCATGTCTGTCATGATCCGATACTAAGAATAATTTCTGAGATGTGTGATCTAGATAGACAACTTTCCCTGGTGTCTCTGGGTCCTTGAATTCATAGATGGTGACTACTGGACTGGGTTGATCTGGCCTAAATCTCCAAAAGGCTTCCTTAGTTTCTCTATTCATGAATAGTTCTATGCTTTTGTTATCTTGAGGAATCCATTCTGGAGTGATCACTCTAGTCAAGACCGACTTACCTCTAGGGGTCTTGGGTTCTCCTCCTAGGCCTCCTTGCTCTAGGTCTCCTATCTCATTCTCAGGAATGATATTTCCAAACTCATCTGTCCTATCTGGTAAGTTGGTAACCACATACATGGTTCCTTCCTTATCAATGTAAGCACCCTCCTCAAACTTGACCACTGGGTGTTCAAGTCCAAAGGGTTGGTCAGGATTTTTGAGTTGAACCACTGATCGCCTTAGACCATCCTCATAGATGCGAGCACCTAATTGGTTGGTCCTGATATACTCCAATTGGGTCTTATAAGGACCTTCTGGTGTCTGTAAATAGGCAGTGCCTGAGCCACATATGGGTCTCTCCATGCTAAAAGACATTTCCGAGTCACTGGTTTCTGAACTTCGTGTGTAAAGATAACCACTAAGCTGTTGAGCCCAAGACTTGGCTGTATGGTTGACACTAGCCTCAGATGACCTAATGCTTTGTCTATCCTTGCCTAAGTGTCTGCCAGATCTCAGGTTCATAAGCCTTGGCTTCTAGTCCCAAAGTTCTCTTCTATTGCTCAAAATCCTTTGGAACACCTTGGTTTTCCAATTTCCTTGAGGGTCAACTTCAAAATACCCTATCTAATAATCCTGGTATTAATTTAACCATAACCAGTCAATGTTTTGGTTGTACTCCCCACGAGCTTTCCAACAAGACCAAAATCACAGCAAACGGATTTCGTATGAAAAAGTTATGCCAGTTCAGGGTTTTAGGGTTTAAAAGAGGGAAACAGGGCCTCTCTGGGGACTCAGAACAGGCGATACGATGCTAGATTTTTGGCGATACGATACCTTTATCTTACACGATACCCCTTCAGACGATACCACCTAGACGATACGATACCACTAGGATAACTGCGATCGCGATACCAACCTCACGATACGATACTGCTCTCTCAGACGATACGATACTGAAAGTGGTCACGATACGATATCTCTAATTTGTGCGATACGATACCAACCTCACGATACGATACTGCTCTCTCAGACGATACAATACTGAAAGTGGTCACGATACGATATCTCTAATTTGTGCGATACGATACCAACCTCACGATACGATACCTCAAGGTGCACGATACGATACCAGAATCTCAGGCGATACGATACCACTTGGTCAACGATACGATACTGTGACCGTCGCGATACGATACCACTGAGGCAACTGCGATCGCGATACCAACACTTGACGATACGATACCAGAATGGTATCGCGATACGATACGTGGTCGCGATACGATACCTGTAATGACACGATACGATACTGAGTTCTTGAGCGATACGATACCAAAATTTAGACGATTGCGATACCAACTTGGCCGGCGATACGATACTGCACGATCGACGATGCGATACCAAGACTGGCACGATACGATACCAGGTGGACCACGATACGATACCACTGGGGCGACCGCGATCGCGATACCAACACTTGACGATACGATACTAGAATGGTATCGCGATACCTCAAGTGGGCATGCACGATAGGATACCTCAACAAGTATCGCGATACACGGGAGTTCTGGTATCGCGATACCACAACTCAACCGGACACGATACTTGGAGATTTTGACACCCAAATTCAAAAATTTTTGCAGATTTGTGTACCTTGTGTCCTCCTTGTCACTTCTATCAGCCTGTAGATGCAAAGGCACTCTCCAAAGTCACGATACAACGCTCGCGATACCAGGCGCTGTTCTTCTCACGCCGTGATACCACCGCTCAGATTCTGGTGCTTTTGAGAGTTTTTCAGTGTTTTTCTTCAGCGTTTTTGGTTCTCAGCTCCTCCTAAGCTTGTTCCTCACAGCCACGAGTAAAAAACGAGTGAATGTAGTGACAAAAATGGAAAAAATCAGAGAATACGAAGAGGGAAGAAGATGATGATGAAGGTGAAGATGAAGAAGAAGAAAAAAACTCAGAAACTGAACTGAAAATGGTGATTTTTTACCTTCCAACGTCGCTACTCTACGTCTTACCGTCACACGCTCGTCCTCCAAGCTCTCTCCCCGGCAACGGCGCCAAATTTGGTGTCACTCTAGCACAATGGTGAGTACCAACGTGAGGAGATACACCTCATAAATGTCAATCCGTGGAGAAGTGAGGACCGGTATGAAGACCGTGAGCAAGTGATGGCACAGGTGCATGAGTGAAAGCACACAAGCATGCACACACATACACACACACGCGCACAAGGTAAGAGCAAAGAGTGGAACAATGGAAAGCTTCGATTACCAAAGAGCTCTCTTACAAAACTGAAATCTACAACAAGCTAACCTCAAAAATGAGCTCTCCAGCCCTTTTTATAGTTTTTGAGTGGTTTTTGGCCCTGTCCAGACCTAGTGTCCGGCCTAGTTAAAAAATAGGTTCCAGGGCTTATTTGGGGACTCAAACGGAGTCTAAAAATTATGAAAATTGGTAGGATGGTAGTTCTAATACTCCTCAAGCTCGAGGACTCCTCGGCTTGAACAAAATGGAGTTATAAAAATGGGAAATGGTATTTACAATGGTTTTTAGTGATAAAAATTACTATTTTTGTAGGGATTTCTTCTGAAAATTTGACAGGTGCTTCTTGGAGCTCCCTACTTGCTCCTTCTTCTTGTGTGTCCGCTTCCTTGATGCGCTTCCATGCTTTGTCCTTGACCTTGAGCTTCAACACGTTGGTACTCACCATTGTGCTAGAGTGACACCAAATTTGGCGCCGTTGCCGGGGAGAGAGCTTCGAGGACGAGCGTGTGATGGTAAGACGTCGAGTTGAGACATTGGAGTTATAGGTAATATCCTTCCTTTTCTTTATTTTTCTTCATTTTTTCCTTACTTTCGCATCACCATCATCACCATCATCACCATCATCATCCCCACCATCTCCCACCTCCATCTCCATCTCCACAAAAAATTTCAGTTTTTTGGTCATATTACACTCCCCACCTCATTCCCCTCATTTCATTGTGAGAGAGAGCGAGAGAGAGCTTGCATGCTATCTGTTTTTGGTGTGTTTTTGAGCTTTTGTTGCAGGAACTAGCTGTACCACCTTCTCCAGCAGTGTGCGCAGGTACGACAGACTCTGCACAGGTCCCGGGACGACGACCTCTGTCTGTCGCGACAGACAGAAAAACTTAATATTTTGTGAATGTGTGTTTGGCACGGTAACCTACACCATTAGAGCACTCCAAATCACTAGAAGTTTCTCAAAAATTTACGTTTTTTCAGTCTATCGCGACAGACACCATCTATCGCGACAGACACCGTCTATCGCGACAGACAGAGACCCACGATAGACCCCGTCTATCGCGACAGACACCTGTCTATTGTGACAGACCAAATTCCACGATAGATCCAGTCTATCGCGACAGACACCGTCTATCGCGACAGACACCATCTATCGCGACAGACCACTCTATCGCGACAGACACCGTCTATCGCGACAGACACCGTCTATCGCGACAGACACCGTCTATCGCGACAGACACCGTCTATCACGACAGACACCGTCTATCACGACAGACCACTCTATCGCAACAGACACCGTCTATCGCGACAGACCACTCTATTGCGACAGACACCGTCTATCGCGACAGACACCGTCTATCGCGACAGACACCGTCTATCACGATAGACCACTCTATCACGACAGACACCGTCTATCACGATAGACCACTCTATCGCAACAGACACCGTCTATCGCGACAGATAGCCCCCCACGATAGTTTGTGTCTATCGCGATAGACACCGTCTATCGCGATAGACAGACATTTTCGGCAAAAATTAAGGGGTAAATTTTTTGGAAATTTAGGCTAAATTTTGGGCATATTTGCACTCTCAAATACTCACACACTTGCAAAGGCATTAGAAAAATGCATTAAAACTCCTGAAAGGTTCTGTTTGTCTGTTTAACCCCCTTAACCCTGAACGGTCATAACTTTTTCATACAAAATCCATTTTTTGAGCTCTAGGGCTTGTCGGAAAGCTCGTGGCATATACTACACGTTGATTTTCAGATAGGATATTTGGAAGTTGACACATTGAGGGGTAGGAACACCAAGGGAGCTCTAGAGGAAATTTTTAGCAATACAAAAGGGGGAACAAGGGTCATTAAAAAAGTGTCTGAAATAAATTGTCTGTCAATTGAAGGATCAAATTGAAGCTAAACTTGGGATTCTTACAGGATCATTGAGAGCTCTTGGAGAAAGCAATGTAAGCGCCAGGGCGAACAAGCTTGGGAACGTGCTTCCTGGGTAGACCAGCATCGCCAGGAGGAGCGACTTGAGGTTGGAACATCACTTAACCCCCTCAGTCTATTCTTAGCATAGGCTAAGTGCGAGTAGTTGTTCTGATTGACTAGGGGTACGATAGGAACACTCAAGTTTGAAGAGCCCTTAATTTCTCAAGTGCAAGGGTAGGCTAAATTGTAGTCAAGGGATAACTTAAAGGAAAAGAACTTAAACTAAGCGGACGCAGAACATCAAGTACGACCCACGAAAGTGCTCCTGATGATGCTTAATTAAAAACAAGAAAACACATCCAAAGGAACTTAAAAGGAATAAGTGACTGGTACCAAAGAATCAGCAACGTACAAAGGGCATATGAACCTTAGTTCAGGTAGACAACTAGGGAGAGACAGACAAAGTCTTAGATCTTGAGAGGCTAGTGTCAATCATACTGCGAGGTCTTGGGCCCAGCAGTTGAGCCATCATTCGTATTACCCTAGTTCTGAGACTAGCGAGTCTGAGATGTCCCACGATATGGAGAGACCTACAGGAAGTTCTGGGGTGCCATATTTACATAGGGTGGAAGGCCCTTACAAGATGCAACTCGAGTACCTTAGGACCAACCGATTAGGTGCTAGCATCTATGAGGACGGCCTAGGAAGAGCGGTGGTCCAGATTAAAAACCCTGACCAATCCATTGGACTAGAGCGCCCAGCTGTCAAGTTTGAAAATGGAGCATACTTGGACAAGGAAGGGACAATATATGTAGTCACCAGTCATCCCGATAGGACAGATGAATTTGGGAATGTGGTCTCGGAAACGGACTTAGGTGACCTAGAGCAAGGAAACATGGGCGGAGAACCTAGAACCCCCCGAACCCCCGAGGCAAATCTGTTCTCACGAGGATTATCACACCAGAGTGGATTCCCCAAGATAACAAGAGCATAGATCTCCTCTTGAACCGAGAGACGGATGAAGCCTTTTGGAGATATAGACCTAGTCAGCCGAGTGAGGTAGGAACAATCATGATATATGAGTTCAAAGATCTTGATATTCCAGGAAGAGTGACCTACTTAGATCACTCTTCAGAGAGGATCTTTGGGGTTACAGAAAATGATAGGCATGCTTACACTTGGAAAGGAGAATTTATTTTCCCCCACCCAAGATCGAATGTGTCCTTTGGTCGCCAAGGAGCTGGAACATCTCAAGCTCAAGGGACTCAAAGAGAAAGTAGTCGAGAGAGACCTGAGGTAATCTTTGCCAACTCTTGGGGAAGAGAAAGAACGAGAATGGAAACGAATAGAGGGGAACCTGAGGGACATAGAGCCCCAAGGAACCGAAGAAATGCCGATGATTTCCCTCTGCCAAGACCGAGAGAGCACACGAGGACCTTGAGACCGACCCAGCTAGTTAAGTCCATGAAAAACTACTTCGACGGCATTGGAGACCCCTACGATCATGTAGCTGAGTTTAAGCAAGTCTTGAGAGCTGAACAAGTTGAAGACCTGTTCACGGAGTACAATGCCTTTGGTTTAACCCTTAGGAACACCGCCCTGATATGGTTTCAGCCACTAAACGAGAGGCAGTTTAGAAGCATAGATCAACTTTTAGAGGCATTCATTATCAAATTCTCTAAAAGTGGCATAAGGCATAATACTTCCTCATTGATATACAGCTTCAAGCAGACCCCGCAAGAGACTGTGAGACTTGCACGAAGAAGATTTAGGCAATATCTTGAGCGATGTCCTGGTCTTGAGTTACCCACAGCCGCTAAGCAAGTGGCTTTATTCTTGGATGGATTGCTAAGTACCAAATTGAGATCATATGTGTACTTGAAGGACCCCCGGACTATAGAAGAATGTGTACGCATGTGCATCGATATTGAGGATAACCTAGGGGAGGAGTTAGAGCTATCCAAAATCTACAAAGATTCAGATAGTACCTCTAGCCTCTCTTCCTCACAATCCACATCAATTGAGGAACTTGCGGAAAAAGTAGCTCAAAAACTAGGTGTCTCTAGTAAACAAATTCCTAGATTTGCCCCAGTAAAGAGGTGCTATACTTGCGGTGGTGACCATATGGCAAACGCATGTCCCATCACGGCTCAACCCCAAGTGAATCCTAGCAGCCAATATTGCACCATAGAGTGAAGGTACACAAATCACTCAGCACAGGACTGCCCATACAATAAGCAAGCGGTTAGGCAAACCTACCCTCAGCCATACCCTCAACAAGGCAGATACCAGAGTCAATATTCACCACAACAGTATATTAGGCCTCAACAAAATTACCAACCGCAATATGAGGCCTAACTGAGACCCCAGCCAGTGCTAGCACAACAACCACCTGCTCCTACTAATGTGATCCCGGTCAAGTATGCTGCTGCAGAAGAAAACTTGAATAGAGCGATAGTCCCAGTAACACCATTAATCTCAGAAAGTGATCCCAGTGACCATAGCTTTGATTCTACACATGTTGATAGTCCCCAGGCTTACTACATGCAGTCTCCTGAACATGGTGAGTCTTACTATAGTGAGGAACCGAGTGAACCTATTTGGGAGACAGAGTATGCGAATGTCATGTACACGAACCCCAACCCTAGACCTCAACCTAGGCAGGTAAGACCTCCATTTCCTAGAGGGCCATGCTATAGATGTCAGGGAGATCATCTCATTCGTGATTGTCCCTTGCCTCCACCGACACAACCCTAGTCAGTGACAATCCAGGGTTATTGCCAGGAGTGTGGAAAGGAGCATCTCTTACGAGACTGCCCAAAAAATCCTAATAATATGCCAAAAATCACTCCTATCAATGTGATTGGCTTAGTGGTAGACTCCACAGGAAGTGTGACTTCCACAGCCCTAGTACAAATCATCACGAGAGCCCAGACACTTAAGCAAAACCAAGACTTAGGCCAGGAAAAGAATGCAGAGGTTAGTGAGACTGAGAGCCAGAATAAGAAGAGGACAAGAGCTTGGAGAGATAGTCGTGAACGTATGAAAAGGCAATGGGCGAGAAAGATGAGCGAACTTGAAGAAAGCCTACGAGAAACCAAAGCCAAAATCATAGAAATCACATCTCAAACGCACTCTCACGCATCCCCGCCACTACCATCCCCTTCACCCTCCATTCCTCCACCCACCAATCCACCACACGTAACCCAATCACCACCCCGAGTAGGATCAGTCTTAGCCGATCCCACTCGTGAAGATCTAGACATGATGCTTAAAGCATATCAGGCCAGAATTCAAGAAGGGCCCAATGTAACAGATCTTGAGAAATGTTACCCTAGAGCCGATCTAGAGATAGAGCGAACAAAGCTTTGTGCTAAAATGGTCGAGTTGGCGCAAGCCATGTTTGAAGCCAGTCGTTTGTTCAATGGCTCTAACCCCATCAGAACACCATTGCACTTTGATGGTCTATTGGATAGATTGGAGGGGTTACTTGCAAAGTCTGGAAAAGGAGCCACCTCCCAGGCTAAGGAGAGGGCAAGTGATAGAATAAGCATTCCTCCCAAGGAAGCTTATGTGCCTAACTCCACTGAGCGAGACACCTCTTCTTCTATGAATCAATACACACCAGAATTCTTGCAAGAGATTCAAGAAGAGAAATGGGCTAAAGAGAGTGAAGTTCCTCCTCCCATTGAACTTGTGGATGACACACACGATCAATTCCCACAAGACCTTCCTTCCATTTATGGAGAGCAGGAGAGTGCCCAATCTCAAGAAAGATTAGACTTCAAGTCTAATTCTTTACAAGAACTACCCCATTTCACAGGCCCATGGGAAGCAAAGTCCACTTGTATGAGAGCACCTATAGTCATGGTAAGAAACGAAGATTCAGTCATACCTAGGAACACAGAGGTAGTGAAGAACACCAAAGTGCAGTGCAATCTCACTTTGGAAGAGCTGCTCAAGGTTAGACCAGAAGTGTGGAAACATGTAGCCAATCAAGTGCCCGAAGTAGCAAAACCACATTCCCAGGTAGGATCTCAAAGAACAGTGCCAGAAATACCCTTGGACAAGATAGGAGACATGAGCGAGGGAGAAGAAGGAAACACCTATCTCCCCATCACTCATCAGGGCTACACAACCAAGGCCATTTTGGACTCAGGTGCAAGAGTTGCAATTGTTACCACGTCCTTATGGAAACGTTGGGGCAAGCCAGCTCTCAGGCCAACGAGAATGAAATTGCAGATGGCTGACGGGCACATAGAAAGACCCTTAGGACTACTAGAGGGGATAACTCTCACTACTTGTGGTGTAGAGTTTGAGCACACATTTGCTGTCTGTGACTTTAGCAAAAATCAAGCCTATGAGATGATTTTAGGAAGACCATTTATGCGGCAGTTGCAAGTGGTACAGGATTGGGGAACTAGTTCCTTGTATTTGCAGCACTTAGGTGTTACAACCAAAGTCAATCTCAAGGATTACTCTCATAGAGATGTCCCTCCTATCCAATGGAACCCCATCCATAGAGCCAAAGATGATATGGAATCGGTGCATTCCCTAGGATCAAGATCCTCATGGATGCATGAAGACACTCACTTATGGATGTGTAAGGTAGCAGTAGAAGAAGAGAAGAGAGAAAAAGCCAGGGAGATAGGTGCAAAAGAAACCCATAAATCAATCCAAGACCCAGCCTATGCACCTGTAGTTTTTCTAGACGAAGAATTCGAACCTCACGGCTGGGCAGAAATTCTAGCGACCATGGATGTAGCCATCAATGAAGAACAATGGACACCTCACTATGATGAGGATGGCTATGACATTTCAGTCTTCTCCATAGAGCCGATCATGGGAGAGGCAGTGTTAGAAGAGTGTGAACCTAGCCCTGATGCATTTGAGGATGCAAGTGACTCCGATCTAGAGTCAATCATTATGGACCCACCTTTTGCATCAGATGAAGAATACTTCTATGAAGTAGAATTTCAACCCCAGAGGCATGGAGAGCTTACAAATGATGTAAGGCTAGCCACACATGTAACTCCTAAGGAAGAAGGAAAGAAAAGAAAGAAGAGAGAAGTCACACAAGAAGAGGAAGAGTCTTTGTTTGAGGTCCCAGAAAATTTTAAGAAATATGAGATAGATGACAGAAGAGTCATGATCAAAATGCCTAAGCGAGAGGCACAATCAGAAGAGGCCTATGATAACAAAGAAACCACCAAAAAAATAGTAGTGGCCCTAGAAGAAGGAGAGGAGAGATGCACGTACATAGGCCAGGACCTGACAGAGGAAGAAGAGCATGCGTTAATAGCCTTGCTAAGAGAATACAGAGATGTGTTCGCTTGGAGTTACAAGGATTTGAAGGGTGTTGATCCAGACATATGCTCACACACTATCCCCATGACCTCAGATGCTAGGCCCTCCAAGCAAAAGCCATACACATACAATGACAACTATGCGGCCAAGATCAAGGAAGAGATAGATAGACTAGTTGAAGCTGGATTTATCTATGAAATTGAGCACACTGAATGGGTATCCCCCATTGTAGTGGTGCCCAAGAAGAACGACAAATTACGGGTATGCATTAACTTGAAGAAGGTTAATGCAGCCACGATCAGGGATAATTACCCGCTTCCTATCACTGAGCATCTATTAGAAAGGGTGGCAGGCAAGGAAGTGTACAACTTTCTAGATGGGTTCTCTGGCTACAATTAGGTGGCCATTGCACCAGAAGATCAGCATAAAACGGCTTTTGCCACAGAGTGGGGTATATTTGCTTTTAGGGTAATGCCATTCGGGCTTACTAATGCTCCCGCAACCTTCCAAAGGCTGTTGTGCCATGTATTTAAGGAGTTCCTGAGGAAGAACTTAGAAGTCTATGTTGATGATCTTTGTGCTCATTCCAACATTAGACGAACCCATATTCCTGAACTCAGACAAATTTTTGACAAATGCAGAGAATATCAAGTCTGCTTGAACCCAGAAAAATGTGTTTTCATGGTCAGGCAAGGCAAGATTTTAGGACACATAGTGTCAAAGAACGGCATCTCCACTGACGAAGAGAAGGTGAGGGCTATTGCAGAACTACCTAGGCCAAAGAATGTCAAGGAAGTGCAAGCTTTCATGGGGCATTGTGGTTATTACCGACGTTTCATTCACATGTATGCCATCATTGCAAAGCCTCTGTACGGACTTCTGACAAACTTTGAGTGGACTGAGGAATGTGAGAATTCCTTCAATGAGCTTAAACGGCGATTATGTTCAACACCAATCTTAACCACAACAGATTGGAATAAGCCTTTCCATGTTCATGTGGATGCATCCAATTATGCCATTGGATGTGTGCTTGCACAACCTACTGGTGAAGGTAATATGGATCTTCCCATTGCCTATGCGAGTAGACAGTTGAATGCAGCTGAGCGAAACTATACCACTACCGAACGAGAGGGGTTGGGCATGGTGTATGCGGTTAAAAAGTTTAGACATTATTTGCTTGCAAATAAGTTTAAATTTTTTACTGATCATCAAGCTCTACTATACTTGGTAAACAAGCCATGCAACACAGGTAGATTGGTGAGATGGTTCCTCTTACTAATGGAATATGACTTTGAGGTAGTGGTGAGAAAAGGCAAGACTCATTTGAGAGCAGATCATCTCTCTAGGCTCACATCCGGAGAAGCCCCACAAGGAGTATCAGATGATCTTCCTGATGCTTACTTGTTTAATTTGGAAGTAATACCTCAGTGGGCTAAGCCATTAGTGCCAGTATTGACATACGGGCCTAACCACCCACTAATACACACTCAAGGTAGAGAGGTAGTAAAAGCCCAGAAGTACCATATCATGGCAGGAAGCATGTACAAACAGACAGATCAAGGGATCTTGGCTTGTTGTGTAGAAGAGGACGAGTACACTAAATGGTTGCATTTAGCACATGTAGGTGCATTAGAGCAACACTACTCAAAGCAACGAACCTTACAGACACTAAGGAGACTCGGAGTGCATTGGCCGACTATGGAGGCTGATGTCCAAAAGTTGTGCAAGGAATGCCCAATGTGTTGCACTAAACCACCTGTGGAACATGCCACTCTTTATCAAGTGTCCATAGTGCCAGATTGGAGTGGACCTCTAGTCTCCTTCTTAAGGACGAAAACATTCCCTCCAGACATGACTCTGGCTAGGCAAAGGAGTTTAGAACAAGAAGCCCAGGATTATTCACTCATTGGTGATAATCTATACAAGCGTGGTAAAGATGGTTACCTGAGACTATGTGTCCATGAGAGTGAATATCTCAAAGTCTTGGATACTGCTCACCAAGGTGTAGCAGGGGGACACTTTGGACCAGATCGGGTAATCAAGGCAATACTATTTGCGGGCTTTTGGTGGCCAACCCTTCACATGGATGCACATACCTATGTGAAACGGTGTGATGTTTGTCAGAGAACTCAGTACCCTATATGCAAGGATGAGATGCCACTGAAGCCTATGATGGGCGGACGTGCGTTCTCGAAATGGGGAATAGACTTTGTTGGTCCTATTAATCCCCCAGCTAAGGGTTCACATGCTGAATATATCATCGTGGCCACAGACTATCTAACCAAGTGGGTAGAAGTGAAAGCTACTACAAAAAATGATGCTCAAACAACAGCAAAGTTCTTATTTGAAAATGTATTCACGAGGTACAGATTGCCAATAGAGTTGGTGAGTGATAGAGGCACACACTTCTTGAATGAAGTCATAGAAAACCTTTCTCCAAGAATTCTTGGTGATACATAAGAAATCGCCCCCCTATCATCCACAAGCTAATGGCCAGGCTGAGAGCACTAATAAGATCTTATGCCATGTGCTGACTAAACTAGTGAACAATAAACACTCTGATTGGGACAAACAGCTACACCATGCTGTTTGGGCATACCGGGTTGCCTATAAAACGGTACTCCAAGCCACCCCCTTTCAGATGGTATTTGGCCAAAATGCTGTGCTACCTTTGGACTTTTTGATACCTACATTGAAGGTAGCACAAGAGCATGACTGGACAGGCCATGAACTCTCCTCTAGAATCTTTGATCTTGAACGTCTAGGCGAAACACGATTGAGAGCTGCAGCAGGAATCTATGCAGCGAAGAAGAGGCAAAAGGCATATTTTGATACACATGTGAAGGATAAAGGCTTGAAAGCAGGCGACCTAGTCCTAGTCTACACATTGAAGCAGCATGCACAGAAATTAGAGAAAAGAGGTTACGGGCCAATGATTATCAATAGAATCTCCACAAGTGGCGCAGTTCAACTAGCCACTTTAGAGGGTGATATTCTACCAAGTTACATAAGTGGATGCAGAGTCAACTTATATCAGGAACCCCTCACTGAAGAGATGCTAAATCGACTCAACACTGCCAAGAAACGTAAAGAAGAAGAGAAACGAATTAGAGAAGAAGCACAGGCAGAAGCTTTAGAACGCATCCGACGAATGAAATTGAGGAGACAAGGAAGAGACCCGCCTATGCTTGACACTCAAGAATCTGTAGGCTATCCTATGGCCATGTGCGAGACTTCAGGTGGGCATGCCCATAGAATAATCGACCGACGGCCTTTTGTAACCCTAGGAGTAGGACAAGGAAAGGGTGCAAAGACTGTAAGAGCTTTGATTGACTCAGGTGCATCCACTAGTGCTGTCAAGTTGTCTTACTGTCAAGAATTGAAATTAACTGTCCATCCTATAGAAGCATATCTCATAGGATTGGGAGGTGTGGAAACCCCTTGCATGGGCGAGGTGGATCTTCCCATCTCCATTCGAGACGAAGTGATGACAATCAAAGTACTAGTGTGTCAAGATGAGGACCTCACTGAGCCTCTTGTCTTGGGTCAGGACTGGATCTATGATCATGCAGTCAACCTCAACCTAAGAAGTGGACTTCTTCAGATATGGGTAGATCATAGCCGAATTACAGTTGAATTGGAAAATGAGGCACTCAAGGAACTAGGCAAGGCACAAACTCCTGGTCCTTCCAGGGGCGCACATGAAGTTGACAATGCTATTTTTGTCCAAAACTGTATGATGCTGAAAGAGGCTGGTCTCAACAACGGAGCTAGGGAGAGGACGGAACTCCCTTCTTTTCCAAAGACCAGAAGGTTGCAACAACCAACGACAGATCAAGTACAGAAGAAGCAGAACACTACCGATACTGGATGCCAAAAAAAGGAGCAAAGCATATCGTTTCAGCCATGGAAACAAGTATGGAGGCGAAAAGGCGAATACCTTGTTCAGACCAGGCCGACCCCACGGCCAAAACCTCTTATTAGTAGTCAACAACATGACACTACTAAGAAGTCCTTCATTAATTCTTCTGCGAATGTGAAGTCTATTTGGGTACCCAAGAAGTCAATGAAGGCCAGCCCACAATCACGACAAATCTGGGTGCCTAAGGCTTGCTTGTGGGCTCAAATAGCTACACCAAGGCCGCAACCAGTACAACATGTTTCACTCACTCGAACATCTGAGGCCCAGTCTTACACATTACGCACGGACACATATTCTTCCATGAGCACTAGTAGAATCACTTGTAAATGGGTCCCTAAAAAGCCTCATCTTCAAGCAGATACCCCTATCAAACTCTTTAGAGTCTCCACAAAATCAAGATCAAAGCCCATCCACTGCATTTGGCAACCTAAAACTTGTAATAAACCCCCGGACCCCAGTTGTAAATCCATGCCCACCTACTAACTACGTCACTCTCAAACTACATCATTCCACTTAGTTCTTAGGTCCAACCTATTCCTAACTACACACACAAGCACCGAGCACTTATTAACCTACTAATCCCTCCTGAACCTCATGATAATGTTGTAATGGGGACAAAAACGGTTCTAACTTGTCCTTTACAATGTTAACACATGTTTCTATATTCTCACAGAATCAGGAGGCAAGAAGTAACATGGCAGGAGCGACAGGTCCGAGCTCACAAGTAGGAATACTTACTGCAGGAATCGATGTGGATAGTCTACCTGTGGATGTGCCACCAACTGAACGACCGGTGGAGCTGCAACACCTTCAGCAGATCTTGGTACCGGATCCACCCACAGGGATCACAGAAAGAGTCCATGCCAATTCTCATTGGTTCAATGGCATGCCAGGTCCATTAGGAGAGGCCAAGTATATATGGGAGTCTAAGTGCGAGTATGACAGATCATGGGTTCGATTCCAATTTTTCTCCAAGGAGTTTGAGACTCTACAGAACACCGAGGATCTCCAGACCATATGGCAACGTGCAGGGCTAGCAGAATACTTTGAAGCGCCACTACCTAAACCGGATCTCCTCTGATGCTATTATTTGGTCTCCACATTACAAGCTAATGAAGAAAAGGACAAACCAGGATCATTTGTTCTTCCTTCCTTGCTGGGCAACAACGAGTTAAAGAGGTTTGAACTTACCGTGGAGTTGGTGAGCTCTGCTTTGAATATGCACGGCACACATGTACCTTTTGAGAAGAATGCTCTCGTTCCTACTAACATGAAGGATAGGAAACTACTGAAGCTTAAAGACATGGCAGCACTCACACCAAACGTGTCCATCCCTCTCCGTATGTGCATGCAACATTTTGCTTTCCCCGGCCAAGACCGCTTCACACAATATGATCCACGAAGATTCCAGACACAACCACACTCAGGTAAGAATATCCAGATCCCCATTACAACGGCAGAAGGGCCAGTTATTACATCCAAACCCATCGGGACAACCTCCCAAGCAACAGAAACTGCTAGCCAAGAGCACCCAGTCACCCATGAGGAATCCACCGAGCCACTACCACCCACACCCCCACCATCGCCTCCTAGAGCAGAAACTGTGGAAATCACCTCGATCACTCAACCCACCGAACCAACCTTCATCTTCCGTACTCCCAACTCTAGTTCAACCCTATTCTCTACCTCTGATAACCCAATCTATGAGGCAACCCCCATCACTACACAATCCACCGAATCGCTCATAGAGCCTGCCCTAGGACAACCATCCCCCATGCCCTCAGCCATAGGTCATCCTGACCCTAGATCCATATTCATGGGTTTCCCTGCTACCACGCAACCCTTCATGCCCTCCTCAACTCTACAACCTCAACCCCCAACCTCCATCTCTCCACTTCTCCAATCCCTCCATAACTTCCTTGCTAGAACTTTTCAACCCAGGGCTCAACCATTCCGTTATGTTCAGCTCCCCACCCCACTTCTCATCTATTCACCACTTTCACACACACACCACGTACCATTCCAATCTATATGGTAGACCCCACACTCGCACCCACTCCTGAAAGTATGGACATTTCACCACCCATGGCACCTCCCCCTCCCCCCACGCTTCCACCTCCTCCCATTCCCCCTCCACCAATTTCACCCACACACACGTCTTCAATAGACACATCATTCACTCTTCCCCTTCCCCAATTCCCTTCCCATGCATCTTCCATTGTAAACACCACCCCCTCATCTATAGGCAATGCATTGGACACCATGCTAGCTTGTATATCAAACTTAAGGACAGATTACAATCAGCTCCAGCAACAGAATGAACGCCTGCAAGAGCACTCGGAGACACTACAACACCGCCTTGCTGCACTAGAGGAGGAAAATGCTCGCCTCCACACACGATTCCAAACTCTCCAAGAGGCTCATAGCATATTGGAGGTACAGTTACAGAACACAGATCAGGAAGCAATACAAGTGGTATAAGGTCATCTACGGACACAGTTGGAACGCAATTAAAGCTTCAGCGAAATATGGCCCTACTCAAGCGACATCTTGCTGCCGCTCATGAAGAGAATCGACGCCTGCAATTACAAAATCAAGAAAACCTAGAAGCAGCTATCGAAAGCACTCCTGGGGCACCCATCAGCCCATCAAAGTTTCAAGCAGTGAACCCCGACAATATCAAGATCATATTGGAAGACTATGCCATGCTACTTGAAGCACATGACCCGCTATCAGAGGAACTGGGTCAATTGAAGCAGAAACACCAAAAAGAAACAACAGCAGCCTCTCAAACCACCTCCTCCGCGGCTTCACTTCTCACAGACTCAGAGGCCTTAAAAGATCTCTAGAAACAGGTCACCGAATTGCAAGCACGTCTACTACAATATGAGAGACCACCTTCCCCTCCAGAGGCTCCCACCGACAAAGAAGTAGTACAAATTCCTGTGGAACAAACATTTGAAGAAGAATACGACCCACAACCCTTCCCAGGAGGCCAACACATGGAAGAAGCTCAGGACACATTCGAAGCACCACGGCCTCCATGGCTACGTCAAGTGGAGGAAATCGGGAGTTCTCACGAAGAGCGCACAGTAGTGCAAAATCAGGCCATGAGGGTCATAGAGGAAACTGTGCTACACTCTTCTTACTTCAAGAACCTGTCATCAAGACGCCTTATCCTCTCATCTGAACTCCAATACAGGCCTTATTATATTATTCTGGCTGATTATAATGCAAAAATACAGAGAGTCACGGGTAAGATTCCTACCTTTGCTACCCAATTTCAACCCGAAGACCTTCCTCCAGAGGTGCAAAAAGGAAAAATTCGTCAACCCACCTGGCGGCAGAAACTTCTAGAGACATATCCAGAAATGCTACGCACATGGAACAACGCGCCTTTACATCTCCTATACAATCCATGCTACGGTCCAGTTCCACGCCGCAGGTCTTGGAAGGCATTCAATATCAAAGTGTAGAACAACGCGCAATGCAAGGAATGGCTAAACTACCTGTACATTGCGCCACCACAGGGACCACCGTCGGTAGCGTACATGATGGGAACAATTCGACATTGGTTGCCGCGATTGAAGCCCATGCCAGATGTGGCAGCTCAAATGATGCTTAAGATTTTAGATATGATGCAGGTAGTCCTGAAAACCTTTAAAAATGCAGCCGCACCACAGGTACGTCTACCGGGGTTTACCAATGGAAATTATGATTTGGTGTATGACATGAGCACCACCCCCAGTATTCGTGTGGCTTATGCCTCGCATGCACGCATCAAACACCTCCCTGCATGTTACAAACAGACCTTCGAAGAAATGTTCAGATCAGGTTTCTGGGAGTATCACTCGGAGGTCTTCGCACCGAAGCCAACACACCTGCTCCATCTCTTTGCTTGTGAACAAGCAATGTACTTTGAGTACTACACCACACTGCAACCAGAGGTCCCTGGCGCAATAAATTGGGATGCATTGGAAGCTGATCTAGCAAGAGGCTTAAGGATAGGAGAACACGAACTTGCCACCAATGTCATCCAATACTATATTGACCACCCTATAGAACAGAGGTCTGTCAGGGGCGACAGACGCTAGGAAGGGGGGAGTGTTGGCATACAAGTCAGATGAAGAGCATACTAGCGCAACGGAGGAGTCATGCACAATACGGCAACAAGGCCCAATCATTTTTTCCATGGACCATTTACAACTCAAGTGATTTTAATCACTACACAAACATTGTAAATTCCGTTTTTTGGTAGAATAGACTCCATTTTGTGCAAGCCGAGGAGTCCTCGAGCTTGAGGAGTATTAGAACTAGCTACATATCAATTTTCATAATTTTTAGACTCTGTTTGAGCCCTCAAATAGGCTCTAGAACCTAATTTTTAACTAGGCCGGACACTAGGTCTGGACAAGACCAAAGCTAGTTAGAAAACTATAAAAAGAGCTAGAGAGCTCATTTTTGGGGTTAGATTGTTTGTGAATTGAGCTTATGTAAGAGACTTTTTGACTAATGCAAAGAACTCCATTGTTCCTCTCCTTGTTCTTGCCTTGTGTGCGCGTGTGTGTGTATGTGTGTGTATGCTTGTGTACTTCTCACTCACACACTTGTGCCTTCACTTGCTCATAGTCTTCATACTAGTCCTCACGTCTCCACGGATTGACAATTATGAGGTGAATCTTCTCACGTTGGTACTCACCATTGTGCTAGAGTGACAGCATGTTCCACGGGTGGTTTAGTGCAGCAGATCGGGCATTCTTTGCACAACTTATGGACATTAGCTTCCATAGTAGGTCAATGTACTCCGAATCTCCTAAGTGTCTGCAAAGTTCTTTGCTTTGAGTAGTGTTGCTCTAATGCACCTACATGTGCTAATTGCAACCATTTGCGTACTCGTCCTCTTCCACACAACAAGCCAATATCCCTTGATCTGTCTGTTTGTACATACTTCCTGCCATGATATGGTACTTCTGTGCTTTTACTACCTCTCTATCTTGAGTGTTTATGACTGGGTGATTAGGCCCGTATGTCAGTACTGCCACTAATGGCTTAGCCCACTGAGGTACAACTTCCAAATTAAACAAGTAAGCATCAGGAAGGTCATCTGATACTCCTTGTGGGGCTTCTCCAGATGTGAGCCTAGAGAGATGGTTTGCTCTCAAGTGAGTCTTTCGTTTCCTCACCACAACTTCAAAGTCGTATTCCATTAGTAAGAGAAACCATCGTACTAATCTACCTGTATTGCATGGCTTGTTTACCAAGTCCAACAGTGCTTGATGATCAGTAAAAAATTTAAACTTATTTGCAAGCAAATAGTGTCTAAACTTTTTAACAGCGTATACCATGCCTAATCCTTCTCGCTCAGTGGTCGTATAGTTTCGTTCAGCTGCATTCAAATGTCTATTAGCATAGGCAATTGGGAGATCCATATTACCTTCGCCCGTAGGTTGTGCGAGTACACATCCAATAGCATAATTGGATGCATCCACGTGAACATGAAATGGCTTATTCCAATCTGATGTGGTCAAGATTGGTGCTGAACACAATCTTCTTTTGAGTTCGTTGAAAGAGTTTTCACATTCATCGGTCCACTCAAAGTTAGTCAAAAGTCCATACAGAGGCTTGGCAATGATGGCGTACATGTGTATAAAGCGTCGGTAATAGCCACAATGCCCCATGAAAGCTTGTACTTCCTTCACATTCTTTGGCCTAGGTAACTCGGCTATGGCTCTTACTTTCTCTTCATCGGTGGATATGCCATTCTTTGACACTATGTGTCCTAGAATCTTGCCTTGCCTGACCATGAAAACACACTGTTCTGGGTTCAAGCAGACTTGATATTCTCTGCATTTGTCAAAGATTTGCCTGAGTTCAGGTATATGTGTCTATCTAATGTTGGAATGAGCACAGAGATCATCAACATAGACCTCCAAATTCTTCCTCAAGAACTCTTCAAACACGTGACACATCAGCCTTTGGAAGGTTGCAGGAGCATTGGTAAGCCCGGATGGCATTACCCGAAAAGCAAATATGCCCCACTCTATGGCAAAAGCTGTCTTATGCTGATCTTCTGGAGCTATGGCTACTTGATTGTAGCCCGAAAATCCATCAAGGAAGCTGTACACTTCCTTGCCTGCTACTCTTTCTAAGAGATGTTCTGTGATATGAAGCGGATAGTTATCTCGAATAGTGGCTGCATTAACCTTCTTCAAGTTAATGCACACATGTAGCTTTCCATTCTTCTTGGGCACCACTACAATGGGGGATACCCACTCAGTGTGCTCAATTTCATAGATGAATCTAGCTTCTACCAGTCTATCTATCTCCTCTTTGATCTTAGCAGCATAATTATCATTATATGTGTATGGCTTTTGCTTAGAGGGTTTCACGTCTGAGGTCATGGGAATTGTGTGTGAGCATATGTCTGGGTCAACATCCTTCAAGTCCTTGTAACTCCAAGCAAATACATCTCTGTATTCTCGTAGCAAGGCTATCAATTCGCGCTCTTCTTCTTCCGTCAGGTCATGTCCTATGTAAGTGCACCTCTCTTCTCCTTCTTCCATGGCTACCACTATTTTCTTGGTGGTTTCTTTGTTATCATAGGCCTCTCCTGATTGTGCCTCGTGTTTAGGCATTCTTACCATGACTCTTCTATCGTCTATCTCATACTTTTTAAAGTTTTCAGGGACCTCAAACAAGGATTCTTCCTCTTCTGGTGTGACTTCTCTCGTCTTTCTTTTCTTTCCTTCATCCTTAGGGGTCACTTGTGTGGCTAATCTTACATCATTTGTAAGCTCTCCATGTCTCTGAGGATGAGCTTCTACTTCATAGAAGTATTCTTCATCTGATGCAAAAGGTGGGTCCATAATGATTGACTCTAGATCGGAGTCACTTGCATCCTCAAATGCATCAGGGCTAGGTTCGCACTCTTCTAAAACTGCATCTCCCATGATTGGCTCTATTGAGAAAACTGAAATGTCATAGCCTTCCTCGTCACAGTGGGGTGTCCATTGTTCTTCATTGATGGCTACATCCATTGTTGCTAAAATTTCTGCCCAGCCGTGAGGTTCAAACGCTTCATCAGGAAATACTACAGGTGCGTAGGCCGGGTCTTGGATTGATCTATGAGTTTCTTTTGCACCTATCTCTCTGGCCTTTTCTCTCCTCTCTTCTGCTACTGCTACTTTACACATCCATAAGTGAGTGTCTTCATGCATCCATGAGGATCCTGATCCTATGGAGTGCACGGACTCCGTGTCATCCTTGGCTCTATGGATGGGATTCCATTGAATAGGCGGTACATCTCTATGAGAGTAATCCTTGAGATTGACTTTGGTCGTAACACCTAAGTGTTGCAAATACAAGGAATTGGTTCCCCAATCCTGGACCACTTGCAATTGTTGCATAGATGGTCTTCCCAAAATCATCTCATAGGCCTGGTTCTTGCCGAAATCACATATGGCAAAAGTATTTTAACATATGAATACCAGTCTCTGAACCTAAACCAATGATAGAACCAACAGCCACTCCAGCCACAATCATAGACCTTACAACCAAAACATTTGTATAGACATCACCAATCTCACCCCAACACCCTCCATCTCCTCCATCACCCCCACCTCCGCCACCGACCATTGAGGAAACCGTAGTTGTAATCACAACCACTACCCAAACCCCACTTTCATCAACATCTTTTTCTTTTCGTGAGCCCACATCCCAGGACACCCTCTTTTCTTCGATTACCAACCCTTTGTATACATTCCCATTTTTGCTTGTAGAACCCATCATTGGCCACCCCCTTATACCTAGCATAGATGGAATCCCAAGACCAACCCAAGGTAGTTTAGGTCTCCATACATTCCCATATTCACACGTTCCCCTTCACCGTGATCCGTACTTCCCACATGCCTCCTCCATCTTTCCCTACCCATCCATCGCAACCATTGCTCCACCCCATTATGTCTTGTTCATGGAGGACTTCATTCGCACCCACAGTACACACATGTTAGGACAACAAGCACTCACAACCACTTCACTATACACAGACACCACACTCACTTCACCTACCATACCCACATACATGGTAGCTCTTGCATGCACCACACTCACTTCACCTACCATACCCACATACATGGTAGCTCTTGCATGCACCACACTGTCCGACCCCATGGACATTTTACCACCCATAGCACCTCCCCCTCCCCCTACAATTCCACCATCACCCATTCCCCTACCCCCACCTTACCACTCACCACCTCATTGGTAGACACAACATCCATAACTCCCATTCCCCATCCCATTCCCTCTACATTCCAAACTCCTCCCCTCGCATCTCATAATGTAAATAATTTATTCAATATGTTAATTCAATGTGGATATCAAATACAACGAGAGTATAAAAAATTGGAAGAATGCAATGCAACCTTCCAGGTAGAGTCATAGAGGCTACAAGTAAGAGTCACTACACTAGAAGCTGACAATCAAACACTTCGAGCAAAGTACACCACCTTACAATAGGCTCATATCAAATTGGAGTCCAAGATGTCTATTGTGGATGATCAGACAATCAAAGATTTGGAAAATGTGCTCCAAACGCAGATGTTCACCAATGCTAAATTAAGATGCAATCTAGGTCTACTATGGAAGCATATGGCTATGACATCAAAAGAGAACAAGCGGTTACAACAACGAAATCAAGATAATCTAGATGTTGCAATGGAAGGGACCTCAGGAGAAGAAATTAGCCCTACAAAGTATAGAGCAGTCCCCTCAGAAGACATACGAATCTTACTTGAGGAGCATGCCAACTTTTTAGAGTCCTATGAAAAGATGGAATTAGAATGTGCAGATTTCCGAAAGCAGTTGGCCAATGTCAACACATCTCAACCTGAGCCTCCCATCCCTCAACAGTCCACTGAAGAACTAGAGGCCTTAAGAAATCAGGTTGAAGAATTAAAAGCTAGACTCCTACCATATGAGAGGCCACCCTCTCCCATTGAAGAACTACAACTTTAAAGAGCCTTATGACTTGATGCCGATACTTGATGGGCCTGTCACGAAAGAGGGATGAGACACATTTGAGATCGAAGTCCCAGACTGGCTTAAGAGAGTCAAACAAATCGATCAAACACATGATGATATAGTGGCTGTGTAGATCTAATCCCTTTCCAATAGAAGAAATTGTTCTTAGGTCCGCTTACTTTCAAAACCTCTCCCATCAGCACCTGATTACCACATAAAAAATTCAATATAAGACCTACTTTGTATTATTGGCTGAATATAATGCATAGATTAAAAGGCATATAGGAAAAGAGCCTACATTCCCCACCCAGTTTGAACCGGATGATCTACCAACAGATGCACTTGCAGGTTCAATTTTTCAACCCGAATGGCATGAGAGACTACTTATAGACTATCCAGAAATGATGCACACATGGGCCACAATGCCATTATATATTAAAAATTACCCATGTTATTGTCCAGTAGTCCACCGCAGATCATGGCAAGCTTTTGCCATCAAAGTTTGCAATAATCAAGGATGCTCGTATTGGGTTAATTATCCATAATTTTCTCCACCTAGAGCATCACCCATCGTAGCATACATGATCTCTACAAGATGTCATTGGTCTACATGCTTAAAGAACGTACCAAACATCACCGCTACAATGTGTATGAAAATCTTCCAGTTGATGATGGTCATGTTCAAGACCTTTCGCAAGGTACTGGCACCATATATTTTAGCACCGACTTTTTTGAAGGTAACAGAGATTTGGTCTACGACATGAGCCAAACCCCCTCCATCAACATAATCTATGCCTAGCATGCACGCATAAAGTATTTACCTGCTTGCTACAAGCAGAGCTTTGAAGAAATTTTCTCTATCGGGTTTTGGGAATATCATTCGGAAATTTTCATTCCCATACCAGCACATTTGTTACATCTCTTTGCGGTGGAACAAGCCATACATGCCGATCAGTTATGCTTGCCACATCCGGACATTGTAGGTCCAGTAGATTGGGATAAACTCATGATAGATTTGGCTCGAGGATTGTGCATTCAAGAACATCACCTAACCACAGACGTCATTGAGTATTACATCAAGCACTCCCACCAACAAGGGTCTGTCAGGGATGACAGATGCGAGAGAGGGGGGTGTTGGTAGCAGCCAAGGAAGTCAATGCCTTACGAGACAAGGGAGCCAACAAAGGGAGTCAAAGTAGAGACAAGGACCAAGTAGGCAAAGCAGTCAACGCAGATCTGGCAAGTAGGCCACATAATTTTTATGAAGAAATACTCCCCAAACAGTGATTTTGGTCACTTCACACCATTGTAAATATCGTTTTCTAGTTTTCCTACTCCATTTTGTACAAGCCAGGGAGTCCTCGAGCTTGAGGAGTATTAAAACGATCTATGTACCAATTTTCATAATTTTTAGACTCCATTTGAGCCCTCAAATAAGCCTTGGAACCTAATTTTTAACTAGGCCATACACTAGGTCTGGACAAGGCCAAAACCTAGTAAAAAACTATAAAAAGAGCTAGAGAGCTCATTTTTGGGGTTAGCTTGTTAGAGTTTTGAGCCATTGTAAGAGAATTTTTGAGTAATACAAAGAACTCCATTGTTCCTCTCTTTGTTCTTGCCTTGTGCACACATGTGTGTATGTGTGTGCATGCTTGTGTGCTTCTCACTCACGTGCTTGTGCCATAATTGCTCATATTCGTAATACTAGTCCTCACGTCTCCATGGATTGACATTTATGAGGTGGATCTCCTCATGTTGGTACTTGCCATTGTGCTAGAGTGACACGTACATTGCTTGTTCTTTATGTCGATGACATACTCTTGACTAGGTCATGTGATGAAAAGCTTGATATTTTTATGGCTAATTTGTAGCAAACTTTTGATGTCACTTATCTTGGTCTTTTGAGCTACTATCTTGGCATCCATTTTGTATCCATTGAGGGGGGAAATTGTTACATCAAGCAAAGTATGTTGAAAAACTACTTCAGTGTTTTGACTTTCCGGATTGCAAGCTAGTTTCCACACCCATTGAGATAGGATTTAGGTTCTCAGTTGAGGATTCCAGTGATGCATTTGACACTTCTCTTTATCAGCAACTTGTGGGATGTCTTATATATACATGCAAAACAAGGCCGAATATATAGTATGCAATTTCCTAGTTGAGTCGATTCATGCATAGCCTTGGCACTAAGCATTGGAAAGCAGTGAAACGCCTGCTTAAATATCTCAAATTCACTTTGAGTTTAGGTCTCTTTTATGGAAGAGATATTCAGCCATGCTTGCATGCTTTTACAGATAGTGATTGGGCTGGTTGTTATGATACTCGTCTGTCCACTAGTGGTAATTGCTTTTTCCTTGGAGACTCATGCATATCTTGGTTGAGTAAGAAGCAACCTATAGTGATGACATCGAGTTGTGAAGATGTGTACATGTCAATTTTCACAGCTACAGTGGAGTCTATATGGCTAAGATGCCTATTGATGGATCTTTGCATGGAGATTGATGTTGCTATGCATATTCACATTGATCGTCTGAGTGCATTGGCTCTTGCACAAAATCCAGTGTTTCATGCATAGAACAAACATATTGAGGTGCATTATTACTATGTGAGAGAGCGCCTTCATGCAGGAGATATTGATTTGGTTCATGTGCCTACACAAGATAATGTGGCAAACATATTCAGCAGAGCTCTTCCACGATAAAAATTGAAGCTTTTTGCAAATATTTGGGCTTATTATCTTGTGGGGACTGATCTGTCACTCCCTCCATGTGTTCACATCATTCACTCTAGGGGGATTTGTTCACTTATGTGTTCCTCAAGTAGCTTTGATATAAACCTTTTCCCTATACATGGGCATTTTTTACTCTAGTGCTAGCTAGAGGTTTCTTTCCCCATGTTACCACATACTTGATACACTCATATGTGGTGGTACTTTGTACTTAGGTATTATTATTCATCTCTTACTTTAGTTCTAAACATTTTCAATAGAGAAAGCTATTCCAGCCATCCATCTTCTCTGTGTGTCTTGTTGCGTTTGTGCTCCTTGTGTGTGCTTCACGTGTGTCTCTCACACTTCTACACACACCCAACAATGGCATACTCCTTTGTTTGAATCAGATGTAGTCGAAGACTTTTCTTTGGGTGTAGAGGAATCATTGGGAGTAGGATTGGAATACTTAGGATTAGAAGACTTACTTTCCTTCTTGGATTGTTGACTCTTCTTCTCCTTCTTTGTCTCCTTCTTCTTTCCCTTTGATGATGATAACATGGCTTCATCATTCTCTTCCATACCTTTTTGTTGATATTAATCTTGAAGTTATAGGAATTGTATCTCTTCAAATGAAAGTTCTTTATCTCTTGTAAAGAGAGATAAAGAAGTAACAAAAGCATGGTATGAAGATGGAAGTGAGTTTACAAGTATATTTACCATCTCTTCATCTGAAATATTGACTCCAACATTGAGTAATTGATCTCGTAAATCTTTGAGCTTCAGAATATATGACTGAACTGATTCACCAACTTTCATCCTTGTGTTGGCTAGTTGTCTCCTTAGATGAGCTTTCCTAGTAGGTTTTTTGCTCTAATAGAGGTTCTCTAACTCCAATTAAGCTTGAAGAGAGGTTTTGCATTATTTGATTTAGGGTATAATATGCCTCTTGACCCCCATAGCAATATATGAAATTGCTAGTGCATCCCTTGAATCCCATCTAAATTGTTCTTTTGTAGGAAGTAATCTAGTAGTAGTATGAAATCCTGATGACGAAGGGGTTTCTTTTTCTTCACTAAACTCTTGTTGAGGAAAAATGGGAACAAGGGGTCTTCTAGAAGATGAAGTAACATCTTCTCTAACTTTTCTTGGCCTTGGATACTTGCCATTGATAATATTCCATAAGTCCTCCGATATTAAGACATTCATCATCATAAAACTCCACATTGGATAGCTAGACATGCTCTCATGCTTGTCTTCATTCTCAAGTCTATAGTCACTCATCTTATTAAGGGTGCATGTCAACTATGCTTTGATACCAAATGTTGGAAGTGGGGTGGGCCACAATAAAAAATAAATCACAGGCTTATAGGATCTTCTAATTCATGAACCTTAACATACACTCCTTAATACTAAAAAAGGAGATAGAGAGAGAATTGATGAGATTTTCAAGTGTAACGGTAAGGTAGGATGCTCACCTTCACTATCTATATTCCAATGTCAAATTACAATGTATGAATAAGATACAAACTAACAATATCTGAATCTAGGTAGAAATAGGAACTAGATATAAGAGATTGTGTGCCTAAGAGGTATGAAGAGAGCATGAGAAGATACTCTAAAGTGAGCTTAGCCTTCTTTATATAGATTTGAATCTCAATTGAAAAGCTATCTTCAAAAAGCACTATCGTGAGCACAACAAATCAAAAGCATATCATGTTTCATCCAAAAAGCAACAATCGTAATAAAAAAATCATTACACCAATTTTTCTTTGAAATACATAAAAAAAAAATCTTATGCATTTTGCACCGCTCCTATAGTATTGAACCCAGATGGATGCTTTGCAAGCAATTTGTTCTAGCCATGCTGCCCATGTTATCTTCTTGTGACGGGCTCCATAGAAGGCAAATCATATGCTTTTTGATTGAGGATTTTTGTGCCTATTTTGATCATTGTTTCCAACAAAGGAGGGCTTGCCATCACTTGACGAACCAATGATTGATTCATTCCAAGATCTCATAGATACATCAATACAAAGTTTGCTTCTTCTTCTTCAAGTAACTTAAATATGATGAGAATCCTCAACGTATTGGCACCCTATCCTCATTGCACAAGCTTTTCTCTTGCAACATTCAAGTCATGCATTTATAAAGTATGCATAAATTATAGGGCAACACTATATATACGTGCATCAGATAATTGAACCCCATGTACATGAGGAAATTTTTTACATATGTATTATGCTCACTACTAACCTTTTTTCTTGTTCATGAATAAAAAAAATCACTCAATAATACAAGCATATAAGTGTTCAAAAGTTTATTTTCTTTGTAGAACTTTTGGTTAAACAGTTTCTTCACACATGAGAAATGTCAAATGTCAATAACCACAATGGAATTCCAACTATCGAGCTCGAATTCATCTGGCAAGCTATAGATGTAGATGCACCCTTAGTGAACACTACATGCTTTGTCTATTGCAACCATAGGTGCACCATCAATCATATCAACAACAAACAATCAACCTCAGGTGTGAAATGTCTCATGTCCTACGACTAGAAAACCTAGCTGTCAACATGCCGTTGAGCACTCCATGTGCGCTATAACTTTTATAATGCACTCTAAAGCATGCATCCATAGGGGTACATTACAAAGCCATGCAGAATTATGCCCATGCACCCATTCATAGTCCTTTAATTCATTAGGGATAAAAATTTGGCATGATTGTTTTTGGATTTTCTTATTTGCACAACAGAAGGCACCCACACCTAGAATTCTTCTCCGCGTGAAGAAAAGATCAAGCATCTTAGTTCCAAGACTAATAACAACCTAGAGTGAAATTGATCTAGTTTCCAAAAGACCTACTTACAAGCTCTTGATTACGTTAGGATGCTTGAAGTTGATGACTAGCTTATTCGAAATAAAATTGACAAGTACAAAGTTTAAGAATCAACAAGTGATGAGTGCAATCAACATCAAACCAAAGGACTCACAATCTTGGATAGACACTAAAACACAAATATTTGAAGCAAAGACTAGACAAGACCACCCCACCCAGATGCCTCAAAATGATATTGTTGAGGACAACAAGATCTAGGAGGGGGAGTTTTACACTCAAGTGGAAGCCACATAAAACATTTTTTGAAATTTTTTGCAAGTTCTATGGTTGGAAGAGTTGTAAATATTTGGCAATTACTTTTCATGGAGAAGAAAAGAGCCTTCATACAAAAATCCATAAAACAAAAGATAATTTATAATAGGTTTTGTTATTTTTAGTTTTCTCAACTATTGAAATAAGTGATCAAATGAAGGGGCCACTATAAAAAGACCAAGTCCCTCACTTGTAAGGACTTCTTGCTAGTGTGAGTAAGAGAGATATTTTTCTATGAAAATTCATGCACACTTTATGACTAATTCTTGCATTTTTGTAGTGAGTGACACTTGCTATTTAATTTCATATGTTTCTTCTACCTTGATTCTGATGTTTTTTGTCTTTTCTTGTGATTACAAGTTGTTTTGTGCTAACTTTTGTTGTGTATTGACGTGCTGCAATCATTTTCAACTCTCTAGAAAGCTATAAATGGTAGTCTTTATTATTTTCACCTATTATACTTGTAAATCTTCTCATTAGCTTCAAAATGAGCCAATGCACATTTAATTTGGAGAAGTAAGGAGGGAGATATGGTCAACTTATTTGTCTTCTTCTCATCACATGTGTGAGCCTGACCTTGAACTTGGAGATGATGATGGTTTGCTCAACCTTTATTTTATCACATTTTATTTTATCATCCTCAAATTTATGGGCATCTCATTTTGTCAACCTAAGGATGAATCTATTTACATTCCTGATGCACATGTATGCTAGGATTCAGATGCTTAAATAGATACAGATTCGCTAATGCCAAATGCTAACATGGATATCTCATGACATGCTGGTCTTGATGATGGTGTCATGGACAAAGAAACCATCATGGACCTTAGATTCCATGTGAATTTATATATCTCATTATTGGTTTAGAATTTGGAGAATCTAATGCCTCCATCATCTTCAGAATGTGCAAAAACCCTAAGGTTGATTGTCTATTTGCTTGATTCTAATATCTAGAGGTCATGTTTCAAATTGATGACAACATCAATTGGTAACCACCATTGATGAACCACCCTTGAAATCCTATATGAGGGGTTGGGCACCTATATACTCAATCTTGTGGATGCTAGTCTTGGGAGCTCACGAAGTTGTGATCTCCAAGTATGTACCTTCCAGTTTCAGTTCGAGTTCTAGTCATGTGCCTTGTTCTAGTCTTGTCTAGTCTAGTGTCGTGGACATCTTGTTGTGTCATGTTGTATTCTTGTAGTACGAGATCCTTTCTAGTTACTCCTTGTATCTAATTCATCTCCTTGAAGGCATTTCTTGTAATTCAGATATCTTGCTTCATACTCATAGTCTCGAGTTGTGGGATCCCCTGTATCATCTCTAGCCAAGTTATTGATACCTATCAGTCCCAGGTTATGGGACGTCTTGTATTAGTTATATATTCTTGTATTATTTTCCCAAAATGGATGAAATTGTAATGAAAATTGTAATTTTGAAATCTTGTTAATTTGTTCTACTGAGAGGGCACAATCTAGTGCTTCCCTAATAGATGGTGCCTTGGATGCCTTAGATATAGGCATGGCTGACATGGTTAAGTTAGCTAGGATAGCATAGTTTCTTTCAACATTCATGAGTTTGATATGCAAGTTTTTATCTTTGAGGTGAAGCATTGCACTTGTTCTTAAAGCATTTGCACTTGGAGTTTTCAGCCATTTGATGACTGAAATAGGCATAGAGTGGGTGGAGGCCTTGTAAGAGCTTTAAGAGTTCTTGGGAGATTAATTGCATCTAAAGTGTTTTGAGATGCATGGACACACCTTATTTGCAATACTAGGTATAGGATGATTTGTATAGGTTGAGATCTACAGGTCTACTTGTACATTTCTTTTACTCCTACATCATTCTTTGTAATCATTTCCACTTATGGTCACATTGACCCTTAAGTGGGAGATTGTTACAAAGGGGAAGATCTGATCCCCCCTATGATTATTCACATAATGTGTATTAAATACAACAAATTATTATTTGCGTGTTGGAGAATTTACGAGGCTCCCCTTCTATCCTTTCTAAACCATTGGAATACTAAGTACTACTCATTCTCTTTCCTCTTCTCTGTGTGTGTGTGTGTCTCTACCCCTCCCTCTCTCTATCTCTATTGTGCCTCCATTGACATGAAATGATAACACAATAAACCTTCAAAGACTATTACACCACCATCGTTTCATAATTATGCACGACACACAAAAAAGTAGGGTAAGTTAAGCAAGGTAGTTGACATGTTCTACCAAAATAGCTATTGATATATTTTGGTACTCATGTGTATGAACACACTACGATCGTCGGAGCACTTTTTTCCTTCTTTAGGATATTTTTTCCCCTCAGATTGTATATATGCCTATAACCTTTATGGATCACTTATCACTGTACGTTTTGTAAAATCTCTGTCCTAATCGACTATATCAAATATGATTACAATAACAGAGTGCCTTACAAGGTTCTTGGGATGGACAAGGGTCTGTAACCAGAGGCCCTATAATATCTTCCCACTCCACAAGTTAGATCTACTACTCCGACAGATTACTAGAAGGACTACTATCACTCACGTTTTAGTGTATTGACTTCGCTAATTATGTTCACCATTTTAATTACTGACTAGTACACCATGTTGAGTGTTACTTACTCAGAAACATCTATCACCACACTTACTAGAGTGCAAATAATCTATTACCAAATTCGCTTATTTTGAACTTTATATAACAGTCACTGCTACTTTGATTATCAAGGAGATTACAGAATTGATCACTTTCACTTTCAATTAGAGCTTCTTAATGTTTAACCACTAGAAAAAAAGTAATCATTTATCTATCACTTAACTACACCATACTACACTTTACAAAACAGTCAATGTGGATAAAGAGAGTCTACAATCAATCGTTCTGTCACACGCAGTCCAGTGGACTCGAGGTGCATCTCTGCCACACCATGGAACGACATGATTACTGTTGATATATTTAGGTAGTGATGTGTGTGAACACTCTAGGACCGCCGGGGCACTTTTTTCCCTCTTTAGGAGGTTTTTTTCCCCCGGCTTGTATATACGCCGATTGCCCTAATGGGCTATTTATCTTTGTACATTCTCTAGTAATACATTCAGTCTTGTGTGTTGTGCTCCAAGCTTCTTCTTCTTCCTTGTGCTGTTCGCGTGCTTCCGCAGAAGTCTATCTCCAACAATTGGTATCAGAGCAGGTCGTCGCATCTTCTAGGGCGCCATCGACACTCCTTTGTTTGCAGTCTCAGATTCGCACGAAATTTGGTGAGCATACTCAGGGTGTTTCCGAGATCAAAACAGCTTTGCTATGTGGTGCCAAAATCGCGATCTGAGCTCGTTTCGGCCTCCGAACGCACTATCGTAGTGCTTGTGCAGGCTATTTCGTCCTTTTGTGCCAAAGGTATATACCAGTTTCTGTTCGCCAGTTTAAGCGTCTCGAAGTCTGCTACAGGTCTAGCAGAACTCGTCTGGGCAGTTCTGTTCAACTTTTTGAGATACAGTCAATTTTCTGCATCAAGGTATTTTAGTCACCGGCCATGGCTGAAAGCAGTGATGTATTCCGTATGTTGGCTGTTGAGGATAAGTTGGATGGTACCAACTACCCATTATGGGCTTATATGATGCGACATGTACTGGTTGCAAAAGGATTGTGGAACATTGTGCAGGGTGTTGAAAGACGTCCTGTTACACCTGTAACGACAGGTACTGCAAATACAGGTGTTGGAGCTGATGAAGATGGTGTCGAAGATGATATTCGGCATATTCCTGTTCGTGCTGCTGTTTCTGTTGCACCTACTGCAGAGCAGATTCGTTGGGATGGCAGAGATGCCCAGGCACATGCATTGATAGCCTTGTCTGTCAAACGTGCCATTATTCCTCACATTCGCTCTTGCAGAACAGCAAAGGATGCTTGCGATACACTTACCACTTTGTACCAGGCTAGGAATGAGGCTCGTGTTGCTTACCTCCAAAAACAGTTGGAGAGTGAGCACATGAATGAAGGTGATTCTATGGACAATTTTCTTACAAAGATCAAAGACCTGAAGGAACAATTGATTTCTGCTGATGAGGTTATACCAGATAGCTCACTTGTGCAGACCGTTCTGAATGGTCTTCCTGATTCATATAAGAGTTTTGCCTCTACTCTTCGGTTGATGATGAAAGGCAATCCAAATGCCTTGTCATTTGAGGAATTAGTCTCTGTTCTGTTGCAGGAAGATCAGTCCAGGCAGAACAGGTCCATTATGCGTGTTGCAGATCAAGCTTTCTTGGCTAGTCAGAAGGGCAAAGGAAAATGGAGCTCTTCTACTAGTAAGCAGAAATCTGCAAATGCTGCACAATCAAAGAACCAGGATAAAGATGAAAAGAAATCAGAAAAGCAGAAATTGTTCTGCAAGTACTGTAAAGGAAATGATCATATTATAAAGAACTGTCCAAAACTGGCTGCTAAAGAGGCAAAGAAGAAAGAGGCTGGAATGGTTGTTGCAGAGGCCTCTACACCAAAAACAGAGTCTGCAAATCTTGTGCAGGAAGAAGAATGGGTGTTTACTACTGTCTACAGTTTTGACCCATCTTCTCATGATCAGTGCATGTCTGTAGTAGACTCAGATGTTTGGTATTTTGACAGTGGGGCGACCAAACATATTACCTCGCAGCGTAGTTTCTTCTCTTCACTCGAGCCTGCCCCTACAGGGAATACTGTCACATGCGCCAATAACTCCTCTTATCCTGTTATGGGAGTTGGTAAGATCATTCTGACTACTGCTGATGGTAGTTCTTTCACTTTGTCAGACGCTTTATTTGTGCCAGGGATCAAAAAGAACCTATTATCAGTTTCTGCATTAGCCAAGATTGGCTTGGTTGTGAAATTTGTTGATGACAGGTGTACAGTCCATGATCTCTCAAATGGCGATGTGATTATTGCTTCTGGCATTTTATGCCGTGGGTTGTATAAGCTCATAGACTATGAAAGATCTGTGAATGATTCGGCATGTGCAGTTCATGATTCTCAGGCTATGTCAGATGCAAAGCTTTGGCAAGCACGATTTGGTCATCTGAATTTTGCTAGTTTGTTACGCCTGCAGAAATCTGAAATGGTGTCCTCTTTGCCCAAACTTGAGGCACCTAGAAAACATGTTTGTGAAGGCTGTATTTTGGGCAAAATGCAGCGTTCTTCCTTTCCAAAAGATGGTTCAGTTCGGGCTACGCTGAAATTGCAGCTTGTACATAGTGATGTCTGTGGTCCTATGCAGACACCCTCTTTTGGAAATTACCTTTACTTCGTGACTTTCATTGATGATTTTTCCAGGCATGCATGGGTATATCCACTCAAAGCAAAGTCCGAAGTGTTCATGTGCTTCAAACAGTTTTTGGTTTTGGCTGAAAATCTGTCAGCATGTAAAATGGGCACCCTTCGTTCTGATCGAGGGGGGGAATATATGTCTTCAGATTTTAATGCATTTCTGGCTGAACGTGGGATAAAACACCAGTGTACAGTGCCGTATACACCTCAACAGAATGGAGTTGCTGAACGAAAGAACAGGTCACTCATGGAGATGGCGAGGTGCATGGTCAAAAGTCAGGCTTTACCACATAGTTTCTGGCTTGAGGCTGTCATGTGTGCAGCATATGTACTGAACAGGTGTCCCACTAAAGCGTTGCAGTCTATCACTCCATATGAGGCTTGGCATGACAGCAAGCCATCTGTTGCTCATCTGCGTGTTTTTGGTTGTTTGGCATATGCATTAGTGCCTGAACAACATCGCAGAAAATTGGATGATAAGGCAGTAAAATGTATTTTTGTTGGGTACAGTTCTGAAAGTAAAGGCTATCGTCTGTATCATCCACAGACTAAACGCATTCTGGTTAGCCGTGATGTTGTCTTTGTGGAAGATGCTATTCCGCCATTGCTTTCATGTACTAAAGAGACATCTGTTAGCTCCAAAGACATGTATGATACTTTGATGCCTCTTTTTACAAGTGGACAGGCTAGTGCTGGTCCTAATGAGGCAACTTCTCAACCTTTGCAGGTTTCATATGATGATGCAGATCATTCCATTTCTGATGCAGATTTACATGATGCACTTGTTGATGAGAGAGCTGATATTGAGCAGGCAAAAACTATGCCAAAATGGCTGGTGCAGACTTTGCGTGACAGCAAATTAGATGCACCTTTGTCATATCGTACTCGTTCAGGCTCTCATAATGCCTCCTTTGCATCAGATTGCTATGCTATGGCTGCATCTAGTCTCTGTGATGAGAATGAGCCTGTTTCTTTTGATGAAGCACAAAATTCAGAAAATTGGATGGCTGCTATGCAATCTGAATATGATGCTATAATGAAGAATGGTACATGGTCTTTATGTGACTTGCCTCCTAGCAAGAAGGCCATTGGCACTAAGTGGGTATACAAGCTGAAGCGTAAACCTGATGGTACAGTTGACAGGTATAAGGCTAGGCTTGTTGCAAAGGGTTATGCACAAGAAAGAGGCATTGATTTTGATGAGACCTTTGCACCTACATGCCGTATGACTACTGTTCGCAGCATTTGTGCACTTGCAGCCCATCATGGTTGGAATGTACATCAGTTGGACATTAAAACAGCATTTCTGAATGGTGACTTGCATGAAGAAGTGCATGTTTTTCAGCCCCGTGGCTTTGTGCAGAAAGGGCATGAAAACCAGGTTTGCAGGTTAAAGAAGGCATTATATGGTTTAAAGCAAGCACCACGTGCTTGGTATGAGAAGATACATGCCTATCTGATTGCACATGGTTTTGAGAATAGTCCAACTGAAAGCACCTTATATGTTAAGCGTGCTAATGATGTGCTTCTGATCATTGTTATCTATGTTGATGACATGCTGCTCACTGGTCCTATTGAGACAAATATTGCTGATTTTAAGGCTGATTTGCATGCCTCATTTGAGATGTCTGATTTGGGGCATTTGCATCACTATTTGGGCATTCAGTTTATGCATGTTGATGGTGGAATGGCTTTGTGTCAAACGAAATATATTGACACATTATTGCAGTGTTTTGGCCTTGAAGACTGTAAGCCTATTGCCACTCCTATGGAGATAGGTTTACGATTGAGTCTTCATGATGCTGGAGATGCATTTGATGCTGTTCTCTATCAGCAGGCTGTTGGATGCTTGATTTACTTATGCATTACTCGGCCAGATATTCAGTTTGCTGTCTCACAGATGAGCAGGTTTATGCATTGCCCAGGAGTCACGCATTGGAAAGCGGTTAAGCGCATCTTTCGCTACTTGAGTGGTACTCGGCTACTTGGGTTGTTTTATCCCAAGGGGGGATCACTACCGCCAGATTTGCATGCTTTTTCTGACTCAGATTGGGCTGGTTGCTATGACACTCGTGTGTCCACCAGTGGTTTTTGCTTCATGCTTGGTAGCTCATGTATATCTTGGTTGAGCAAGAAGCAGCCTACTGTGGCCACTTCCAGTTGTGAGGCTGAGTATAGGGCAGCTTTCACAGCGACTGTTGAGTGTGTGTGGCTCAGACGCCTTATGGCTGATTTGGGTGTTGGCCAGTCTTCTGCCACCACCATCTTCACTGACAGTCAGAGCGCATTGACAGTTGCGAGGAACCCTGTGTTCCATGCTCGCACTAAGCACATTGAGGTGCATTATCACTATGTCAGGGAGAGGTTCTCTGCTGGGGAGATCAGCTTGGTATATGTGCCCACGCAGGAGAACATTGCAGACCTTTTCACGAAGGCTCTGCCTAGGGAGAAGTTTGAAGCTTTCCGCAAAGCTTTGGGCTTACTTCCTTTTGTGGAGTGATTTCCACATAGCTTGGCACTTCCTTATACATGAGTGCCAGCTCCTTGTTCACCGCATCACTCCCAGGGGGGATTTGTTGATATATTTAGGTAGTGATGTGTGTGAACACTCTAGGACCGCCGGGGCACTTTTTTCCCTCTTTAGGAGGTTTTTTTCCCCCGGCTTGTATATACGCCGATTGCCCTAATGGGCTATTTATCTTTGTACATTCTCTAGTAATACATTCAGTCTTGTGTGTTGTGCTCCAAGCTTCTTCTTCTTCCTTGTGCTGTTCGCGTGCTTCCGCAGAAGTCTATCTCCAACAATTACAGGCCTTTTGTATTAATGTAAGAAAGGGTTACAATGGTTAGGCCATTATGGCGCTTCACCGAAATATTTGTAGATTTACAAAATAACAATCTAGTGGCCTAACACTGGCATGCATGGGGGACTTGAACCCTACGACAAGAAACTAATCTTTATCAATGATGCCCTATATATACATAGTGTGTGATTCTTCAAAACTACACTTAATTTTCTTCTGTAGAGCTTTAAGTAACTTTTGCACATGCTCAAGGTCTATCAATTGAGCATTCGGCTAGCAAAGCTTGAAGTGATGGCCTGATTGAGCAATTGTTGACTTTGGTCCTGCATAAATGCTTCTTGAAGATAAAAATCATTCTTTAAAGCTACCCTACACTGGAGTTTACTGTCTTCAATCTCATTGTTGATTCTTTGTAGTTTATCATTCTGAATACCCAATTGTTTTTTGAGTCGTTCCATCTGTTGAGACTAAAATTGTATGGTCTTAAAGTAAGCATGGTGTTGCTCTAGCACAATGGTGAGAACCACGTTAAGAAGCTCCACCTCCTTAATGTCAATCCGCGGAAGAGATAGGAGTGATATGAAGATCGTGAATGTGAGATGAAGTGAGAGTGAAGGTGAGAAGCATGGAAATGCACACACACATACACACACACAACGAAGAGACAAGCAAGACACAATGGAAGGTGGGAAATTAGCTCTATTACTCAAGAACACTATTACAAGCTCAAAAGAACTCTAAACTCCAACAAGCTAACACTAACCAACATGAACCAACCTCAAAAATGAGCTCTCTAGCTCTTTTTATAGTTTCTAGACTAGTTTTGACCGGTTTCACATCTAGTGACCGGCATAGTTAAAAAATAGGTCCTAGAGGCTATTTGGAAGGGTAAACGAAGTCTAAAAATAACGAAAATTGGTACGCGCATTCTACCTAAGCTCCTCAAGCTCGAGGACTCCTCGGCTTGCACAAAATGGAGCTATGGATTACAAAATGGGGTTTTCTATGTTACATATGTTACAATTAGTGATAAAAATCACTGTTGAATGTTTTGAGAAGTGATAAAAAACATATTTGTTTGAGAGATTGATCCGACTGACTCCCTGCTCCGTCGTTACATGCTTCCGTGGCGTCTGTGCCTCTGGCTGCTTCCAACACCCCCCTCCCTCTCGCTTCTGTCGTCCCTGACAGAACCTTGCTGTGAGGTCTGTCGGATGTAGTTTTGTAGGAGGTCGTGAGCGAGGGTGTGCTCAGATACTCGAATGCCTCGGGCTAGGTCGGCCTCGAGTTTCTCCCAATTAACTGGTTGTGGTTCATCGGATGGTGGGAGTCTGTAATGCGTGGAATACACCAACTGTTCACAGGCAAATAATTGCAATAAGTGGGTCGGCCTGCTGATGAACACTTCAGAGTGGTATTCCCAAAAGCCGGTTGTGAACATCTCTTCGAATGTCTGCTTGTAGCACGCCGGTAAGTACTTGACTCTGCAATGCCAGGCATAACACACCCGGAGCGATGGCGTCGTACTCATGTCGTATGCGAGATCCAAGTTGCCATGCTCAAAGCCCGGGGTATTAACATGTGGTGCTTTGACTCGCCGGAAGACTTTAAATATCATTTGCATCATGTCAAATATCTTGACAGTCATATGCGCTGCTATATCGTCCATATATCTCAAGCGAGGGAGCCAGTGACGAATCGTTGCCATCATGTAGCCAATTGTCGGTGGTCCTGTAGGTGGCCTGAAATATGGGTAGTTCAGCCAGTCTTGGCACTGCTTATTGTTTTGTACTTTGATAGCGAAGGCAGTCCAGGAGCGGCGTCGTGGCACTGGTCCCCAACACGGATTGTATTTTAAATGTAAAGGTGCCTTAACCCATGTGCTCATCATTTCAGGGTACTCCTGTAAAAGACGTGTACGCCAATCTGGTTGATAAATAGTGCCTTGTTGCGCATCCAGTGGCAAGTCTTCAGGCTCAAATTGAGTTGCATGTGATGGCTTCTTGCCAGTTCGCTTCTCTATGGCCAGCTGGTATTCGGCCATTAGCATGAAGTATGGTTTGTATTGAAGCTCATGCCCGGATATGTACCTGCGTGGGGCCAATTGAGCAAAGTAGGGAGATTGCAAAATTCTTTCTTCGATCATGGCCATAGCATGTAGTTGGGCCTCTACTCTGGCTGAATGTGTCGTTCCAAGTTCCTCAATAGTCTTCATCCATGCGGGGGTCAGAAGTTCATACGTCATCTGGCCTTCAGCCGTGACACGTCCGCCTGGGATGGGTTGTGGCTCGTACGCTTCTTCAAATGTTTCCTCCACTGGGATGGTGACCGTTTCTTCTTCAGCCGGAAGTTCAGGTGGTGAATCTGGCCTTGGTGGCGCTTCATATACTTCAATTCTTGACTGAAGAGTGATTACCTGGGCCCGTAATGCGTTGAGTTTGTCGAAAATTTCAGGGTCCACAGGTGCTGGTAATTCTGCTGCTACTTGTACTTGTTGTGTTGCCGGTTCTCTGAGCTGTAGTAGCTTGTGATCTTCCTTTAACTTCTGATGCTCTTCGTTCATTCGATCATAGTCATCGAGCAGTCGAACATGGTCATCTAGCAACATCTTCATTGCTTCGGATGGGATTGCCTTGAATCTGCTAGGACTTAAGGGTTGTTCTGGATGGTCCAATGCCGCTTCCAAATTCTCTCTATTCTGCTCTTGGAGTCTCTGGTTCTCCTCTTTTGCTGCGGCTAGGTGCCTCCTGAGTAAGCCCATATTCCTGGTCAGCGTCGCGTTCCTAATTGTTTGGGCTCGAAGCAGGTTGTCCAGATCAGCAGTGGCTTCTTTTGTTTTCTCTTCGCTTTCTAGCTCTAGCTTATGATATGCCTCTCTTAGTTCTTGGTATCGCGTATTTAAAGAGGCATTCTCGATTGATAATGAGTTAAGCTGCAACTGTAATTCATTTGTCGTCCTCTGCAGCTGTTGATAATTGTTGCCAAGAGATGCGAACTCATCTCGTACTTGTGTCATGCATGTGAACATTTGTTGAAGTGCAGTGTCTATGGTTGGCGATAATAGTAATGGAGTGCTAAGTGAGGATGCGGTGGAAGTAGATGCAGCGGGAATGGGGAATGGGGTTGGGAAGGTGGATGCAGTGGTGATCGTGGAAAATTGTGACGTACCTAAATATGATGGTGCTGCGGGTGGAGTGGGTGCTGGTGCGGTGGGTGGTGAGATATCCATGTCACTGGACGTGTCAAGTGCGGTGACTGTGAAAAGTGGTGTGTATGTGGGTGGTTGTGTCGGTGTGAAGACGGGATTTACAAATGTAGAGTAATTTACAGGGGGGATGGCTGGAACAGCTTGGTGAAAAGGGGAAATAGGGGTTATAGTGGGTTGGGGAGGTGAAACTGGTGAGAAGGTTAGTGGGGTTAGAAAGGTGAAAGGGTATCTTAAAGGTGGGGGAAAAGATGGGAAGGATGAAGGGATGAAGGGGTTAACACGTAGGCGAGGTGGGGTGGGTGCGGGCATGGTGGCATGAATGGGCAGGGCAAAGGCTGTGGCTAGGTTGCCGTGGACTGGTGTGGATGTGGGAGGAGCAGGTGGGTGTGCGGGGGATACAGGATGAGTTGGTGAAACATGAGGTGAGAGAGGAGTAGATGGTGTGGATGTTATTTCAAGGATAGTGGTAGTATGTACAACGGTAGTATGTGGTGGGGAGTCCACTAGGATAGCTTCTCCGGTGATGGATTTTTCTGGACGTAGGCGTGCATCTTGCGCTTGGTGGGATGATTGAGGACCTATCGGAACTCGAATGTATTCACCGGGCTTCGATAACAGGCGAACTCTGCGAGGGTCATATTGGGGGAGTGGCTTCCTTTGTAAATATCTCAGTGCTTCAACCGGGCCAATGGATTTGACCAGTTCTCTGAACCCTCTGATGTAAACTTCTTCAAACCCTCCGGAGATGAGTTCTTGTTCGATTATGGTTTGGCTCTCTTCTTCAGTCAATTTCTTCCGTGCCCAGACTTTCTCCATCGTACGATATAATTTCTTGATTGCCAGCATGTAAGCTGCTGCTTCAAAAGTCTCCTATTCATGCGTGCTGGTGTCACCGTGTGCATCGGTTTGTTGGCCTTGGCCATCTGTCTGTTCGTGTTCTTGGGAATCATGCGTGCCCTGGCTGGCTTCATCGTCACCTTCATCGTCATCAGATGCTGTTCTTTCGTCATCAGAGCTCGACACGAGCTGTCCTTGTGGCTGACCCCTGGGTGTGGTAGGGTAACTCGGCCTTTCAAATTCTTGAGAAAAGAACTGTCCTTTTGAAAACTGGAACTCATTTGAGAATGCATCAGGCATTTCGAAATCGAATGTTGTGTTTATTGGTTCTGCCTCCATGTGTGGTATTGGGAAAGAAAAGGCTTCCGCACCAATAGTGGTGGGAGCTTCTGCTGTCGTGGTGGTGGGTTCTGTGGTTGTAGCTGCCTGAGGTGTAACGGTACTAGTAGTGCCCTCTGTTACCACTGGTCTAGATAACCTTATGCGAATAGGTTGTACTGTGGGAGTGGCTTCTGTCGGTGATTGCTCTGGGGAGGGTTGTGGTGATGGTGACTCTGTCACTTGAAGGCAAGGAATAGTGCCTCTCATGCGCTTACCTGCCCGTGCTCTGCTGGGCTTCCTGGCTTTCTTCGTCGTTCCTTTGAATGCCTTCAGCTCTTCTCCTGTTAATGCACGTTCAATTGGCAAGTCATAAGCCAAGCACATATAAACAATTCTTGTCAACGCACAACATCCATTAAGCACTTTCTTTCGTTCCCATCTGTGTTGTGCCAAATACATTTGATCAATGATCCAGCTCGCCAGATCGACAGTCTGAGGTCCAGTACAGGCTAAGTATAATCCAAACCATATTCTTTTATGTGGCATGGTGAATCTGTCCTGAGCGGGGAATGCAAAATGTTGCATGCATATCCGTAGCGGCTTTGACAGCTCAGGTGTAATTGCTGAGATCTCCTCCCACTTAGTGACATCCCCACGTTTCATAGGGTCTGGAACTAATCTTTCTCGATCTGTGGGCGTGTGGGTTCCATGAATCTTGATGGCAGCTCTGATTAAATCCTTCAAAAGATAAAATCTTTTGTAGGGTGGATCATCCACTAAAGAAGGCAAAATAAAAGTTCCTGGGATATCCTTATTCTCTGAGGCCAGCAAAGTAGTGATTAAATAATAACACCTATAAAAGTCAGGTTTGGGCAGAGGATCACTGAAATACTCCGTGAAGCCGGCTCTGGCCCAAACATGAGTTAAGTCCTGAGTGTTCTGTAGGCCTTCGAACTCTCTGGAAAAAAATTGGTATTTTCCCCAAGTGCGGTCATCAAACGTCAAATTAGATTCAAATATAAACTCCGCGTCCGCTAAGGGTCCTGCAAGTCCCTGAAACCAGTGAGAGTTACAGTGTATCTTTTCTGTGTAGCCCATAGGTGGGTTATCGATCGGCATGGGCCTTGGAAATCCTTGGAATTCTGGCGGTGGGGCAGTCGGGTGGGATTCTGCTCGTAAAACATTGAGGGGCGCTGCAGCTACGCTGGGGCCTACTTCTGATGGTCCTTCGTCGGTTTGCATGATGATTGATGCGCTAATGAGAAAGATCTGCTACAAAAGATTAACACATTAGCATGGAAATTAATTATGATCCCATTAAAGTGAGACCGCAATCCCTTTCCATAACCGATGCGTAACCCGTGTAGCCACGTGTCGTGAAATGATTAATGCAATGATCTTTTTGTAGAGCTAATGCAGGTCTCTAGACACCTACATGTTTCAGATTATGTATACATTTCTTGATGAGATGAGATTATGAGTGATGTGTGATGATGGTGGGTGAATCTATACAAGGTTTAAAGGTTAGTGATTTATTACAAGGTTGTATGTTAGTCAGGGGGTCGTTAGACAATGGGTTAGGGGAAGACGGTTGGACAGGCTTCGGTATCCATTTCCTAAGAGTCCTTGAGTGGGTGGTGGGTTTCTGCTGAGGAACAAAAAGCGGTATCGGGTTTGGTGGTTTTGAAGGATGAAAAGGTTTCTGAGGGGTATATATTACATGGCTTGAGGGTTGAGATATAATACATTGTTTGGGTACCCAAATCTGCGTGGGTGTGGGTCTATGGGTAAGATATTTCTTGGCGATCCAAATTTGTCGAGTATTGATGCTTGTAGAAGAAGATCGAGAGGACTTTGTCTGCTGACTCTGCTTTTGTTGAAACTTTGTTCTGCTCGCTTCTGCAGTGTTGCTGATAGGCTGTGGTTGCTGTCCTTTTGGCACCCATATTTGTCTGGTGCCGCTTCCTTTGGGTGGCCTAGATTGCTTTCCTTGTTGTGTCTTCTGATACTGCCGTCGGTCTGGGTTCCTTCGTCGTGGTTGACTCTTTCGAGGTTGGGTTTGAGAGGTCCTTCGGACACTCTGCTTTGGAAAAGAAGGGAGATCCAACACTTGCGTGACCTGCCCATTAGGAAGTGATTCGTTCTTCATCTTTAATCTAGGCCAGTCCGCAGCAAGTTTGGAAGGATGAGCACCGCAAGGTGTTGTGCTCATTTGGCCGCTGATGCAACCCACCTGACCGCTGATTGTGCTCATCTGCCCTAGCGGTTGGGTAGCTGCCCTGTCTAGTTTGCAGGAAGTCCCAGGGAAGATCTCCTGTCGTCCTTCTGATTGACAACTGTCCATGGCCAAGCCCGAGTGGGTTGGTGTAGACGTAACGTGACTGAGCTGATTAAAGATCTTCCGGTCTTCCGTCGCATGTATTTCATAGGGTCTAGGGTTACAAACCTCAATCGGAATGCCATTAGGGAAGTCAAGCGGTATCACTCGCTTCTGTTCTAAGGTTCCAATCTGTAAGGAGCCTTGTCTAAGATTTAGGTCCACTGAGTGATCGTACAGCCAATCTTGGCCAAGGATTAGGGGTTCTATCAGGTCGTCATCATGGCACACTAGTAGCTTCGCTGTCATGGTCACATCCTTAATGAGGATAGGAAGGTCCACCTCACCCATGCAAGGGGTTTCCATGCCTCCTAGCCCTATGAGGTATGCCTCAATTGGCCGCATTTCTATTCCTGAATCCTTATAGTGGGACCATCTAATCGCACTAGTCGCAGCACCTGAGTCAATTAAAGCCCTGAGCTCTTGGCAAGGGTTGCCATGCTCTAGCCTAACTGTAATGAATGGTCTCCTGTCCACTATACTAGGATGGGTGGTTGACTTTACTTGACACATGGCCATGGGATATCTGGGTGTAGTTCCCAGATGGTTATAATGTTCTCTCCCTAGTCCTTGTCTCCTTAGCTTCATGCGCTTAATGCGTTCTATTGCTTCTGCCTGAGCTTCGGCTCGTATTCTATTTTCTTCCTCCTTACGCTTCTTTGCTAACGTGAGTCGTCTAAGCATATCCTCAGTAAGAGGTTCCTGATACAACCTGACTCTACAGCCACTAATATAATTAGGCATTACGTCTCCTTCTAAGGTGGCTAACTGTACTGCTCCACTTGTTGAGAGTCTGTTAATGATCATAGGTCCATAACCTCGCTTTTCTAACTTACGTGCGTGTTGCTTTAGCGTATATACTAGAACTAAATCTCCTTCTTTTAAGCCTTTATCTTTCACATGTGCATCAAAATATGCTTTCTGTCGCTTCTTCGTTGCGTATATTCCTGCTGCTGCCTTTAGCCTGGTTTCTCCTAATCGTTCCAAGTCCAGTATTCTTGCTGATAATTCATGGCCGGTCCATTGATGTTCTTGTGCAACCTTAAGGGTCGGTATCAAGAAGTCCAAAGGAAGCACAGCATTCTGACCAAAAACCATCTGAAAGGGAGTTGCATTGAGTACGGTCTTGTAGGCCACTCGATATGCCCAAACAGCGTGGTGTAACTGTTTGTCCCAATCTGAACGTTTGTTGTTCACGAGCTTCGTCAGTACGTTACAAAGGATCTTGTTAGTGCTTTCAGCCTGACCATTGGCCTGAGGATGATATGGTGCGGATTTCTTGTGAATCACCATAAAATCCTGTAACAAATATTCGATGACTTGGTTTAGAAAGTGAGTGCCTCGATCGCTCACTAACTCTATAGGCAATCCATATCTTGTAAAGACATTTTCAAATAAGAATTTTGCAGTTGTGTGTGCATCATTCTTTTTTGTGGCTTTTGCCTCTACCCATTTCGTAAGATAATCTGTGGCAACAATAATGTATTCCGCATGTGTACCTTTTGCAGGGGGGTTAATGGGTCCTACAAAGTCTATACCCCACTTAGAAAATGCACGTCCGCCCATCATGGGTTTCAATGGCATTTCATCTCTGCGCGTAGGAAACTGAGTTCTTTGGCACACATCACATCTCTTTACATAGGTATGAGCATCCATGTGAAGAGTGGGCCACCATAATCCTGCAAAGAGGATGGCTTTGATTATCCTATCGGGTCCAAAATGACCTCCTGCAACACCTTGGTGTGCAGTCTCTAGTATGCTCAGATAATCGCTCTCATGAACACATTGTCTTAGATATCCATCTCGTCCTCTTTTGTATAAATTATCGCCAATAAGATAATAGTCTTGAGCTTCCTGCTCCAGACTACGTTGTCGAGCTAAGGTCATGCCTTGAGGGAATGTGTTCGTCCTCAAGTATGTCACTAAAGGTTCACTCCAGTCTGGTGTGAGAGACACATGATATAACGTAGCATGCTCCACTGGTGGTCTTTCACAACAAACATGGCATTCTTTACACAACCTGTAGACATCTGCTTCCATTGAAGGCCAATATACTCCTAGTCTATGCAGAGTCTGTAATGTTCGATGTTTCGAATGATGTTGCTTTAATGCACCTACGTGTGCTAATTGCAACCAATTTGCATGTTCTGATTCATCTACACAACAAGCAAGAATCTTTTGATTATCCTGTTTATATATGCTTCCTGCTATGATTTGGTATCTCTGAGACTTGGTAATCTCTCCTTCTCTGATCTTTATCCTAGGGTTCTTGGGTCCATATGTGAGAATAGAGACTATGGGCTTAGCCCATTCTGGTGCTATCTCAAGGTTAAACAAGTATGCATCTGGTAATTCATCCGCTACTCCTTGAGGAGCTTCTCCTAAGGTTAATCTTGAAAGGTGGTCAGCTCTAAGATGTGTCTTTCCTTTCCTGACTACGACTTCAAAATCATACTCCATGAGTAATAGAAACCAACGTATCAGTCGTCCTGTGTTACATGGTTTGTTGACTAAGTACAATAGGGCTTGATGATCCGTAAAGAACTTGAATTTGTTGGCCAACAAGTAGTGCCTGAACTTCTTTACTGTGTAGATCATCCCTAATCCTTCTCGTTCCGTCGTGGTGTAATTTCTTTCTGCTGCGTTCAATTGTCTGCTCGCGTAAGCTATGGGGAGATCTATGTGACCTTCATTCGTGGGTTGTGCTAACACACATCCTATGGCGTAATTGGATGCATCCACATGTACATGGAATGGCTTACTCCAATCTGGGGTAGTCAATATAGGTGCTGAGCACAAGCGTCGTTTAAGTTCATTGAATGAATTTTCACATTCATCTGTCCATTCAAAATTGGTTAAAAGAGAGTACAAAGGCTTGGCTATGATTGCATACATGTGTATGAATCTCCTATAATAACCGCAATGGCCCATAAATGCTTGTACCTCTTTGATGTTCGTCGGCCTAGGTAGATCTGCAATTACTTTTACTTTTTCCTCATCCGTAGCGATTCCATTTTTTGACACAATGTGTCCTAGAATTTTGCCTTGTCTGACCATGAAAACACATTTTTCTGGGTTCAAACAAACCTGATACTCTCGACATTTGTCAAATATTTGTCTTAACTCTGGGATATGTGTCTGTCTTACACTTGAATGAGCACATATGTCATCGACATAAACTTCCAAGCTCTTGCGTAAAAATTTCTTAAAAACATGACACATGAGTCGCTGGAAAGTGGCGGGTGCATTTGTTAAGCCAAATGGCATCACGCGAAATGCAAATATGCCCCATTCAGTGGCAAATGCCGTCTTGTGTTGGTCTTCTGGAGCAATAGCTACTTGATTATAGCCTGAAAATCCATCAAGAAAGCTGTAAAATTCCTTGCCCGCAACTCTTTCCAATAGATGTTCTGTGATAGGAAGAGGATAACTATCTCTAATCGTTGCGGCATTAACCTTTTTAAGGTTAATACACACACGCAATTTTCCATTCTTCTTGGGCACTACCACAATGGGGGATACCCATTCGGTATGCTCAATTTCATAGATGAATCCTGCTTCTATCAGGCGATCTATCTCCTCTTTGATCTTCGCAGCGTAGTTATCATTGTACGTGTACGGTTTCTGTTTTGTCGGTTTTGCATCCGGAGTCATAGGGATTCTATGAGAACATATATCTGGATCTACTCCTTTCAAATCTTTATAACTCCACGCAAAAACATCTCTATATTCGCGTAATAGGGCAACTAGCTCTTCTTCTTCTTCAGTTGTCAAATCATGCCTTATGTATGTGCATTTTTCTTCCTCTCCTTCTATGGCTACAATTATTTTCTTGGTTTTCTCGCGATTATCGTATACTTGTCCATCATTCGCCTGTCTATTAGGCATTCGTACCATGATTCTTCTATCTTCGATTTCATATTTCTTGAAGTTCTCGGGTACTTCAAACAAAGATTCTTCTTTTTCTGACATGGTTTCTTTCTTCTTTCTTTTCTTGCCTTCACTCTTAGTAGTCACTTCCGTGGCTAACCTCACCTCATTCGTAATTTCCTCGTGTCTCTGCGGGTGAGTCTCTACTTCGTAGAAATATTCTTCCTCTGATGCAAATGGAGAGTCCATGATAATTGATTCTAAATCAAAATCACTTGCATCCTCAAATGCATCAGTGTTAGGTTCACACTCTTCTAAAATTGCCTCGCACATGATTGGCTCTATCGTAAAAACTGAAATGTCATAGCCATCCTCGTCACAGTGGGGTGTCCATTGTTCTTCATTGATGGCTACATCCATGGTTGCTAGGATTTCTGCCCAACCATGGGGTTCAAACTCTTCGTCTGGGAATACTACAGGTGCATAGGCTGGATCTTGTAGGGTTCGTGGATTTTGTTCTGCACCTAAGGTCCTGGCTTCTAACCTTTCTTCCTCTTGTTTGGCTACTTTACACATCCATAAATGAGTATCCTCATGCAACCAAGAAGGATCCGATTCTAATGAGTGCACAGACTCCGTCTCTACTGGTGTCTTATGGATGGTATTCCATTGTATTGGGGGTACGTCTTTATGTGAATAGTCTTTAAGATTGACTTTGGTAGTCACTCCTAAATGTTGCAAGTACAAAGAATTAGTTCCCCAATCTTGTACAATTTGCAACTGACGCATGAATGGTCGTCCCAATATCATCTCATAAGCATGGTTTTTTGCAAAGTCACAAATGGCAAAGGTATGCTCAAATTCTACACCACAAGTGGTGAGAGATATGCCTTCTAGTAAGCCTAATGGTTTTTCTATGTGTCCATCAGCCATTTGTAGCTTCATCCTGGTGGGTCTTAATGCTGGCTTACCCCAACGTTTCCATAAAGCGGTGGTAGCGATGGCTACTCCGGCTCCTGAATCTAAGATGGCTTTCGTGGTGTAGCCCTGATGGGTTATTGGAAGATAAGTGTTACCTTCCTCTCCTTTGCTTACATCTCCAATCTTTTCCACGGGTATCTCTGGTACCTTATTTTGTGATCCTATTGGTGAGGGAGTAGTAGCAAGCTCGGGGAATTGATTTGCTACATGCTTCCACAATTCTGGTTTTACCTTCAATAACTCTTCCAGAGTAAGGTTACATTGTACTTTGGTCTTCTTGATCACTTCCGTGTTTCTAGGGATTACCGATTCTTCATTCCTCACTATTATCGTGGGTGCTCTCATACTAATAGACTTTGCTTCCCAAGGTCCTGTGAACTGAGGTAATTCTTGTAAAGAATTAGATTCAAATCCTGTGTGTTCACTCAGTTGTTCTTCCTCTACATCATCGTAAATAGAGGGAATGTCTTGGGGAAATAGCTCCTGCAAGTCATCTATTTCTTGAATAGGAGGATGGGTTCCTTGTTCCTTTCTCCATTTCTCTTCTTGGATTTCTCTCAAAAATTCATGAGAGTACCTATGTATAGAAGACAACTTGTCTTGACTTTCTGTATTGGGTACTTGAGACAGGGATGGTGCATTCCTTTCCTGTGTCTCTGGGACAATAGGGTTCCTATGCTGATCCTTTTTCTCTTTGCTTTCTATCAAGTATTCTAGCCTCTCCATTAGTCCTTGAAAGTGTAACTCCGGTTTTGCCATGTTATTCCAATTAAGATATCTAGAGGCTTCGAACAAAGCTTGTGCTAGTTCTACCATCTTCATGCAAAGTTTAGTTCTCTCAATTTCTAGATCAGCTCGTGGGTAGTTTTTGCTCATTTCAGCTACTTGAGGTCCCTCTTTTAATCTAGCCTGATATGCATGAAACATCATGTCTAGATTTTCCGGTATGGGTTCCGCTAAAACTGATCCTGATTTATGAGCTGGATTCTATTGATTCAATTCCTGTGAAGTCAATTCTTGGATTTTGGCTCTAGATTCCTTTAAACTTCCTTCCAATTCCGTTATCTTTTTACTCCATTTTCTCTTAATTCTTTCTCTAGAATCTTTCCAAGATTTTGTCTTTTTACTGCTAGATTCTGCAACTTCACTGGTTTCGACTACTTTCTCTTGATTAAGCTTTTGGTTCTGTAAGAGCGCCTGGGCTCTTGTTATAGCTTGGATAGGCACGTATGTAGGGTTGGATCCATCTGCATTATTTACAATACCTATCACGTTGATCGGTGTCACATTCGGAGTGTTAACTGGGTTCTTAGGACAATCTTTGATTATGTGCTCTTTGCCACAATCGGCACAAAAGCCTTGGATGTTATAGGACTGTGATTGTCCTGCTATCGGGGGGTGTGGACAATCCTTGATGAAATGATCTCCTTGGCACCTAAAGCATGGTCCTCTAGGGCCCTGTGGTCTCTGTTGTCTTAATTGGGGCCGTGGATTTGGGTTTGTGTACATCACATTAGCGTAGTCGGGCTCCCAACTAGGTTCCACTGGTGGACTATCGTAATGATATGTCTCCACGTGTTCTGGTGACTCTGTGTAATATGCGGGTGGACTATCGACATGCGTAGAGTCAAAATTGTTTGAGTGTGGGTCACTCTCTGTGATCAAAGGTGAAGAAGGCACTAAGGCCCTACTTAGGTTCTCTTCTGCAGCAGCATATTTGACTGAGATGACATTCGCTGGTGGGGGTGGCTGCTGAGCTAAGACAGGTTGAGGTCTCTGTTGAGCCTGGTATGGGTAGTTCTGAGGAGGCCTATAGTAATAAGGCTGAGCATTGTATTGGCCTTGATACCTACCTGGCTGTGCGTATGCTTGCGGGTAGTTCTGTCTCACGGTTTGTTTGTTGTACGGGCAGTCCTGAGCCGTATGATTCGTCTATCTTCTCTCAATTGTACAGTATTGGCCACTAGGGTTGGCTTGTGGTTGTGGTGCATTGGGACACACATTTGCCAGATGATCACCACCACAGGTGTAACAACGCTTGTTTGTTAGCACCCTCGGTTTACTAGAAACTCCTAGTTTCTGGGCCACTTTTTTTGCTAGATCTTCTATTGAGCTAGACAATTTCCTGGATGCTAGAGATGAACAGTCTGAGTCCTTATAGACCTTGGAAAGTTCCAACTCGTCTCCTAAGTTGTCTTCAATGTCTATGCAAATTCTTACACATTGCTCTAGCGTTCTGGGTTCTTTTAGGTACACGTAGGAGCGTAGTTTAGAGCTCAACAAGCCATCTAGAAACAATGACACTTGCTTAGCTTGTGAGGGTAGCTCTTGCATTGGACATCGTTCAACATATTGTCTAAACCTACGTCCTGCCAGTCTAACTGTTTCTTGAGGGGTCTGTTTAAAGCTATGAATCAACGAAGACGTATCATGTCTAATCCCACTTTTAGAGAATTCAGTGATGAATGACTCTAAAAAGTGATGGATGTCCCTAAATTGCCTTTGTTGCAATGGTTGGAACCAAGTTAAAGCTGTATTCTTTAACGTTAGTCCAAATGCGTTGTATTGTGTGAACATGTCTTCGACTTGTTCTGCTCTTAGTACTTGCTTGAATTCTGCGACGTGGTCGTAGGGATCTCCTGTCCCATCAAAGTAATTTTTCATGGATTTCACTAGTTGTGTGGGTCTCAGTATTCTTGCGTGTTCACGTGGTCTAGGTAGAGGAAAATCATCTCTACCACCTGGTATTCCATGATCTCTTGGTCTATCCACTCTATTAGTGTCCGTGGTTGTTCTATCTCTCCCTATGGGATGAGTGAAGCCTACTTCTGGTCTCTCTTTATTTCCCTCTCTTTGATTTCCATGGGCTGATGATGTTCCTGCCCCTTGTTGACTTGTATTCATGTTCATTCTAGATGGAGGGAATACCAATTCACCTCTCCATGTGTATAGGTTTTTAGCGCGGTCGGGTACCACAAAGACTCTTTCTGAAGTCTCATCCAGGTATACAACCTTTCCAGGTGTATCCGGGTCCTTGAATTCGTATATAGTGATGATACCTACCTCACTAAGTATCTCGGTCTTGTATCTCCAAAAGGCCTCATCCGTTTCTTTATTTACAAACAACTCTATGCTTCTGTTATCCTGAGGGATCCATTCTGGAATTAGTACTCGTGTCAGTACAGATTTCCCTCTAGGTGTTCTAGGCTCGTCTAATGGTTCTTTTCCTTGAGGTTTTGCTTCCGTCTCTAGTTGAATCACGCCAAAGTCGTTGGTATTGTTTGGCTGCGTACTTAAGATGTACATCGTTCCTTCCTTGTCTATGTACGTGTCTCTCTTGAATTTCACCATTGGTCTTTCCAATCCAATGGGTTGATCAGGGTTGTGCAGTTGCACCACTTGCCTTCGCAAACCATCCTCATAGATGCGAGCACCTAGACGGTTGGTTCGGAGAAACTCTAATTGCGTTCTATAGGGTCCTTCAGGTTTTTCTAAGTATGCTACATTCGACCCTCCTTCTGGTCTTTCTGTGTTAAATGCCATTTCTGAATCACTAGTATCTGAGCTCTCGTAGGGATAACTAGTGTTCAATTGTTGAGCCCACGATCGTGCAGTAGTTCTTACACTTGCCTCTGATGATCTAAGGCTTCGTCGGTCCGACTTACCTATATGTTTGCCCGATCTAAGGTTCATTAATTTTTGTCCTTGCACACTCAGTACACGCTCAGATCGTCACCGATTCTTTGTTATTACTTTCTTGATTCTTTTTAGATTTCTTTAGATTCTTGTCTTAATGTATGCGTCAGGAATTCGACTTTCCGTGATAATTTTGAGTTCTCGTTCCGTCAGACTTAGGTTCTTTCCTTTAGGTTTTCGTCACACACACCTTTACTTTAGTCTTGAACTTGAAAGAATTAAATATCTTGAACTTGAGGCGTTCCTATCGTCTTAATCCACAATGCTAACGTTTATCCTAAGCTAAGAATTGACTGAGGGGGTTGAGTAATCTTCCAACCTCGAGTCAGCTTTTTCTGGTTGCTCTGATGCCCAAGAAGCCGCGCTTCCCAAGCCTTATGCCCTTCACTGCCTTGCTTTGGTTGTCTTTGATTGCCCTTGCTAGACCTGGAAAAATCCAATATCAGACCAATTCACAGTTGGATGATCAAGCACTTAAGTACATACACCTTTTAAGTCCCTTCCCTTTTGCCCAACTTTTTAATGCTTGCCCCCTGTCCTTCAAGTCCCCAAACTAGGTCAACCTCAAAATAGCTTATCAAAAAATAGACTTATCCTTTAAGAAAAAAACAGTTGAGGTCACGTAGTACTCGTCAAGAGCTTTCTAATGAGCGATTAAGCTCAAAAAACGGACTTCAGATGAAAAAGTTATGAGCGCTCAGGCCCTGGGGGGTAAAAACTGACCATCAGGTTTTCCTTCTAATATGAGCTAAGGGGTCTCCTATGAGTCTAATGGTCCAAAAATTTCTCAAAAATACCCCCAAAATTGGTCAAAAAATGGAACCCTAAATTTGCGATGGGGGTGCACAATCGCGATGGTCTGAGACCGTCGCGATGGTCCAAGCGAACCGTCGCAATGGCATGGAGTTTGGACAGTCGCGATGGTGCGAAAAGGTGAACCGTCGCGATGGCCCGAAGTGAACAATCGCGATGGCGTGAGGTCGAACCGTCGCGATGGCGTGGGTCAACGGTCAAAGGTGGACAATCGCGATGGTCCGAAGTGAACCGTCGCGATGGTCACAAGTGCGATGGCGTGAGCCAATCGCGATGGTCCGATTTTGGGCTGTCACGATGGTCCGAAAAAAGAACCATCACGATGGTCTATCTTGACACGTGGCACCGTCGTGGCGATGGCATGGGCCAATCGCGATGGCCCGAGGTCAGCTGAACAATCGCGATGGTCCAAGTGGACCGTCGCGATGGCTCAAGTGAACCGTCGCGATGGTCCGAGACCGTCGCGATGGTCCGGCCGAGCCGTCGTGATGGCGTGAGCTTATCGCGATGGTGCGACACAATCGCGATGGTCTGAGACCGTCGCGATGGTCCACCAAAGTATGAATTTTTGAGATGCACCTGTGGATTCGTAGATGCGCAAGGGTCGCCTACCTCGTGGTGTGGTCGCCTACCTCGAATTCCGAAAGTTGCAGACCATCGCGATGGTCCGCCACACTCGGCAGATCTTTGACAGAGAGTAAAATTTTACCTTTTCCAAGCTTTCCTGATGCACTGGAGCTCTGTACCTGCAAGAAAACTCAAGAAAACACAAGCACACACAAGCACAAAAGTTCTCTCTCGCTCTCTCGCATGCACAAATGAGGGGAAATGAGGTGAATGGGTGGATATGGTGAATTTTCTGATTTTTTTTGAAGATGAAGATGATGATGCGATGATGAAGATGGAGTGTGGGGGAGGTGAAAAACACTCAAAACTAAGTAAAAACCACAACGATAACTGAAATTTTTTACCTTCCAACGCCACTTCTTGCTATACTCTTACCATCACACATTCGTCCTAGACTCGATCCCCGGCAACGGCGCCAAATTTGGTGTTGCTCTAGCACAATGGTGAGAACCACGTTAAGAAGCTCCACCTCCTTAATGTCAATCCGCGGAAGAGATAGGAGTGATATGAAGATCGTGAATGTGAGATGAAGTGAGAGTGAAGGTGAGAAGCATGGAAATGCACACACACATACACACACACAACGAAGAGACAAGCAAGACACAATGGAAGGTGGGAAATTAGCTCTATTACTCAAGAACACTATTACAAGCTCAAAAGAACTCTAAACTCCAACAAGCTAACACTAACCAACATGAACCAACCTCAAAAATGAGCTCTCTAGCTCTTTTTATAGTTTCTAGACTAGTTTTGACCGGTTTCACATCTAGTGACCGGCATAGTTAAAAAATAGGTCCTAGAGGCTATTTGGAAGGGTAAACGAAGTCTAAAAATAACGAAAATTGGTACGCGCATTCTACCTAAGCTCCTCAAGCTCGAGGACTCCTCGGCTTGCACAAAATGGAGCTATGGATTACAAAATGGGGTTTTCTATGTTACATATGTTACAATTAGTGATAAAAATCACTGTTGAATGTTTTGAGAAGTGATAAAAAACATATTTGTTTGAGAGATTGATCCGACTGACTCCCTGCTCCGTCGTTACATGCTTCCATGGCGTCTGTGCCTCTGGCTGCTTCCAACACATGTCTTTCTTTCTGAGTAGCTTCTAATTCTTTCTTCACTTTGATTGTTCTTCCTACTTCTGCTATCAATGCCTACACCTTCTTAAACAACTCTTCTTTTGTGGTTGCCTGTTCCCTCTCCCACTGGATAGCTTTAGCGTGAAACTCTGAGCAAGTCTGTTCTAATTGAGGTACCTTCTTTGTATTCACATCCAAAAGAGAGCCCATATGGTCCAAAGCGGCATCGTTTTCTACGAGGGCTTTGTGTAATTAAGTCAACTCAATTTCTTGAGTGACCACCTATTGTTGTAACTCTTATGCTACAACTCCTGAAAGATTTTTTGCTTATCAGTCATCATCTAAGATTGGAGTGTGTCGGAGACCTGTATCAAATATTGACCAATGGCGGCCAAATTCTGGATGGAGGGCGGAAAGGGAAGAGGTAATTTGGAAGAATGTGTTGGGAAACAATGTCCCATTGGTCCACTTTTGTCTAGATTTCAAAGCATAAGTAGCTATTCTTATAGCACTATCCACCCCAAAGAAACCCGTCATCAGCATGTTCCAGCATGTGTAGACATGCTTAGTACTCCTTGTACAACAAATATCGATGGGCACTGTGGATAAGGGAAACGCCTCCTATAGAACCCACCCGGGTTCAAAATCCCACGGCAGCCAGCAGCATCACGATTCTAGCAAAACTCTTTTTAGTGCTTTTAATCTATTAAAATCTCACGCAAACAAATGCGGAAGAATAAAACGGTGACGGAGTTGCATTTCAGATATTTGCTTTTCTATTCTGATCATTCTACAATCGTAGCTTTTTCTTTGAGAAAAGTGCTTTATTTCATGGACAAAGAATACTATATAAACAAGTGCTTGGGCTCACTTCTATTCATCCTTCACCAATTTCAACACAAGCTTTGGAAGCTTGGACCTCAGTAGAGGTGGTGTTTCATCTAGCACATGGGGCAGCCATGGTGCTAACTTGAAGCATGTTGAGGAGCAGCTATGGAGTTCTTCTTGGTGATTCTTCTTGGAGAAAATGAAGGGTGTGCTCACACTCTAGCTCATGGAGAGGAGGTTATCTTTTGTTCATGGCAAGAAGACTTGGTCATTAGCAGCTTGATGGTGAGGATCGACCATCTACATGGTGTATTTGAAGATTGTCTTCTATAGGAAGATATTAGGTTGAAAATTGTCTTCTATAAGAAGATGTCGGGCTACTTCAAAGACATTGGATGGTGCCATCTACATGGTGTATCTGAAGATTATCTTCTACAAGAAGATATCAGGTTGAAGACTGTCTTCTACAAGAAGACGTCGGGCTACTTCAAAGACATTAGATGGTGTTTAACATAAGATTTACATCTTATGTTAAGTATTCAGGTACATATTCTCTTTATGCACACAGGTACTACTTGGAGTTTATGGAGGCAATAGCATCTATATCAGGAGAAATCCTATTCAGCATAGGTACAAGAGAAACAGTACGTATATGCTTTATGCATATTTTGATGAGGTGTTTGAGAAGGTGTGTTCACATGAGTTTGAGGATTTCTAGCAGCAAACTTGTTAGCATTCTATGCTACTTTATAAGTATGTGATCTTTTCACACACGTATCTGACTTAGGGTCTTCCATAGCCTAAGTTTAGATGAGGGTTTGTTGACTATCAGTTTCACACTGATCCTTCCTCTTTCAGTCACTCATATTCACTCTTCTATAACCTATAAGGTCACACATCTCATGTATATTCAGATTACTACCCACACATCTGAATATGTTTGTTACATTGTACATTCACTCTTCCATCTATTTCTCATCACATAGAGTGGTTGAGATTTTTGCTCCCACATTGTACATTGAACATTGGTATATATGATACTATGAGTAAGCGATGGCTTACGTAACACCTTTCACATGTTGTCTATTCTTTCTCTATCTTTATCTCATCATTTTTATGATTAAGTTGTGTTATGTTCATGTTTTGTCAATATTGAAGAATGCTGGAATTAATGTTGTATATACTCGAACTATGGAACCATGGACCTGTGACATGAGCCTAAGGGCCTACCTCAATTCCAACAGAATGTGGAGGTATGGTTGCAAAGGACTGGGCAAGGGCAACCTCATGGGAATGGGAGGTGAGTAATCGGGTGAAGCCAGAGGTGAAGCAGTAGAAGAGGCACCACAAAAAGAATCCATTGTGGGATAGAATGAGCACAGAAGGTACGATGGGAGGAATGGGTTGGCATTGGGCAGATGGAGAGGGGAGAGCATTAACCATGGCTACGGTGGTAGCTTTCGGAACATCGTTTGGTGGGGTAGCATAAGAGTGGTGATGATCTCTTGAGCTGCCGAAGAAATTGGGGGTGATGAAGAGGTGGCCAATGCCTTGAGCGGGGAGCTAGGAGGAGTGGTAAGGACTTAAGCCACTTCTTTGATGGTTACTTCCACAACAACTTCTTTGATTGGGTCGTCCACAACAACATCTTTGGGAGTGGGCACAACAGTAGAAACGTCTTTTTTAGTGAGAAGAATGCCCATATTGATGGGTGCAGAAGAAGTACTGGAAGTGGGGAATGAGTGTTGGAGTTAGACGTCTGCGGAAGCACGCGAACAACACAAGGAAGAAGAAGAAGCTTGGAGCACAACACACAAGACTGAATGTATTACTAGAGAATGTACAAAGATAAGTAGCCCATTAGGGCAATAGGCGTATATACAAGCCGGGGGAAAAAAACCTCCTAAAGAGGGAAAAAAGTGCACCGGCGGTCCTAGAGTGTTCACACACATCACTACCTAAATATATCAACAAATCCCCCCTGGGAGTGATGCGGTGAACAAGGAGTTGGCACTCATGTATAAGGAATTGCCAAGCTATGTGGAAATCACTGCACAAAAGGAAGTAAGCCCAAAGCTTTGCGGAAAGCTTCAAACTTCTTCCTAGGCAGAGCCTTCGTGAAAAGGTCTTCAATGTTCTCCTGCGTGGGCACATATGCCAAGCTGATCTCCCCAGCAGAGAACCTCTCCCTGACATAGTGATAATGCACCTCAATGTGCTTAGTGCGAGCATGGAACATAGAGTTCCTCGCAACTACCAATGCGCTCTCACTGTCAGTGAAGATGGTGGTGGCAGAAGACTGACCAACACCCAAATCAGCCATAAGGCGTCTGAGCCACACACACTCAACAATCGCTGTGAAAGCTGCCCTATACTCAGCCTCACAACTGGAAGTGGCCACAATAGGCTGCTTCTTGCTCAACCAAGATATACATGAGCTACCAAGCATGAAGCAAAAACCACTGGTGGACACACGAGTGTCATAGCAACCAGCCCAATCTGAGTCAGAAAAAGCATGCAAAATCTGGCGGTAGTGATCCCCCCTTGGGATAAAACAACCCAAGTAGCTGAGTACCACTCAAGTAGCGAAAGATGCGCTTAACCGCTTTCCAATGCGTGACTCCTGGGCAATGCATAAACCTGCTCATCTGTGAGACAGCAAACTGAATATCTGGCCGAGTAATGCATAAGTAAATCAAGCATCCAACAGCCTGCTGATAGAGTACAGCATCAAATGCATCTCCAGCATCATGAAGACTCAATCGTAAACCTGTCTCCATAAGAGTGGCAATAGGCTTACAGTTTTCAAGGCCAAAACGCTGCAATAATGTGTCAATATATTTCGTTTGACACAAAGCCATTCCACCATCAACGTGCATAAACTGAATGCCCAAATAGTGATGCAAATTCCCCAAATCAGACATCTCAAATGAGGCATGCAAATCAGCCTTAAAATCAGCAATATGTGTCTCAATAGGACCAGTGAGCAACATGTCATCAACATAGACAACCATGATCAGAAGCACATCATTAGCACGTTTAACATATAAGGTGCTTTCAGTTGGACTGTTCTCAAAACCATGTGCAATCAGATAGGCATGTATCTTCTCATACCAAGCACGTGGTGCTTGCTTTAAACCATATAATGCCTTCTTTAACCTGCAAACTTGATTTTCATGCCCTTTTTTCACAAAGCCATGGGGCTGAAAAACATACACTTCTTCATGCAAGTCACCATTCAGAAATGTTGTTTTAATGTCCAACTGATGTACATTCCAACCATGATGGGCTGCAAGTGCACAAATGCTCCGAACAGTAGTCATACGGCATGTAGGTGCAAAGGTCTCATCAAAATCAATGCCTCTTTCCTGTGCATAACCCTTTGCAACAAGCCTAGCCTTATACCTGTCAACTGTACCATCAGGTTTACGCTTCAGCTTGTATACCCACTTAGTGCCAATGGCCTTCTTGCTAGGAGGCAAGTCACATAAAGACCATGTACCATTCTTCATTATAGCATCATATTTAGATTGCATAGCAGCCATCCAATTTTCTGAATTTTGTGCTTCATCAAAAGAAACAGGCTCATTCTCATCACATAGACTAGATGCAGCCAAAGCATAGCAATCTGATGCAAAGGAGGCACTATGAGAGCCTGAACGAGTACGATATGACAAAGGTGCATCTAATTTGTTGTCACGCAAAGTCTGCACCAGCCATTTTGGCATAGTTTTTGCCTGCTCAATATCAGCTCTCTCATCAACAAGTGCATCATGTAAATCTGCATCAGAAATGGAATGATCTGCATCATCATATGAAACCTGCAAAGGCTGAGAAGTTGCCTCATTAGGACCAGCACTAGCCTGTCCACCTGTAAAAAGAGGCATCAAAGTATCATACATGTCTTTGGAGCTAACAGATGTCTCCTTAGTACATGAAAGCAATGGCTGAATAGCATCTTCCACAAAGACAACATCACGGCTAACCAGAATGTGTTTAGTCTGTGGATGATACAGACGATAGCCTTTACTTTCAGAACTGTACCCAACAAAAATACATTTTACTGCCTTATCATCCAATTTTCTGCGATGTTGTTCAGGCACTAATGCATATGCCAAACAACCAAAAACACGCAGATGAGCAACAGATGGCTTGCGGTCATGCCAAGCCTCATATGGAGTGATAGACTACAACGCTTTAGTGGGACACCTGTTCAGTACATATGCTGCACACATGACAGCCTCAAGCCAGAAACTATGTGGTAAAGCCTGACTTTTAACCATGCACCTCGCCATCTCCATGAGTGACCTGTTCTTTCGTTCAGCAACTCCATTCTGTTGAGGTGTATACGACACTCTACACTGGTGTTTTATCCCACGTTCAGCCAGAAATGCATTAAAATCTGAAGACATATATTCCCCCCCTCGATCAGAACGGAGGGTGCCCATTTTACATGCTAACAGATTTTCAGCCAAAACCAAAAACTGTTTGAAGCACATGAACACTTCGGACTTTGTTTTGAGTGGATATACCCATGCATGCCTGGAAAAATCATCAATGAAAGTCACGAAGTAAAGGTAATTTCCAAAAGAGGATGTCTGCATAGGACCACAGACATCACTATATACAAGCTGTAATTTCTACGTAGCCCGAACTGAACCATCTTTTGGAAAGGAAGAACGCTGCATTTTGCCCAAAATACAGCCTTCACAAACATGTTTTCCAGGTGCCTCAAGTTTGGGCAAAGAGGACACCATTTCAAATTTCTGCAGGTGTAACAAACTAGCAAAATTCAGATGACCAAAGCGTGCATGCCAAAGCTTTGCATCTGACATAGCCTGAGAATCATGAACTGCACATGTGGAATCATTCACATATCTTTCATAGTCTATGAGCTTATACAGCCCACGACATAAAATGCCAGAAGCAATAAGCACATCGCCATTTGAGAGATCATGGATTGTACACCTGTCATCAACAAATTTCACAACCAAGCCAATCTTGGCTAATGCAGAAACTGATAACAGGTTCTTTTTGATCCCTGGCACAAATAAAGCATCTGACAAAGTGAAAGAACTACCATCAGCAGTAGTCAGAATGATCTTACCAACTCCCATAACAGGATAAGAGGAGTTATTGGCGCATGTGACAGTATTCCCTGTAGGGGCAGGCTCGAGTGAAGAGAAGAAACTGCGCTACGAGGTAATATGTTTGGTCGCCCCACTGTCAAAGTACCAAACATCTGAGTCTACTACAGACATGCACTGATCATGAGAAGATGGGTCAAAACTGCAGACAGTAGTAAACGCCCATTCTTCTTCCTGCACAAGATTTGCAGACTCTGTTTTTGGTGTAGAGGCCTCTGCAACAACCATTCCAGCCTCTTTCTTCTTTGCCTCTTTAGCAGCCAGTTTTGGACAGTTCTTTATAATATGATCATTTCCTTTACAGTACTTGTAGAACAATTTTTGCTTTTCTAATTTCTTCTCATCTTTATCCTGGTTCTTCGATTGTGCAGCATTTGCAGATTTCTGCTTGCTAGTAGAAGAGCTCCATTTTCCTTTGCCCTTCTGACTAGCCAAGAAAGCTTGATCTGCAACACGCATAATGGACCTGTTTTGCCTGGATTGATCTTCCTGCAATAGAACAGAGACTAATTCCTCAAATGACAAGGCATTCGGATTGCCTTTCATCATCAACCGAAGAGTAGAGGCAAAACTCTGATATGAATCAGGAAGACCATTTAGAACGGTCTGCACAAGTGAGCTATCTGGTATAACCTCATCAACAGAAATCAATTGTTCCTTCAGGTCTTTGATCTTTGTAAGAAAACTGTCCATAGAATCACCTTCATTCATGTGCTCACTCTCCAACTATTTTCGGAGGTAAGCAACACGAGCCTCATTCCTAGCATGGTACAAAGTTGTAAGTGTATCCCAAGCATCCTTTGTTGTTCTGCAAGAGCGAATGTGAGGAATAATGGCACGTTTGACAGACAAAGCTATCAATGCATGTGCCTGGGCATCTCTGCCATCCCAACGAATCTGCTCTACAGTAGGTGCAACAGAAACAGCAGCACGAACAGGAATCTGCGGAATATCATCTTCGACACCATCTTCATCAGCTCCAACACCTGTATTTGCAGTACCTGTCGTTATAGGTGTAACAGGACGCCTTTCAACACCCTCCACAATGTTCCACAATCCTTTTGCAACCAGTACATGTCGCATCATATAAGCCCATAATGGGTAGTTGGTACCATCCAACTTATCCTCAACAGCCAACATATAGAATACATCACTGCTTTCAGCCATGGCCGGTGACTAAAATACCTTGATGCAGAAAATTGACTGTATCTCAAAAAGTTGAACGGAACTGCCCAAACGAGTTCTGCTAACCTGTAGCAAACTTCGAGACGCTTAAACTGGCGAACAGAAATTGGTATATACCTTTGGCACAAAAGGATGAAATAGCCTGCACAAGCGCTGCGATAATGCGTTCGGAGACTGCAAACGGAGGAGTGTCGACGGCACCCTAGAAGAAGCGACGACCTGCTCTGATACCAATTGTTGGAGTTAGACGTCTGCGGAAGCACGCGAACAACACAAGGAAGAAGAAGAAGCTTGGAGCACAACACACAAGACTGAATGTATTACTAGAGAATGTACAAAGATAAGTATCCCATTAGGGCAATAGGCGTATATACAAGCCGGGGGAAAAAAACCTCCTAAAGAGGGAAAAAAGTGCCTCGGCGGTCCTAGAGTGTTCACACACATCACTACCTAAATATATCAACAATGAGGTGGTAGCCACATGGTGGCACTTCTAGGGGAAACATAGCAGTACTTCATCATCATCATCATCATCATCATCAATGTCTGTGCAAGAGGAGGCAGCCACTACGAGAAGAGGAGGCATTGGAGAAGTTAATGCAGCCACAGTTAGTATAGGAAAGAAAAGATATGAGACAATCAAGTACAAGGAAATTCTCCCTTGGACAACTGTTTTACAACTGTCTAGCATTCCTTGTGAATGCGATGGAAGTAATGTTAGATATGCTCAATGCCTCACCCTTATGTAACACCACCATTTTTCCATAACACTCTATTTTGTAAGGCCCCCATTATGAGGAGAAGCCATGTGAGAGTGTTGGACATTGGTAGGTTCCTGACTTTGAGGTCAGATGAGGTCTAGTGTAGACCGTAGATGGATAGTTAGGAAGGTTACTTCTAAGCCATTGGATTTGGGATTGATCCGATGTGAGGATCAACCTAAATCAAGGGCTAGAAACAAAAGTAGCTTTCTTAACTTGGGGAAGGGTCTAATTGATGTGGGCCATTGGATCTAGACTTGATCCTAAGTGTGGATTAAGCAAGATCAAGGGTTACAAAGAAATGGTTGTTGATCCTACCTTTGTACCATTGGATTTACCCCATAGATCAATGGTGGAGATTATTTTGGGCATGGATCAAGCTACCACGACCCTAGAACATGGGTAGGCCGACTTAGGCTTGGAGGACCTTATAAGGATGGTCCCCATCCCATGTAGGATCATCAGTTTGTGTGTTTGGAACCATTAGGGTGTCCATCTTAGTACCCATTGTGTTGGCCTATAGCCCTTCACCTAGCTTCTATCTAGATCACCATCTAAGCTCCATATAGGGAGTGCATGGGTGGATAGAACCATCTATATATTGTTTAGTGTTTGAGTTCCATTGTATTAGAGTTATGAGTTTTAGTTGAATTGAGTTGAGTTCATCTTCTATATCATCTTGAGTCCACTTTTCATTATAACCAAATCTCTTGTGTTATTCCCATGAGTAGTGATATCTCTCTTTCTATCTAACCTTGATCTTATATGTGTGTTGTGGTAACCTCTACATGGCATTAGAGTTACACCACTAGCCCACCACTCAGTCTTTATTCATTCATTTCCTTTTTTCTTACATGGTATCAGAGCTCAGGAAGGTATAGAAGATTGCAGAGATCGTGGAGGCCAAGGAATCAACTCTAGCATTTGTGGAAGGAATGCTTCAATAATCAAGCTTGTGAGAGGTAAATGCTTCAACTCAAAAGTTTGTGATAGGTAAAGGCTTCAACATTGGAGTTCTTGGGAGGCAAAGGCCTCAATGCCATAGCTTGTGGGAGGCAAAGGCTTCAATACTAGAGTTCTTGGGAGGCAAAGGCTTCAAGGTTTCAAGTTCATGGGACACAAAGGCTTCAACACTATGGAGGTGTTATTATCTAGAAGTGGAAGTGGAGTTGGTGCAATGGATTTGGAAATACAAACACTATGGGTTCATCCACCGACCTTTAGTGAAGGCAAGTTAGATGGTAAAAATTATTTTCTTTGGAAGTTCAAGATTACAGTTATCCTTGATTCTTATGATCTTTTGGAGATGGTGATGGGAAGTGAGCAAGAGCCACAACCTACCTTTGACCCATTGGATCCGAGTAAGGTGATTCTCCCAAATGCAAAGCTTCTACAAGCTTGGAAGATAAGGAATGCAAATGCACTATATTATATAGTGAACAATTGTGTGGAGTCTATTCTACCTCTTATTCAACATACATCCAAGGCCAGTGACACATGGAGTATGTTGAGGAGTCACTATGAGGTAAGAAACCAAACATGCATTCAAAATTTAGAAAATCAATTGGAAGCAAAGATGTTTGCAGAACGAGAGAAGGGGAATGCATCCATTACTCAGATCAAGAAGCCATGTGATGGAATGGCTTGTGAAGGGATAGAGAAGACTGGCATGGACCTAGCTCAAAGGCATCTCCAAGATTCTCCACCAAACTATGATGGAAGGGTAACTACTCTCAACACTCAGGTGACACCTCAAACTTCGGTATTTGAAGAGTTCTATTCACTACCAAGGGAAGAGGATTTGGAGCTCAAAACCCAACGAAGAAGCAACAATGGAGATGCTACATTCTCCAACAATGCATCAACAAAAGGTGGTTCCTCAACCAAAGGTGAAAGTGAAAAGAAGAGGAGGAGGAGTAGTAAGAAGAAGTTTCAAGGACAATGCTTCCATTGCAAAAGAAAGGGACATACAATTGCACATTGTCATGTCAAGAGGATAGATGAAGTGAAGGAGGAGACAATACATGGAGCCAAAGCAAAGGTGGTATGCTCCTCAACACAAGAAGAATCAATTGTGGATTCATGGGTACTAGACAATGGTGCATCTCATCAAATGACCAATGATATAGGTCAATCTAGTTCTATGCAGCCTCAGCAAGAACCCATCATGGTGACAGGAACAATATGGAAGGAGATGCAAAAGCAAGGTATTGTTCTTCATCACTTACCTACAGTGAATGGAATGAAGGAACCTTATAGAGCTTGTATGATGGGCAAGCTGCACAGAGAGACATTCCCACAAGAAAGCAAGAGTAGGTCAAAGGCTCCTCTAGTGTTGGTATATGCTAACTTGTGTGGTAAGATGTCTATACAGGCCTTGGGAGGATCTTCCTACATTGTGATCGTTGACGACTATAGCAGGAAGATGTGGATGTACTTTCTTCGTGATAAGGCTCAAGCTTTTGGTAAGATTAAACGACAACCAGAACTTGTTGAAAATGAACCAGGGAAAAGTGTGAAGAAGCTTGGAATAGGAGGTGGTGGTGAGCTCAACTCAGAGGAGTTGGAAGGCTTTTGCAAGTGCAAAGGGATAAAGTGTCAATCAGTGACACCTCACACATTACAACATGATGGCATTATGGAATACAAGAGTCACACCATTGTTGAGATAACAATGTGTATGAGAGAAGGCATGGGCTTTCCTTATCAAATCACAAAGAGTCATCATGAAGTTTACATTGGTAAGAATCCATCAGTCTCACACTTTAGAATTTTTGAGAGTGTATGTTATGCTCTTGTCCCAGGTCAAAGAAAGAACAAGTTGGAACCAAAAAGCAAGAGATGCATCTTCCTAGGTCATAATGAAAAGCAAAGGGCTTTCATATTATATGACCATGAGGCAAAGAAGATACAAGGGAGTCGTGATGTGGTGTCTATGAAGCAGCCACATGCAGTGGAGGACAAGAAAAGATCTTCCATTTTATCATCAAGCGAAGGAGTAGTTCACTATGTACCTAGCCCAAGAGTCATCCCTACCTATGAACGGGAGGAAGCATCATCATCAGATGGTGAGAAGAGAGTCTACCAACCTAAAATCACCCAAACAAATTGGTTGTCACTGCAATGGGTGAAAAAGCTCTATGGTCAGAGTAATCCTATGCCAACAACTATCAAAGAGAAGGCAGAAGGACCAAGTAGATCACAGAGAATAGAGGAGCACAAGTGGGCTTCTACTCACATAGTCAATATAGCCATGATGGTTGTGATTATGAAGCAAGTAATGAAGCCATTAATTGAAGATGAAGCACTTGTAGATCCGGCATGGAAGGAGGTTGTGCAAGCCAACTATGATAGCTTAATGAACAATGAAGCATGGGAGGTCACTAGCACCAAGTGGATCTGGCAGGTGAAGCACATGATACAAGGGATCTTGGAATGCTATCACCACACATTGATAGCACAAGGACTTTCACTGGTGAAGGGTTTTGGTTTTCAAGACTCTTTTGCTCTAATGATCACTATTTGCAGCATACTAATGTTAATAGCTCATATGAAGTGGGAAGTTTTCACGTTACATGTCAGATCAGAACATTTGAATGTTGACCTCAAAGAGGAGGTACATGTGTTGCAGCCACCAAGGTTTGAGGTTCCACATTCAAAGGACATACTATGTAAGCTGAAGAAGGCATCATATGTGATGAAACAAGCCCTAGGATCATTGTATGAGCAGATAGACATTGGGAGCTACATGAAGGTCTTTGGTAGTCTTATCTACTTATGGAGTACCATACAAGATATCAGTTTTCTAGTAAGACTTTTGAGAAGGCTTGGGAATAGAACTCATGAAGGACATTCAAGAGTTGGCAAGCAAGTACACTTGAGAAGGAAGGTGGAAACAGTCTACTATGCAACCATGAAGAATGCAACAGGTACCCTCACCAAGGTGCTTACAAAGGATCTACTTCAGATACATCTTCGAAGACTTGGCATTGGGCCAAGAAGGTAGTTCACCTTTGGGTGGACATTGAGGGGGGGTGTTAGACATGGTCAATGCTCCACCCTCATGGAAGACTTGGCATTGGGCCAAGAAGGTAGTTCACCTTTGGGTGGACATTGAGGGGGGGTGTTAGATATGCTCAATGCCTCACCCTTATGTAACACCACCATTTTTCCATAACACTCTATTTTGTAAGGCCCCCATTATGAGGAGAAGCCATGTGAGAGTGTTGGACATTGGTAGGTTCCTGACTTTGAGGTCAGATGAGGTCTAGTGTAGACCGTAGATGGATAGTTAGGAAGGTTACTTCTAAGCCATTGGATTTGGGATTGATCCGATGTGAGGATCAACCTAAATCAAGGGCTAGAAACAAAAGTAGCTTTCTTAACTTGGGGAAGGGTCTAATTGATGTGGGCCATTGGATCTAGACTTGATCCTAAGTGTGGATTAAGCAAGATCAAGGGTTACAAAGAAATGGTTGTTGATCCTACCTTTGTACCATTGGATTTACCCCATAGATCAATGGTGGAGATTATTTTGGGCATGGATCAAGCTACCACGACCCTAGAACATGGGTAGGCCGACTTAGGCTTGGAGGACCTTATAAGGATGGTCCCCATCCCATGTAGGATCATCAGTTTGTGTGTTTGGAACCATTAGGGTGTCCATCTTAGTACCCATTGTGTTGGCCTATAGCCCTTCACCTAGCTTCTATCTAGATCACCATCTAAGCTCCATATAGGGAGTGCATGGGTGGATAGAACCATCTATATATTGTTTAGTGTTTGAGTTCCATTGTATTAGAGTTATGAGTTTTAGTTGAATTGAGTTGAGTTCATCTTCTATATCATCTTGAGTCCACTTTTCATTATAACCAAATCTCTTGTGTTATTCCCATGAGTAGTGATATCTCTCTTTCTATCTAACCTTGATCTTATATGTGTGTTGTGGTAACCTCTACATGGCATTAGAGTTACACCACTAGCCCACCACTCAGTCTTTATTCATTCATTTCCTTTTTTCTTACAAGTAAAACATCACCCAATTGATGGGTTCGCAAGAAGCCACATCAATGACTGAATACATCACAAGAGATACCCTAATTCCATTTTTGGAGATTAATGGTAGACACAACAAACTACAAGGCATGGCACTCAAAGGCGGGGTGACACATGATGGCATACTCATTGGAAGATTTATGGGGAAACAATTGATTCATGGTAGCTATAGGGAGTTGTGTAATCTCATTCCGGCCTTCATTCACCAAGCGAGGTGAGAGACCACAGCTGCAAGGTGTTGGCAGTAGACAGAGGCATAGAAGACGCGGAAGCATGTGAAGACAGAGCACAACGAAGTAGTCGGGAGCCAGTTGAATTATTTTTTCAAACAAATATGTTTCAAAATACTTTTCAAAAACCTCCAACATTGATTTTCATCAATATTGTAACATATGTGACATAGAAAAACCCTTTTAGTAAATTGTAGCTCCATTTTTTGCAAGCCTAGGAGTCCTCATGCTTGAGTAGCTTAGGTAGAACGAGCCTACCAATTTTGGTTATTTTTAGATATTGTTTACCCTTTCAAATAGCACCTAGAACCTATTTTTTAACTATGATGGTCACTAAATGTGAAACCTATCAAAACTAGTCTAGAATCTATAAAAAGAGCTAGAGAGCTCATTTTTGAGGTTCGCTAGTGTAGACTTGTATGAGCTAGAGTGAGCTTGAGCTTGTAATTGATCTTAAGCAATAGAGTCTATTTTCCCACCTTCCATTGGATCTTGCTTGTCTCCTACATGTGTGTGTGTATGTGTGTGTGCATCTCTATGCTTCTCACCTTCACTCTCACTACATCTCACATTCACGATCTTCATATCACTCCTATCTCTTCCGCAGATTGACATTAAGGAGGTGGAGCTTCTTAACGTGGTTCTCACCATTGTGCTAGAGCAACACCAAATTTGGCATTGTTGCCGGGGACCGAGTCTAGGACAAATGTGTGATGGTAAGAGTATAGCAAGAAGTGGTGTTGGAAGGTAAAAATTTTAGTTGTTGTTGTTGATTTTCATTAGTTTTTTGTGTTTTTCATCTCCTCTACACTCCTCCTTCACCACCGCATCATCTTCTTCCACTCCAAAAAAATCAAAAAATTCACCATATCCACCCATTCTCCTCATTTCCCCTCATTTGTGCATGCAATAGAGAGAGAAAGAGAGCTTTTGTGCTTGTGTGTACTTTTGTGTTTTTGAGTTTTCTTGCAGGTACAGAGCTCCAGAACATCAGAAAAGCTTCCCAAAGGTAAAAAATGTACTTTCTGTCAGAAATTACCGACTGTGTCAGACCATCGTGATGGTCTGGCAAACTCGGAATTTGAAGTAGGCGACCACACCAGCATGTAGGCGATCCTTGCGCACATAGGAATCCACATTTTCTTTTTGAAAATTTGCATTTTGGTGGACCATCACGATTGGCTCATGCCATCGCGATTATGTCACACCGACGCGATTGGCTCACGCCATCGCGATGGCTCGACCGCACCATCGCGACGGTCTCACGCCATCGTGACCGTTCACTTGAACCATCGCGACGGTCCTTGACCATCGTGACGATCCTGTCGACCTTGCACCATCGCGATTGGCTCACGTCATCGCGTCGATCCTGCCACGTGTCAAGCCAGACCATCGCGATTGTTCACTAGCCATGCCATCACGATGACACCAGGTACACCATTGTGATGCCTCAAAAATTGGACCTCAAGCCATTGTGCCCCGTGACCATCACAACGGGCTCAGGCCATCGCGATTTTTGCGTTGACCGTTGACCGATGCCATCGCGATTGTTCGCCGATCGAGCCATCGCGACGGTTCATTTTTGCACCATCACGACAGTTCATTTCAGATCATCGTGACAGTTCATGCGCCACGCCATCACGATGATTCATCTGCACCATCGCAACAGTACCAGACCATCGCGATTGTCCTAGACCATCATGATTGTCCAGCCCAAATGCAGTTTTTAGGGTTTGATTTTTTGGGAAAATTTGGGGCTATTTTTTGAAAATTTTTAGGTGATTGCACTCATAGGAGACCCCTTAGCTCATATTTGGAGAAAAACCTGGTTGTTAGTTTTCACCCTCGAGGACCTAAACGCTCATATCTTTTTCATCGAAAGTACGTTTTTTGAGCTTTATAGCTCATTAGAAAGCTCTTTACGAGTACTACGTGACCTCAATTGTTTTTTTTTTTAAGAAGAAATTGTTTTTTAGAGAGGATAAATTGAGGTTGACCATCTTTGGGACTAGAAAGCCAGTGGGCATTGAAATTTTGGGCTAAAGGGAAGGGACCTTTAAAAGTGTATATATTCAAGTGCTTGATTATCCATTTGAGAATTGATCTAATAGTGAATTTTACAGGTCTAGCAAGGACAATCAAGGGCAACCAAGGCAAGGCAGTGAAGAACGCAGGGCTTGGGAAGTGCAACTTCTTGGGCATCAGAGCACTCAAAGTAGCTGACTTGAGGTTGGAAGAATACTGAACCCCCTCAGTCAATTACTAGGTTAAGCTAAACATTAGCATTGTGGATTAACGACGATGGGAACACATCAAGTTCAAGAGATTTAATTTTTCAAGTCCAAGACTAAAGTAAAGGTGTGTGATACGAAAACCTAAAGGAAAGAATTAAAGTATGATGGAACGAGAACTCAAAAGTACCACAGAAAGTCGATTCCTGAAGCATACAGTTAGACAAGAAAAGAACTTAAAAGCATTTAAAAAGAAACAAGCAATAAAGGACAAAGAACCATTGACGATCAGAGAGTGCCACAAAGAAAATTCATGAACCTTAGATTGGGCAAGCATAGAGGTAAGTCAGACCGAAGAAGCCTTAGATCATCAGAAGCAAGTGTAGGAACCACTACAGGATCGTGGGCACAACAATTGAATAATAGTTATCCCTACGAGTTGAGCTCAGATACGAGTGAATCAGAAGTGGCTTTTAGCACGGAAAGACCAGAAGGAGGGTCAAACGTAGCATATTTGGAAAGACCCGAAGGACCCTATAGAACTCAGTTCGCATCTCCGAACCAACTACTTAGGTGCTCGCATCTATGAGGATGATTTGCAAAGACAAGTGGTGCAAATGCACAACCCTGATCAACCCATTGGATTGGAACGTGCAGTGGTGAAATTTGAGAGAGATGTGTACATAGACAAAGAAGGAACAATGTATATCCTAAGTACTCATCCAAATAATACCAATGAGTTTGGCGTAATTCAGTTAGAGATGGAAGCGAGAGCCCAAGGAAAAGAACCATTAGAAGAACCTAGGAAACTTAGAGGGAAATCTGTACTAGGAAGAGTACTAATTCCAGATTGGATCCCTCAGGATAATAGAAGCATAGAATTGTTCATAAACAAAGAAACTGATGAAGCATTTTGGAAGTGTAGAATAGAACAACCTAGTGAGGTGGGCTCCATCATGATCTACGAATTCAAGGACCCAGATACACCTGGAAAGGTGGTATACCTAGACGAGACTTCATAACGAGTATTTGTGGTACTAGATCATGCAAGAAATACCTACACATGGAGAGGTGATTTGGTCTTCCCTCCTTCTTAAACAAATGTAAACACGAGCCATCAAGGCGCTGGAACATCCTCAACCCTTGGCAATCAAAGAGAGAAGAACAAAGAGAGACCAGAAGTAAGTTTCACTCATCCCTTAGGGAGAGATAAAACAAACACGGACACTGATAGAGTGGAAAGACAAAGGGAACCTAGAATACCAGGTGGTGGCGATGATTTTCCTCTACCAAGACCACGTGAACACACAAGAATATTGAGACCCACTCAATTAGTAAAATCAATGAAAAATTATTTTGATGGGACAGGAGATCCCTATGATCATGTTGCAAAATTTAAGCGTGCTACGAGCAGAGCAAGTAGAGGATATGTTCACGCAATACAATGCATTTGGATTAACGTTAAAGAACATAGATTTAACCTAGTTTCAACCATTGCAACAAAGGTAATTTAGGGATATCCATCACTTTTTAGAGTCATTCATCATGGAATTCTCTAAAAGTGGAATCATACATGATACGTCTTCATTGATTCATAGTTTCAAACAGACCCCTCAGGAAACGGTTAGACTGGCAAGACATAGGTTTAGAAAATATGTTGAAAGATGTCCAATGCAAGAGTTACCCTCACAGGCCAAGCAAGTGTCATTGTTTTTAGATGGCATGTTGAGCTCTAAGCTATGCTCCTATGTATACTTGAAGGAACCGAGAACATTAGAGCAGTGTGTGAGAATTTGCATAGACATTGAAGACAACTTAGGAGACAAGTTGGAACTTTCAAAGGTCTATAAAGACTCAGATTGTTCATCTCTAGCATCTTCAAAATTGTCTAGCTCGATAGAGGACCTAGCAAAAAAAGTGGCCCAGAAACTAGGAGTTTCTAATAAACAGATGCCTAGGTTAACAACAAACAAGCGTTGTTACACCTGTGGTGGTGATCATATGGAAAATGTGTGTCCCAATGCAACACAACCGCAAGCCAACACTAGTGGCCAATACTGTACAATTGAGAGACGATACACAAATCACACAGCTCAGGACTGCCCTTACAACAAACAAGGAGTGAGACAGAAATACCCCCAAGCATACTCGCAGCCAGGTAGGTACCAAGGTCAATATAATACTCAGCCTCATTACTATAGGCCTCCACATAACTATCCTTATCAGGCTCAACAGAGACCTCAACCAGTTTTAGCTCAACAGCCACCCCCACTAGCGAATGTCATCTCAGTCAAATATGTTGCTGCAGAAGAGAACCTAAGTAGGGCTTTAGTGCCTTCATCACCCCTGATCATAGAAAGTGACCTGAACTCAAACAGTTTTGATTCTACTCATGTAGATAGTCCCCTTGCGTATTACACAGAGTCACCAGAACACATGGAAACATACCAATACAATAGTCCACAATTGGAACCTAGTTGGGAGCCCGATTATGCTAATGTGATGTATACAAACCCTAATCCATGGCCCCAATTTAGACAAAAAGGACCACAGGGCCCTAGAGGACCATGCTTTAGGTGCACAGGAGATCATTTCATAAAGGATTTCCCACATCCTCCAATAGCAGGATATTCACAATACTATAACATACAAGGCTTTTGTGCCGATTGTGGTAAAGAACATATCATCAAAGAGTGTCCTAAGAACCTTGCAAATGCTTCAAATGTGACACCCATCAACGTGATAGGAATTGTACACAATGCAGATGGATCCAACCCTACATACGTGACTATCCAAGCTATAATGAGAGCCTAGGCGCTCTTACAAAATCAATAGCTTAATCATGAGAAAATAGTCGGAACTAGCGAACTTGGAGAGTCTAGCAATAAAAAGACAAAATCTTGGAAAGACTTGAGAGAAAGAATCAAGAGAAAGTGGAGTAAAAAGATAACTGAGTTGGAAGGAAGTTTAAAGGAATCGAGAGCCAAAATCCTAGAATTGACTTCTCAAGAAGCTAATCAGGAAAACCTGGCTCAAAGATCAAGAACAGTTCTAGCGGAACCCATACTAAAAAACCTAGACATGATGTTTCGTGCATATCAGGCTAAATTAAAAGAAGGACCCCAGATAGCTGAAATGAGTAAGAGCTACCCACGAGCAGATCTAGAAATTGAGCGGACTAAACTTTGCATGAAGATGGTAGAATTAGCACAAACTATGTTTGAAGCCTCACGATATCTTAATTGGAACAACATGGCAAAACCAAAATTACACTTTCAAGGACTGATGGAGAGGTTAGAGTACTTGATTGATATCAAAGAGAAAAAGAATCAGCATAGGAACCCTATCGCCTCGAAGACACATGAAAGAAATACACCACCTCTGTCTCAAGTACCCAATACAGAGAGTGAAGACAACCTGTATTCCATACATAGATATTCACATGAATTTCTGAGAGAAATACAAGAAGAGAAGTGGAGAAAAGAACAAGGAACCCATCCTCCTATTCAAGAAATAGAGGACTTGCAAGAGCAATTTCCCCAAGACATTCCCTCTATTTATGATGATGTAGAGGAAGAACAACTGAGTGAACACACAGGTTTTGAATCCAATTCTTTGCAAGAATTACCTCAGTTCACAAGACCTTGGGAAGCCAAGTCTATTTGCATGAGAGCACCCACGATAATAATAAGGAATGAAGAATCAGTAATCCCTAGAAACACGGAAGTGGTAAAGAACACCAAAGTACAGTGTCACCTCACTCTAGAGGAATTGTTATTAAACCAGATATGTGGAAACATGTAGCAAATCAATTCCCTGAGCTTGCTACTACTCCCTCACAGATAGGAACACACAAGAAGGTACCAGAGATACCCGTAGAGAGAATCATAGATGTAAGCGAAGGAGAGGAAGGTAACACTTATCTTCCCGTAACCCATCAGGGCTACATCACCAAAGCCATCTTAGATTCAGGAGCCGGAGTAGCCATTGCTACCACCGCTTTATGGAAACGTTGGGGTAAGCCAGCATTAAGGCCTACCAGGATGAAGCTACAAATGGCTGATGGACACATAGAGAAACCATTAGGCTTACTAGAAGGCATATCTCTCACCACTTGTGGTGTGGAGTTTGAGCATACCTTTGCCAATTGCGATTTTGTGGAAAACCATGCTTACGAAATGATTTTAGGACGATCATTCATGCGCCAGTTGCAAATTGTACAAGATTGGGGAACTTATTCTTTGTACTTGCAACATTTAGGAGTGACTACTAAAGTCAATCTTAAAGACTATTCACATCGAGACGTACCCCCAATACAATGGAATACCATCCATAAGACACAAGAAGAAACAGAATCGATACACTCATTGGAGTCAGACCCCTCATGGTTGCACGAGGACACTCATCTATGGATGTGTAAAGTAGAAAAACAAGAGGAAGAACGGTTAGAAGCCAAGACTTTAGGTTCAGAACAACATCCACAAACCCTTAAAGACCCAGCTTACGCACATGTAGTATTTCCAGACGAAGAATTCGAACCCCATGGTTGGGCAGAAATCCTAGCAACCATGGATGTAGCCATCAATGAAGAACAATGGACACCCCACTGTGACAAGGATGGCTATGACATCTCAGTTTTCCCAATAGAGCCAATCATGTGTGATTTGATTATTGAAGAATGTGAACCTAGCACTGATGCATTTGAGGATGCGAGTGATTTCGATTTAGAATCAAATGCCGCCATGATTAGAGAGAGTTATCCTCTTCCTATCACGGAACATTTATTAGAAAGAGTTGCAAGCAAGTAAGTTTATAGCTTTCTTGATGGATTTTCAAGCTATAATCAAGTAGCCATTGCTCCAGAAGATCAACACAAGATGGCTTTTGCCACAGAATGGGGCATATTTGCATTTCGTGTGATGCCTTTTGGGCTTACAAATGCACCCTCCACTTTCCAACGACTCATGTGTCATGCTTTTAAGGAATTCTTACGCAAGAATTTGGAAGTTTATGTCGATGACCTATGTGCTCATTTGAATCTAAGACAGACACATATCCCCGAGTTAAGACAAGTATTTGACAAATGTCGAGAATATCAGGTTTGTTTGAACCCAGAAAAGTGTGTTTTCATGGTTGGACAAGGCAAAATTCTAGGACACATTGTGTCAAAGAATGGAATTTTGACAGATGAAGAAAAAGTGAAAGTAATCGCAGATCTACCTAGACCAAACACCGTAAAAGAAGTACAGGCATTTATGGGTCATTGTGGTTATTACAGATGATTCATACACATTTATGCAATCATAGCCAAGCCTCTATACTCTCTTTTGACCAAGTTTGAATGGACAGTTGAGTGTGAGAATTCATCCAATGAGCTTAAACAATGTTTGTGCTCAGCACCTATATTGACAACCCCGGATTGGAGTAAGCCATTCCATGTGCATGTGGATGCATCCAACTATGCCATAGGATGTGTGTTAGCACAACCCACGAATGAAGGTAATATAGATCTCCCCATAGCTTATGTGAGCAGACAATTGAATACAGTAGAAAGAAATTACACCACTACGAAACGAGAAGGATTAGGCATGATCTACGCATTAAAGAAGTTCCGACACTATTTTTTGGCAAATAAGTTCAAATTTTTCACAGATCATCAAGCATTATTGTACTTAGTCAACAAGCGTTGTAACACAGGATGATTGATACGTTGGTTTCTATTACTCATGAAGTATGACTTTGAAGTAGTAGTCAGGAAGGGAAAGACACATCTCAGAGTCGACCACCTCTCGAGATTGACCACAGAAGAAGCTCCACAAGGAATAGCAGATGAATTATCGGATGCATATTTGTTTAATCTAGAGATAGTACCAGAATGGGCTAAGTCTATAGTTCCTATTCTCACATATGGACTCAAGAATCCTAGGATAAGAATCAAGGAAGGAGAAATTAGCAAGTCTCAGAGATATCAAATAATAGCAGGAAGTATATATAAACAGGATAATCAAAAGATTCTTGCTTGTTGTGTAGATGAATCAGAACATGCGAATTGGTCGCAATTAGCACACATAGGTGCAATAAAGCAACATCATTCGAAACATCGTACATTGCAGACTCTGCATAGACTAGGAGTCTATTGGCCTTCTATGGAAGCAGATGTCTACAAGTTGTGTAAAGAATGCCCTGTTTGTTGTGAAAGACCACCAGTAGAACATGCTACATTATATCACGTGTCTCTCAGACAGAATGGAGTGAACCTTTAGTGAAATTCTTGAGGACGAAAACATTCCCTCAAGGAATGACCTTAGCACGACAACGAAGTCTAGAGCAGGAAGCTTAGGACTATTCACTTATCAGTGACAATCTATAAAAACGAGGACGAGATGGATATTTAAGACAATGTGTTCATGAGAGCGATTATTTGAGTGTACTGGAGACTGCACACCAAGGTGTTGGAGGAGGTCATTTTGGATCTGATAGGGTAATCAACCCCATCCTTTTTGCAGGATTATGGTGGCCCACTCTTCACATGGACGCACATACCTATGTTAAGAGATGTGATGTGTGCCAAAGAACTCAGTTTCCTACTCGCAGAGATGAAATTCCATTGAAACCCATGATGAGAGGACGTGCATTTTCTAAGTGGGGTATAGACTTTTTAGGACCCATTAACCCCCTGCAAAAGGTACACATGCTGAATACATTATTGTTGCGACAGATTATCTTACCAGAGTGTCATGGACAAGGAAACCATCGAAAACCTTAGATTCCATGTCAATTTCTATATCTCATGATTGGCTCAAATTCTGGAGAAACTAATGCTTTCATTGCGTTTGAAACGTGCCGAAACCCCAAGATTGATTGTCTATTTGCTGAATTCTGACATCGGGAGGTCTTGTTTCCAGTTGATGACATCATGATCACATCATCAACTCGTAACTGTTATGGAGAACCGCCTTTGAACACCTATAAAAGGAAGGATTCACCACATTCATTCTCAATCTTGCCAATGCCAGTCTTGGGAGCTCAAGGGGTCGCGGCCGCCAAGGAAGTACTTTCAAGTTCCAGTTCAAGTTCTAGTCTTGTCTCTTGCTCTATTCTTTTCTAGTCTTGTATCGTGGACATCCTTTCTTGTCCTGTTGTAATCTCGTAATTCGAGATCCTTTCTAGTTATTTCTTGTATCTTGTTCATATTTGTGAAGGGATTTCTTGTAACCGAGATATCTAATTTCCTACCTACGATCCCGGGTTGTGGGATCTCCTGTATCATCTCTAGTCGAGTTATTCATACCTATCAGTCCCAGGTTGTGGGACATCTTGTATCACTCACGTATTCATGTATCATTTCCCCTTCGTGGGTGATCTTGTAATCAGAAGTGTATTTCCAAAATCTTGTCCACTGTAGTAAGAGAGACATTTTGGCAAGACTACCTTCATCAAGATCAGGCACCATGGAGATTCTTCGAGAAGAAATTTTTTCTGCACTTAAAGTCATTCAACAACAAGTCCAAGAGATATGAGAAAATCAAGAAAGGATTCAACAACAAAATATTCAAGATGTAATCACACAACTTCAAAGGCAAATTTAGGAGTTACAGATCATTGTAAATCAATCTGCTTCATGTACCCCAATGACAATCAATATGAAGAAAAGTCCAAAAGTGAGCATGCCTGATAAATTCGATGGGACAAGATCTAAGTTTCGAGGATTTCTAAAACAAGTGAAGCTCTTCATAAGAATGCAACCTGAGAGGTACCCAGATGATGTTTCTCAAGTGGGACTCATGGGAATTCTATTATGTGGTCCTCCTCTTTCATGGTTTGCACCTATCCTGGAGAAGAACATGGATATTTTGTATGATTTCAAGGCCTTTGTTCAAGAGTTCACATCTTCTTTTGGGGATACCAATTGTTCACGTGTTGTGAAGACAAACTTAAGGAAGCTACATCAAGGAAATAGGCTTGCATCTACCTATGCATCAGAATTCAGACAAATCATTTATGACCTCACATGGCATGAGGATTATTTTATCAACCAATTTCGATGGGGCTTACGTGATGATGTTAAGGACCTCATGCTAACCATGCCCAAGGAAAATACTTCGAATGAATTCATGAATCAAGCAGTTGAATGTGATAATAGGTTGTTTGAGAGAAAGCAAGAGAAGAAGACTTCTATTAGAAATCGAGAATACAACTTTACTTCTATTCCAAAACAACATATGCTCGAGGAAACTCAACCAGAACCCATGCAATTGGATCACATCATGGTCAGAAGACTTACAACAAAGGAAAGACAATATCGAAAGGATAATGGATTATGCTTTTATTGTGGAGAGCATGATCATATGGTATTCAAATACCCTAAGAAGAAGAAACAATTTGGGATTATAAATTCCACAATCACCATCCCACATTAGAAGAACCATCATTAGAGTCAAAAGAAGAATATAGTTCATCATGAGAATCATACCCTTGATTCTATACCTCAATATACTACAAACCCTTTTGAGTTTCATCATGGATATCCATCATCATCTTGTTCCAGTACCACATATCAAGAACTCTATAAAGACCAAGAGTTGTGAAGATTCAAGTCCTAGAAGATCTCAGAGTCAAATAATCGCTCCTCATGGAACTCGTTGCTTGAGGGAGAGGTGATGTCACAGACAAGGAAACCATCGAAAACCTTAGATTCCATGTCAATTTCTATATCTCATGATTGGCTTAGATTTTGGAGAAACTAATGCTTTCATTGCATTCGAAACGTGCCAAAACCCCAAGATTGACTATTTATTTGCTGAATTCTGACATCGGAAGGTCTCATTTCCAGTTGATGACATCATCAAGTCATAACCGCCATGGAGAACCGCCTTTGAACACCTATAAAAGGAAGGATTCACCACATTCATTCTCAGTCTTGCCAATGCCAGTCTTGGGAGCTCAAGTGGTCGCGGCCGCCAAGTAAGTACTTTCAAGTTCCAGCTCAAGTTCTAGTCTTGTCTCTTGCTCTAGTCTTTTGCTCTAGTCTTTTCTAGTCTTGTATCGTGGACATCCTTTCTTGTCCTATTGTAATCTCATAGTTCGAGATCCTTTCTAGTCATTTCTTGTATCTAGTTCATGTCTCTGAAGGGATTTCTTGTAACTGAGATATCTTGTTTTCTACCTACGATCCCGGATTGTGGGACATCTTGTATCAATCACTTATTCTTGTATCGTTTCCCCTTCGTGAGTGATCTTGTAATCAGAAGTGTGTTTTTGAAATCTTGTCTATTGTAGTCAGAGAGCACAATCTAGTGCTCCCCTGACATTTGTTAGGGGAGCACTAGATTGTGCTCTCTGACTACAGTAGAGAAGATTTCAGAAACACACTTCTCATTACAAGAACACCCACGTAGGGAAAATGATACAAGAATATGTAACTGATACAATACATCCCACAACCCGGGACCGATAGGTATGGAAAACCGGGCTAAAGATGACACAGGAGATCCCACAACCCGGGACCAATCGGTATGGAAAACTGGACTAGAGACGATACAGGAGATCCCACAACCCGGGATCGTAAGTATGGAGCAAGATATCTGGATTACAAGAACTCCCTTCTCGGAGATGAACTAGATACAAGAAATAACTAGAAAGGATCTCCTACTACAAGATTACAAGAGGACAAGAAAGGATGTCAAAGACACAAGACTAGACAAGACTAGAGCAAGAGACAAGAGTAGAACTTGAGCTCGAACTTGAAAGTACTTACTTGGTGATCACGACTCCTTGAACTCCCAAGACTGGTATTGGCAAGAGTGAGAATGAATATGGCCAACCCCTCCTTATATAGTTTTTCAAGGGCGGTTACCAAAGGCCGTTACGACCTGATTGTGTCATCATGATGTCATCGACTTGTAACAGGACCTCCCGATGTCAGAATTCAGCAAATAGACAGTCGATATTGGGGTTTTGGCCCGTTGCGGATGCAATGAAAGCATTAGTTTCTCCAAAATCTGAACCAATAATGAGATATGGAAAGTAACATGGAATCTAAGGTTTTAGATGGTTTCCTTTGTGTCCTTGACATCACCTCCCCCTCAAGCGACGAGTTCCACGAGGAGTAGTTATATGACTCTGAGATCTTCTAGAACTTGAATCCTCATAGCTCTTGGTCTTTGTAGAGCTCTTGGTATGTGGTACTAGAACATGATGATGATGGATATCTGTGATGAAACTGGAAAGGGTTTGTAGTATATCGAGGTACATAATCAAGGCCATGATTCTCATGATGGGTAGTACTCCTTTTTTTATTTCGAGGATGATCCTTCTGATGTGGAATGGTGATTGTAGAAGTCCTAATTCCAACTTGCTTCTTCTTCTTAGAACATTCGAATACCATATGATCATGATCTTTGTAATAAAAGCATAACCCATTGTCTTTTGGTTCAGATTCTTTCAACATATGTTGTTGAGGAACTACGGTAAACTTGTATTCTCGATCATGGATAGAAATCTTCTTCTCTTGCTTTCTCTCTAAGGAGACCTAATCCTTCACCACGTTTCAAGATTAAAGATCATGAAGAATTTGAGGTTAATCATGTCTTAGATTCAAGAATCTCGTGAGGACGGTTGGAATGCTTTATTAATTGGAAAGCATATGATATCAGTGATCGTCCTTGTGAACTTACAAAAAATCTTCAGAGAGCAAAAGTCAAGGTTCATGAATTCCATAAGAAGAATCCAATGAAAACCAAGTTAGAGAACATGGCCACTCCTTGTGGAACTCGTTGCTTGAGGGGGAGGTGATGTCATGGACACAAAGGAAACCATCCTAAATCTTAGATTCCATGTAACTTTACATATCTCATGATTGACTTAGATTCTGGAGAAACTAATGCTTCCATTGCATCCAAAACGTGCCAACACCCCAAGATTGACTGTCTATTCGCTGAATTCTAACATCGGGAGATTCTGTTATAAATCAATGACATCTTGATGACATCATCAACTCGCAACCACCTTGGCAACCGCCCATGAAAACCTATCTAAGGAAGGGTTGGCCACATTCATAATCGGTCTTGCCAAAATGTCAGGGGAGCACTAGATTGGGCTCTCTCACTACAGTAAACAAGATTTTGGAAACACACTTCTGATTACAAGAACACCCACGTAGGGAAAATGATACAAGAATAGGTAACTGATACAATACATCCCACAACTTAGGACCGATAGGTATGGAAAACTGGGCTAAAGATGACACAGGAGATCCCACAACCCGAGACCAATAGGTATGGAAAATTGGACTAGAGACGATATAGGAGATCCCACAACCCGGGATCGTAAGTATGGAGTAAGATATCTGGATTACAAGAGCTCCCTTCTGGGAGATGAACTAGATACAAGAAATAACTAGAAAGGATCTTGTACTACGAGATTACAAGAGGACAAGAAAGGATGTCCAAGACACAAGACTATACAAGACTAGAGCAAGAGACAAGAGTAGAACTTGAACTGGAACTTGAAAGTACTTACTTGGTGATCACGACTCCTTGAGCTCCCAAGACTGGTATTGGCAAGAGTGAGAATGAATATGGCCAACCCCTCCTTATATAGTTTTTCAAGGGCGATTACCAAAGGCGGTTACGACTTGATGATGTCATCAATTTGTAACAGGACCTCTCGATGTCAGAATTCAGCAAATAGACAGTCGATCTTGGGGTTTTGGCCCATTGCGGATGCAATGAAAGCATTAGTTTCTCCAAAATCTGAACCAATAATGAGATATGGAAAGTAACATGGAATTTAAGGTTTTAGATGGTTTCCTTTGTGTCCTTGACATCACCTCCCCCTCAAGCGACGAGTTCCACAAGGAGCGGTTATATGACTCTGAGATCTTCTAGAACTTGAATCCTCATAGCTCTTGGTCTTTGTAGAGTTCTTGGTATGTGGTACTAGAACATGATGATGATGGATATCTGTGATGAAACTGGAAAGGGTTTGTAGTATATCAAGGTACATAATCAAGGCCATGATTCTCATGATGGGTAGTACTCCTTTTTTTATTTCGAGGATGATCCTTCTTATGTGGGATGGTGATTGTAGAAGTCCTAATTCCAACTTGCTTCTTCTTCTTAAGACATTCGAATACCATATGATCATGATCTCTACAATTAAAGCATAACCCATTGTCTTTTCGATGTTTTCTTTCCTTTGGTGTAAGTCATCTTACCCTGATGTTATCCAACTGCATGGGTTCTGGTTCAGATTCTTCCAACATATGTTGCTAAGGAACTGAGGTAAACTTGTATTCTTGATCATGGACAGAAATCTTCTTCTCTTGCTTTCTCTCAAGGGAGACTTAATCCTTTACCACCTTTCAAGATTAAAGATCATGAAGAATTTGAGGTTAATCATGTCTTAGATTTAAGAATCTCGTAAGGACGGTTGGAATGCTCTATTAAATGGAAAGCTTTATTAATTGGAAAGCATATGATATGAGTGATCATCCTTGTGAACTTACAAAAAATCTTCAGAGAGCAAAAGTCAACGTTCGTGAATTCCATAAGAAGAATACAATGAAACCCAAGTTAGAGAACATGGCTGCTCCTCATGGAACTCGTTGCTTGAGGGGGAGGTGATGTCATGGACACAAAGAAAACCATCCTAAATCTCAGATTCCATGTGACTTTACATATCTCATGATTGGCTTAGATTTTGGAGAAATTAATGCTTCCATTGCATTCAGAACGTGGGAAAACCCCAAGATTGACTGTCTATTCGTTGAATTCTGACATCAGTACCTCTTGTTATAAGTCAATGACATCTTGATGACATATCAACTCGCAACCGCCTTGGGAACCGCCCATGAAAACCTATATAAGGAAGGGTTGGCCACATGCATAATCAGTCTTGCCAAAATGTCAGGGGAGCACTAGATTGTGCTCTCTGACTACAGTAGACAAGATTTTGGAAACACACTTTTGATTACAAGAACACCCACGTAGGGAAAATGATACAAGAATATGTAACTGATACAATATATCCCACAACCCGGGACTGATAGGTATGGAAAACTGGGCTAAAGAATCTCACAACCTGGGACCAATAGGTATGGAAAACTGGACTAGAGATGATACAGGAGATCCCACAACCCGGGATCGTAAGTATGGAGCAAGATATCTGGATTACAAGAACTCCCTTCTGGGAGATGAATTAGATACAAGAAATAACTAGAAAGGATCTCGTACTACGAGATTACAAGAGGACAAGTAAGGATGTACAAGATACAAGACTAGACAAGACTAGAACTTGAACTGGAACTTGAAAGTACTTACTTGGTGATCACGACTCCTTGAGCTCCCAAGACTGGTATTGGCAAAAGTGAGAATGAATATGGCCAACCCCTCCTTATATAGTTTTTCAAGGGCCGTTACCAAAGGCGGTTACGACCTGATGCTGTCATCATGATGTCATCGACTTGTAATAGGACCTCCCGATGTCAGAATTCAGCAAATAGACAGTCAATCTTGGGGTTTTGGCATGTTGCGGACGCAATGAAAGCATTACTTTCTCCAAAATCTGAAGCAATAATGAGATATGGAAAGTAACATGGAATCTAAGGTTTTAGATGGTTTCCTTTGTGTCCTTGACATCACTTCCCCCTCAAGCGACAAGTTCCACGAGGAGCGGTTATATGACTCTTGTTGGAGCAGAACAATCATCAATAGTGATTATATGAAGATCAAATTGAAGAGATGTGTGAAAGAATGAAGATTACTTTCAGAAGAAGAAAATAGAATCAGAAAGGTTTCTTTTGTATATTACTCTTGTAAATAGTTCAATGTATTTTTGAAAAAGATGACGAGTTAGACTCGTATATATATCTACAGATACGTATTCATAAGTAGAGAGAGTAATAGAGATCAGATAGAGAAGAATAGGTGAAGAGGTGATGAACATTTGTATGTATCATCAACCATATGTATGAAAAGTAATGAAGAAGAAAATGTTGTAGAATTCTGCGCGTCGATCTTCTCTCCCATTCTCCTTCTGTGCTTAATCTTTTGAAGAATCCTTTTGCACGTATCTAAGTCCATAGCTAATCTATCTATGGCTAGAATTTGAGAGATTAATTTCAATCAGGTTGTGAGAATTTTGCTTAGGAACATTCATATGTGAAGATGTTCTGAGAGTCGAGAAATCTGGCGCACATTTCATCTTCAAAGAAATGGCCAGTGCTCAGTCTACAGTGTAAAGTTTTACACAAATGAGGGCTTAAAATCTAAGTTGGAAGGTAAGCCATCTATGGCTAAAAGATCTTGTTGAAACGGGTTCAGAGTTGAGAGAACCAGTGCTAAGAAGTTGCAGGTGTCAAAGTCGCCTTTGCAGAGAAGCATTTTCAGATATAGGTAAAGTGTTTCACACATTTTTCAATGTGTACTTAATCTTTTTGAGAGATTTAACTTGGCAAAGTTGCGCAATCTCAAGGCGAAGTGTTGTGCAAAGTTTTATCAAAAACTTTACAGAATTGATTAGTCAATGAGTGACTAATCTGCAGCAGACTTTTCTGAGAAGTTGATTTTTCAGAACTTTCAATATTTTTGATAATTTGGTGAATGGTCTCTAAGTTTGGTGGAGTCTAAGGTTAATCTTGATATAGAGGTGATCTAATTTCAAGGTTAACTTGTTCTTTTGGAGATTAACACTCTCCATCAGTGGTATCAGAGCAGGTTGTGTCAAAATTGAAGTGAAGAAGACTCCGACTATTGCAGAAATACAAAACTTTACATTTTGAAGGTGTAGAAGGGTAAAGGTTGAAGAAAGATCAAAGGAAGACATACAAAGAGCATCAAAAGGATCAGAAGGAGCAACATTTGAAGTAAAGGTACATCTATTATCTGTAAAGGTTAAAGATTTGAAGCTACAGGTGAAGTAAAGATGGGAGATAGTTTCCAAATTGAAAAGTTGGATAGAGAGAACTATCCTGCATGGTCTATGAGGATGGAAGCTCACCTTATGAGCAAAGATCTGATAGGATACATCACAGGAGATGAAGAAAAGCCAGAATTCAGAGATCCTAGTGTTCCAACTAGGGAGGAGCTTGCAGATTTGAAGAATTGGATGAAGAAGGATGCTCAAGCAAGAAGCATCATCTACATGGCAGTCAATGACTATTTGCTTCCTCACATTAGAGGACTTGAAAGTGCTTGTGATATTTGGAATGCTTTGGAAGAGCATTTCCAAAATACAACCAAATCAAGGAAGGCTTCACTATGGGCAGAGTTTACTACCTTCAAGAAGAAGGCCTCACAATCAATTTCTGATTATGTGACAAAGATGAAGGACATTGCAGATTCTTTAGGTGCAGTTGATGAAGATATTGAAGAAGACAAATTGGTAAGACAAATACTCACAGGGCTAAGAGGAGATGAGAAATGGAAGCCTTTCATTTTATCTACAGAACTTTCATTAGATCACTTTACTCCTGATTTGAATCAATTGTTAGGTCATATGCTAACTTTTGAGAATGATATCAAAGGAGATGTTGATAAGAGTGCAGGTCATGCAATGTATTCTAAAGACAAGAAGAAAGCCAACAAAGGGAAGCAACAATCAGGTGAAGAAGAAGGTACATCAAACCAAGCAAACTTCATAAGAGGAAAAGGAAATGGCAGAAGTAGAGGAAGAGGCAGAAACAACAAGGATAATGCAAGAGCTTGTTGGATATGTGGTAAGACCAATCATCTATCTCATGATTGTTGGCACAATAATCAGAACAATGGTAATTATCAGAACTTTAATCAAAGAGCAAGAGGAGGTAGATTTCAGAGAGGAAATTTCAGAGGTAGAGGTGGTAGGAATTCTTTTGGAAGAGGTGGTGGAAGAAACTTCCAAAGTCAATCCTATAATAACACCTACTACAACTATGCATCAGATCAAAAGGAGGACTCGACTCTCATTATGAATACATGTGAAACCTCACATGAGGACATGAGAGTGTTCTATATTGATTCAGGATGTAGTAATCATTTAAGTGGAAATATTGCTTTGATGACTGACCTAGATCATAATGCAATTAATCATACAGTGCAGACAGGTGATAATACAAAGCATAAGGTAAAGTCAATTGGTTCAGTCAAAGCTAAGGATGGGAGCACTCTTCTGAGTAAGGTACTTTATGTTCCCACAATTCCAAAGAATTTGATCAGTGTAGGTCAAATTGTGGAAAAAGGATATGAGGTAAGGTTCACAAATGATGGAGTTTATGTGGAAGACCCTAGTCAAGGGTATAAACAAGTTATTGCAGGAAAGAAAGAAGGAAGGCTTTTCACATTGAAGGTACAAGGAAATGTTGGACATGCTATGTTCACATATGGAGAGCAGAAGGTGTCAGAATTGGATCTTTGGCACAAAAGACTTGGACACTTTAATGAAAGAGGTATCAAAGAAATGATTAACAATGATTCAGTGCTTGGAATGCCTAACATTGCAGGTCAACACATGACATACAGATGTGAGGCATGTCAACTAGGTAAGGCTCATAAGCAATCCTACTCCAAGCATGGGTTTATGTATTCAGAAAGACTTGAATTAGTGCATACAGATGTGTGGGGTCCTTCAAAGGACTTTAGTATAAATGGTTCAAGATATTATGTCATATATGTTGATGATGCTACCAGATGGATCACAATTTATGTGATTAAGGAAAAGTCAGAAGTGTTTAATACATTTAAACACTATCATGCATATGCAGAAAGGATTACAGGTCAAAAATTGAGGAGACTAAGGTCAGATGGAGGGGGAGAGTATTTTTCAAATGAGTTCAATAATTATTTGTGGAATGCAGGTATAAAGAGAGAAGTTACTTGCAGGTACTCTCCTCAACAAAATGGGGTAGCAGAAAGAAGAAATAGGACTCTTGTTGAGTTTGCAAGGTCCATGATGAAAGAGAAGAATTGCCCAAATTATTTGTGGGCTGAGGCTGTTAATACAGCTACATATTTGGTTAATAGATTGCCTTGTAAAGCTTTGCAGGGTATGACACCATATGAAGCTTGGTGGGGTAAGAAACCTACCTTGGATCATTGCAGAATATTTGAATGCTTGGCATATGCATATGTGCCATCTCAATTGAGGCATAAGTTGGAGCCTAAGGCAGAAAAGTATGTGTTCATTGGTTATGATGATAAGCAAATGGGATACAGGTTGTGGAGTCCATCCACAAAGCAATTTATTGTATCCAAGGATGTTACATTTGATGAGCAAGGTACTTGGTATGCAGGTAAATATAATGTACATGCAGATGATGAAGAAGTAGTGGAACAAAGGAAAGGTAAAGCAAAGGTTCAATTACTTGATGAAAGTGAGAGTAATGAAGTGCAGATTGAAGTTGAAGAGAGGCCAAGGTTTGATCCAGAATGTGATGAACCAGAAACTTCAAGAAGTGCAGAAGTTAGGAGATCATCTAGGCACAAATGGCAACCTACAAGGTATAGCTATGACACTTCATTCTTGACTACTAAAGATTATGCTTATTTGGTAAAAGCAGATGAAGACCCTTCTACATATGAAGAAGCCAAAGGGAAGAAGAATTGGGAAGATGCTATGCAAGAGGAGTATGATGCATTGATAGAGAATCAAACATGGGATTTGGTTCCTAAACCTAATAGTCAGAAAATCATTGGTTGTAAGTGGGTTTACAAAACAAAGAGATTTGCAGATGGAAGTGTGTCTAGGTACAAAGCTAGACTTGTTGTGAAAGGATATGCACAGACATATGGAGTGGACTATGATGAGACTTATAGTCCTGTGGCAAAAATGACAACCATCAGGACACTCATTGCAATTGCTGCTTGTAAAGGTTGGAAGTTATCTCAATTAGATGTAAAAAATGCTTTCTTGAATGGCTACATTTCAGATGAAGTCTACATGGAGCAACCAGATGGGTTCAAAGATCAAGTGAGTCCAAATTATGTGTGTAAGCTCAAGAGAGCTTTGTATGGGTTGAAGCAAGCCCCAAGGGCTTGGAATTATAGGCTTGTAAAATTCTTGAATGATCTTGGATTTCAAGCATCAAAGGCAGATAGTAGCTTGCTAGTCAAAGCAAGTGAAAGTGGATTCATTTATGTGTGTATTTATGTTGATGACATAATACTTACAGGAACAGATGATAAGGGAATACAAATGATCAAGAAGCAGATGGAGAAAGAGTTCAAAATCAGTGATTTGGGGAACCTATCATTCTTCTTGGGAATGGAGATCTCTTATACTCAACATGCAGTATATGTGACCCAAGAAAGGTATCTTAAAAATTTGCTAACCAAATTTAAAATGGAAGATTGCAGGGTTGCACCTACACCTTTGGAAGTGAACCATAAATTGTCTAGGTTTGGAGGAGAAGAGTTCAGAGATATGAAACTCTATCAAAGTTTGGTTGGTAGCTTGATTTATGCTACATTGACAAGGCCTGACTTGTCATATGCAGTTGGTGTGCTTTCACAATTCATGCATTGTCCTAGAAAGGAACATTGGATTGCAGGACAAAGAGTACTTAGGTACATCAAGGGTACACTCAAAGAAGGGTTGTACTATGGGTTTACTTCAGATACAAGAGTCAAGATATATAGTGATGCAGATTGGGCAGGTAATGTGGATGATAGAAGATCAACACATGGATACTTGTGCTATGTAGGAGACAAATTGATTTCATGGTGTTCCAAGAAGCAACATACAGTTGCTTTGTCATCTACAGAAGCAGAATATAAAGGTATGGTGGAAGCTGCAAAAGAGAACTAAGCATATTGAAATACAGTATCATTTTCTGAGAGAGAAGGTTATTGAGAAGGAAATTGAAGTCATACACACCCCCACAAAAGATCAACTTGCAGATATGATGACTAAAAGTTTGGATGGACCTAAGTTGCAGAGATTTAAAGATATGGCTGGAATAAAGAAGATGCAGGTAATCACAATTGAAGATTGAGGGGGAGCTGTTGGAGCAGAACAATCATCAATAGTGATTATATGAAGATCAAATTGAAGAGATGTGTGAAAGAATGAAGATTACTTTCAGAAGAAGAAAATAGAATCAGAAAGGTTTCTTTTGTATATTACTCTTGTAAATAGTTCAATGTATTTTTGAAAAAGATGACGAGTTAGACTCGTATATATATCTACAGATACGTATTCATAAGTAGAGAGAGTAATAGAGATCAGATAGAGAAGAATAGGTGAAGAGGTGATGAACATTTGTATGTATCATCAACCATATGTATGAAAAGTAATGAAGAAGAAAATGTTGTAGAATTCTGCGCGTCGATCTTCTCTCCCATTCTCCTTCTGTGCTTAATCTTTTGAAGAATCCTTTTGCACGTATCTAAGTCCATAGCTAATCTATCTATGGCTAGAATTTGAGAGATTAATTTCAATCAGGTTGTGAGAATTTTGCTTAGGAACATTCATATGTGAAGATGTTCTGAGAGTCGAGAAATCTGGCGCACATTTCATCTTCAAAGAAATGGCCAGTGCTCAGTCTACAGTGTAAAGTTTTACACAAATGAGGGCTTAAAATCTAAGTTGGAAGGTAAGCCATCTATGGCTAAAAGATCTTGTTGAAACGGGTTCAGAGTTGAGAGAACCAGTGCTAAGAAGTTGCAGGTGTCAAAGTCGCCTTTGCAGAGAAGCATTTTCAGATATAGGTAAAGTGTTTCACACATTTTTCAATGTGTACTTAATCTTTTTGAGAGATTTAACTTGGCAAAGTTGCGCAATCTCAAGGCGAAGTGTTGTGCAAAGTTTTATCAAAAACTTTACAGAATTGATTAGTCAATGAGTGACTAATCTGCAGCAGACTTTTCTGAGAAGTTGATTTTTCAGAACTTTCAATATTTTTGATAATTTGGTGAATGGTCTCTAAGTTTGGTGGAGTCTAAGGTTAATCTTGATATAGAGGTGATCTAATTTCAAGGTTAACTTGTTCTTTTGGAGATTAACACTCTCCATCAACTCTGAGATCTTCTAGAACTTGAATCCTCATAGCTCTTGGTCTTTGTAGAGCTCTTGGTATGTGGTACTAGAACATGATGATGATGGATATCTGTGATGAGACTAGAAAGGGTTTGTAGTATATCGAGGTACATAATCAAGGCCATGATTCTCATCATGGGTAGTAATCCTTTTTTTATTTCGATGATGATCCTTCTGATGTGGGATGGTGATTGTAGAAGTCCTAATTCCAACTTGCTTCTTCTTCTTAGAACATTCGAATACCATATGATCATGATCTCCGCAATAAAAGCATAACCCATTGTCTTTTCGATGTTTTCTTTCCTTTGGTGTAAGTCATCTTACCCTGATGTTATCCAACTGCATGGGTTCTGGTTCAGATTCTTCCAACATATGTTGCTGAGGAACTGAGGTAAACTTATATTCTCGATCATGGATAGAAATCTTCTTCTCTTGCTTTCTCTCAAGGGAGACCTAATCCTTTACCACCTTTCAAGATTAAAGATCATGAAGAATTTGAGGTTAATCATGTCTTAGATTCAAGAATCTCATGAGGACGGTTGGAATGCTTTATTAATTGGAAAGCATATGATATCAGTGATCGTCCTTATGAACTTACAAAAAATCTTCAGAGAGCAAAAGTCAAGGTTCGTGAATTCCATAAGAAGAATCCAATGAAACCCAAGTTAGAGAACATGGCCGCTCCTCATGGAACTCGTTGCTTGAGGGGGAGGTGATGTCATGGACACAAAGCAAACCATCCTAAATCTCTGATTCCATGTGACTTTACATATCTCCTGACTGGCTTAGATTTTGGAGAAACTAATGCTTCCATTGCATCGGAAACGTGCCAAAACCCCAAGATTGACTGTCTATTCGCTGAATTCCGACATCGGGAGGTCTTGTTATAAGTCAATGACATCTTGATGACATCATCAGCTCGCAACCGCCTTGGGAACCACCATTGAAAACCTATATAAGGAAGGGTTGGCCACATTCATAATCAATCTTGCCAAAATGTCAGGGGAGCACTAGATTGTGCTACTGACTACAATAGACAAGATTTTGGAAACACACTTCTGATTACAAGAACACCCACGTAGGGAAAATGATACAAGAATATGTAACTGATACAATACATCCCACAACCCGGGACCGATAGGTATGGAAAACTGGGCTAAAGATTACACAGGGGATCTCACAACCCGGGACCAATAGGTATGGAAAACTGGACTAGAGACGATAGGAGATCCCACAACCCGGGATCGTAAGTATGGAGCAATATATCTGGATTACAAAAACTCCCTTCTGAGAGATGAACTAGATACAAGAAATAACTAGAAAGGATCTCATACTACGAGATTCCAAGAGGACAAGAAAGGATGTCCAAGATACAAGACTAGACAAGACTAGAGCAAGAGACAAGACTAGAACTTGAACTGGAACTTGAAAGTACTTACTTGGTGATCACAACTCCTTGAGTTCCCAAGACTGGTATTGGCAAGAGTGAGAATGAATATGGCCAAACCCTCCTTATATAGTTTTTCAAGGGCGGTTACCAATGGTTGTTACGATGTGATGATGTCATCATGATGTCATCGACTTGTAACAGGACCTCTGGATGTCAGAATTCAGCAAATAGACAGTCGATCTTAGGGTTTTTTGCACGTTCCGGACGTAATGAAAGCATTAGTTCTCCAAAATATGAAACAATAATGAGATATGGAAATTAACATGGAATCTAAGGTTTTAGATGGTTTCCTTTGTGTCCTTGACATCTGATGTCATGGATAAGGAAACCATCTAAACCTTAGATTCCATGTCAATTTCTATATCTCATGATTGGCTTAGAGTTTGGAGAAAGTAATGCTTCCATTGCATCTGGAACGTGCCAAAACCCCAAGATCGACTGTCTATTTGTTGAATTTTGACACCCGGAGGTCCTGATTCAAGTCGATGACATCATGATGACATCATCAAGTCGCAACCATCCTTGGGAACCGCCCTTGAAAACCTATATAAGGAGAGGTTGGCCACATTCATAATCAATCTTGCCAATACCAATCTTGGGAGCTCAAGGAGTCGTGACCGCCAAGTAAGTACTTTCAAGTTCTAGTTCAAGTTCTAGTCTTGTTCCTTGTCCTAGTCCTGTCTAGTCTTGTATCCTGGACATTCTGTCTTATCCTCTTGTAATCCCGTAGTACGAGATCTTGTCAAGTTCTTTCTTGTATTCAGTTCATCTCCTAGAAGGGAGTTCTTGTAATCCAGAGATCTTGTTCCATACTTACGATCCCAGGTTGTGGGATCTCCTATATCATCTCTAGCTGAGTTATCTATACCTACGGTCCCGGGTTGTGGGACTTCTTGTATCAGCTACATATTCTTGTACTATTTTCCCTACATGGGTATTCTTGTAATCTGAAGTGTATTTCAAAAATCTTGTCTATTGTAGTCGGAGAGCACAATCTAGTGCTCCCCTGACATTTTGGCAAGACTACCTTCATCAAGACCAAGAACCATGGAGATTATTCGAGAAGAATTTTTTTCTCCACTTAAAGTAATTCAACAAAAAGTCCAAGAGATACAAGAGAACCAACAAAGGATTCAACAACAGAGTATTCAAGATGTAATCACAAAACTTCAAAGGCAAATCCAAGAGCTGCAGATCATTGTTAGTCAATCTTCTTCAAGTACCCCCATGACAACTAACATGAAGAAAAGTCCAAAAGTGAGCATGCTTGAGAAATTTGATAGGACGAGATCACAGTTTCGAGGATTTGTGCAACAAGTGAAGCTATTCATAAGGATGCAACCAGATAGGTACCCAGATGATGCTTCTCAAGTAGGACTCATAGGAACTCTATTATGTGGTTCTGCTCTTTCATGGTTTGCACCTATCCTTGAGAAGGACATGGATATTTTGCATGATTTCAAGGCCTTTATTGAAGAGTTCACATCCTCATTTGGAGATACCAATTGTTCACGTGTAGCCGAAACAAAGCTAAGGAAGCTACATCAAGGAAATAGGCTTGCATCTACTTATGCATCAGAATTCAGACAAATCATTTGTGACCTCACATGGCATGAGGATTATTTTATCAACCAATTTCGATGGGGCTTACGTGATGATGTTAAGGACCTCATGCTAACCATGCCCAAGGTAAATACTTTGAATGAATTCATGAATCAAGCAATTGAATGTGATAATAGGTTGTTCGAGAGAAAGCAAGAGAAGAAGACTTCTATTAGAGATCGAGAATACAACTTTACTTCTATTCCACAACAACATATGCTCGAGGAAACGCAACCTGAAGCCATGCAATTGGATCACATCATGGTCAGACGACTTACAACAAAGGAAAAACAATATCGAAAGGATAATGGATTATGCTTTTATTGTGGAGAGCATGATCATATGGTATTAAAATGCCCTAAGAAAAAGAAACAAGTTGGGATTAGAACTTCCACAATCACCATCCCACATCAGAAGGACCATCATCAGAGTCAGAAGAATAATACAGTTCATCATGAGAATCATACCCTTCATTTTGTACCTCGATATACTACAAAACCTTTCCAATTTCATCATGGATATCCATCATCATCTTGTTCCAGTACCACATATCAAGAACTCTACAAAGACCAAGAGTTATGAAGATTCAAGTCCTAGAAGATCTCAGAGTCACATAACTGCTCCTCGTGGAACTCGTCGCTTGAGGTGGAGGTGATGTCATGGACAAGGAAACCATCTAAACCTTAGATTCCATGTCAATTTCTATATCTCATGATTGACTTAGATTTTGGAGAATCTAATGCTTCCATTGCATCCGGAACGTGCCAAAACCCCAAGATCAACTGTCTATTTGCTGAATTTTGACACCCGGAGATCGTGATTCAAGTCGATGACATCATCAAATCGCAACCACCCTTGGGAACCGCCCTTGAAAACCTATATAAAGAGGGGTCGGACACATTCATAATCAATCTTGCCAATACCAGTCTTGGGAGCTCAAGGAGTCGTGACCACCAAGTAAGTACTTTCAAGTTCGAGTTCAAGTTCTAGTCTTGTTCCTTGTCCTAGTCATGTCTAGTCTTATATCCTGGACATCCTGTCTTGTCCTCTTGTAATCTCGTAGTATGGGATCTTGTCAAGTTCTTTGTTGTATTCAGTTCATCTCCTAGAAGGGAGTTCTTGTAATCCAGAGATCTTGTTCCATACTTACGATCCTGGGTTGTGGGATCTCCTATATCATCTCTATTGTAGTCGGAGAGCACAATCTAGTGCTCCTCTGAGAGATGTACAATGTTTTTTGGGGTTTGCCAATTTCTACAGGATATTCATTAGAGATTACTCCAAGATAGTGGCACCTGTTACCAAGCTTACAGGGAACTCCAAATTCGCATGGACCGAAGAAGCAGAAAAGGCCTTTCAGACCTTGAAATCAGCATTTACTACCGCTCCAATTCTAGTTCATCCTGATTCTAGTAAGCCCTTCTTCCTTGAGACAGATGCATCAGACTTTGCTCTAGGGGCCATTCTTTCCCAATATGGAGATGATGAATGCCTACATCCAGTTGCATAACATTCAAGGAAGTTTTCCCCTCCAGAAATTAATTATGAAATTCATGATAAAGAACTTCTTGCCATAGTAGAAGCGTTTGATATATGGCATCACCATCTAGAAGGAGCAGGTCATAAAGTCACTCTGTATTCAGATCATAAGAACCTAGAGTATTTTATGACCACCCGGATTCTCAATAGAAGGCATTCTCGATGGAGTAACTTTTTATCCAGATTCAACTTTGTCATCACATACCATCCAAGACGTCAACAATGTCAATCAGATGCCCTGTCCAGAAGATCTTACCTTGCACCAAAGAAGGGTGAAGAGGCCTTTGATCAACAAGAGAGTGTATTACTCAAGCCTGAGCATCTCCAGTTAGCAGCTATCTCTTCAAGCCATCATGAAGATTCAGCCTCGAATCAGTTGATCCGTGAGAATCTACCACAGGATGAATTTTTTTGTAACGTTAAACAGAAAGCTCAAGAAGGAAAATTCCAAGAAGTAAACGAATTTCAGGAAAAGGATGGGTTACTACTCTATAAGAACCTATTGTATGTCCCTCCAAGAAAACCCAGGATCCAAGTACTTCAACAATGCCATGACAACCTTGCAACAGGAGATTTTGGAGTGAATAAAACAATAGAACTCATATCAAGGGACTTTTGGTGGTCTCAGATGTGGAAGGAAGTCAAAGAATACATTCGAACCTGTGATACTTGCAATAGATCTAAGGTACCCCGACATAAACCTCATGGCCTCTTGCAACCTCTACCTATTCTAGAAAGGCCATGGGCTTCATTGTCTATGGATTTCATCACAGATCTACCAAAGTCAGATAAGTATGATGCCATTGTTGTTATTGTGGATAGATTTACAAAGATGGCACACTTCATTCCAACTACCAAGGCAATCACAAGTGAAGCCACTGCTAGACTTTTTCTCAAGTATATATTTAGCCTTCATGGATTTCCTGATGACATTATCAGGGATCGAGGTCCACAGTTCATATCCAGCTTTTGGAAGAGTCTTTGCAAGCTCCTTGTTGTTCAAGTTAAACTATCTACGACAAATCATCCACAGACTGATGGACAAACATAACGGGTGAATCAAGTCCTGGAGCAATATCTCCGTTGCACTAGCAACTATCATCAAAATGATTGGTTTGAGCTTTTACCCTTTGCAGAGTTTGCTTATAACAATAGTGTTCATGCATCTACCAAGCAGACTCCCTTCTTTGCAAATTATGGACAATATCCAAGGATGGATATACAACTCTCAAATCATGTCAAGAACCCAGCTGCTAGAGACAAGGCCTAGTACCTGATGGACATTCACAAAGAACTCAAGGAAGAGATCCATAAAGCTCAAGAACAATATAAGTACAATGCAAATCAACATCGTGTCCAGAATTCATGGTATCAAATTGGGGATAAAGTATGGTTACTCAGAAACAATTTGCAAACCTCAAGATCTTGTGCAAAGTTAGATCATCAAAGATTTGGTCCATTTACCATCTTGGTCAAGATTAATCTAGTCATCTTCAAGCTCCAGCTACCAAGTACTATGAGAATACATCCAGTTTTCCATGTATCCATGTTTGAACCTTATCAGATTTCACCATTGAGGGGGAAGATACCTAGTCCTTCACCACCTATCGAGATTGATGATCATGAAGAATTTGAAGTCGAGCATGTCCTAGATTCCAGAATATCCCAAGGAAGATTGGAATACCTTATTCATTGGAAAGGGTATGACATCAATGATCGTCCTTGGGAACCTATAGAAAACCTTCAAAGAGCACCAATCAAGGTTCAAGAATTCCATAAGAGAAATCCAATGAAGTCGAGACCAGATAACATGACCGCTCCTCGTGGAACTCATCGCTTGAGGGGGAGGTGATGTCATGGACAAAGGAAACCATCCTGAACCTTAGATTCCATGTGAACCTTGTATCTCATGATTGGTTAAGAATTATGAGAAACCAATGCTTCCATTGCCTCCGGAACGTGCCAAAACCCTAAGATCGACTGTCTACTTGCCTGATTCGGATATCTAGAGCTCATGTTTTGAATTGATGACATCATCGATGACATCATCAATTCGTAACCACCTTTCATGAACCGCCCTTGAAAACCTATATAAGGAGGGGTTGGCCACATTCATAATCTGTCTTGCCAATACCAGTCTTGGGAGCTCAAGGAGTCGTGACCACCAAGTAAGTACTCTCCAAGTTCCAGTTCCTGTTCTTGTCTTGTTTGTTGTTCCAGTCCTGTCTTGTCTTGTATCTTGGACATCTAGTCTTGTCCTCTTGTAATCTCGTAGTATGAGATCTTGTCGAGTTCTTTCTTGTATCTAGTCCATCTCCTAGAGGGGAGTTCTTGTAATCTAGAGATCTTGTTCCATATTTACGATCCCGGGTTGTGCGATCTTCTGTATCATCTCTAGTTGAGTTATCTATACCTACGGTCCTAGGTTGTGGGACTTCTTGTATGAGCTACATATTCCTGTGCTATTTTCCCTACGTGGGTATTCTTGTAATCAAAAGTATATTTCAGAAATCTTGTCTATTGTAGTCAGAGAGAACAATCTAATGCTCCCTTGACATTTTGGCAAGACTGATTATGAATGTGGCCAAACCCTCCTTATATAGGTTTTCAAGGGCAGTTCATGAAAGGCGGTTACGAATTATTGATGTCATCGATGATGTCATCAATTCAAAACATGAGCTCTAGATATCCGAATCAGGCAAGTAGACAATCGATCTTAGGGTTTTGGCACGTTCTGGACGCAATGGAAGCATTGGTTTCTCCTAATTCTCAACCAATCATGAGATACAGGGTTCACATGGAATCTAGGGTTGAGGATGGTTTCCTTTGTCCATAACATCTAGGACATGCTCGACTTCAAATTCTTCATGATCATCAATCTCGATAGGTGCCAAAATGTCAGGGGAGCACCAGATTGTGCTCTCTGACTTCACTAGACAAGATTTCAGAAATACACTTATGATTACAAGAACACGGATGTAGGGAAAATAATATAAGAAGATGTAATTGATACAAGACGTCCCACAACCCGGGACCAATAGGTATGGAAAACTAGACTAGAAATGATACAGGAGATCCCACAAACCGGGGTCGTAAGTATGAGATAAGATGTTTGGATTACAAGAACTTCCTTTTGGGAGATGAACTAGATACAAGAAAGAACTCGACAAGATCTTGTACTATGAGATTACAAGAGGACAAGACAAGATGTCTTGGATACAAGACTAGACAGGACTGAAACAAGGAACAAGACAAGAACAGGAACTCGAACTTGGAAAGTACTTACTTGGTGGTCACGACTCCTTGAGCTCCCAAGACTGGTATTGGCAAGATTGATTATGAATGTGGCCAACCCCTCCTTATATAGGTTTTCAAGGGCGGTTGCGACTTGATGATGTCATCATGATATCACCGACTTGAATCAAGACCTCCAAGTGTCAGAATTCAGCAAATAGACAGTCGATCTTGGGGTTTTGGCATGTTCTAGACATAATGGAAGCATTAGTTTCTCCAAACTCTAATCCAATCATGAGATATAGAAATTGGCATGGAATCTAAGGTTTAGATGGTTTCCTTGTCCATGACATCACCTCCCCCTCAAGCGATGAGTTCCACGAGGAGCGGTTATGTGACTTTGAGATCTTCTAGGACTTGAATCTTCATAACTCTTGGTCTTTGTAGAGTTCTTGATATGTGGTACTGGAACAAGATGATGATGGATATCCATGATGAAATTGGAAAGGGTTTGTAGTATATCGAGGTACAGAATCAAGGGTATGATTCTCATGATGAACTGTATTATTCTTTTGGCTCTGATGATGGTCCTTCTGATGTCGGATGGTGATTGTGGAACTTCTAATCCCAACTTGTTTCTTCTTCTTAGGGCATTTGAATACCATATGATCATGCTCTCCACAATAAAAGCATAATCCATTATCCTTTCGATATTGTCTTTCCTTTGTTGTAAGTCGTCTGACCATGATGTGATCCAATTGCATGGGTTCTGGTTGTGTTTCCTTGAGCATATGTTGTTGTGGAATAGAAGTAAAGTTGTATTATCAATCTCTAATACAAGTCTTCTTCTCTTGCTTTCTCTCGAACAACCTATTATCACATTCAATTGCTTGATTCATGAATTCATTCAAAGTATTTACCTTGGGCATGGTTAGCATGAGGTCCTTAACATCATCACGTAAGCCCCATCGAAATTGGTTGATAAAATAATCCTCATGCCATGTGAGGTCACAAATGATTTGTCTGAATTGTGATGCATAGGTAGATGCAGGCCTATTTCCTTGATGTAGCTTCCTTAGCTTTGTTTCTGTCAAGGGAGCACTAGATTGTGATCTCTGACTACAATAGACAAGATTTCGGAAATACACTTCTGGTTATAGGATCACCCACGAATGGAAAATAATACAAGAATACGTGACTGATACAACATGCCACGTGTTTAAGGAAATCTTGAGGAAGAATTCAGAAGTCTATATTGATGATCTTTGTGCCCATTCCAACATAAGGCAAACCCATATCCCTGAGCTGAGAGATATCTTTGACAAATGTAGAGAATATCAAGTCTGCTTGAACCTAGAAAAATGTGTTTTTATGGTCAGGCAAGGCAAGATTCTAGGACACATAGTGTCAAAGAATGTCATATCCACGGATGAAAAGAAAGTGAGAGCTATTGCAGAGCTACCTAGGCCCAAGAATGTCAAGGAAGTGCAATCTTTCATGGGGCATTGTGGCTATTACCGATGTTTTATACACATGTATGCCATCATTGCAAAGCCTCTGTACGGACTTTTGACCAACTTTGAGTGGAATGATGAATGTGAGGAGTTTTTCAATGAGCTTAAACGGTGATTATGTTTAGCACCAATCTTGACTACACTAGATTGGAACAAACCCTATCATATTCATGTGGATGCATCTAACTATGTTATTGGGTGTGTACTTGCACAACCTACGACCGAAGATAATATGGATCTTCCAATTGCTTATGCTAGTAGATAGTTGAATGCAGCTGAATGGAACTATACCACCACTAAACAAGAAGGATTAGGCATGCTATATGCTGTTAAAAAGTTTAGACACTATTTGCTTGCAAAAAAGCTTAACTTTTTTACAGACCATCAAGCATTGTTGTATTTAGTGAACAAGCCATGCAATACAGGCAGACTAATACGATGGTTTCTCCTACTAATGGAATATGACTTTGAGGTAGTAGTGAGGAAAGGCAAGTCTCAATTGAGTGTTAGAGATAGACGTCTGCGGAAGCACACGAACAGCACAAGGAAGAAGAAGAATCTTGGAGCACAACACACAAGACTGAATGTATTACTAGAGAATGTACAAAGATAAGTAGCCCATTAGGGCAAATAGGCGTATATACAAGCCGGGGGAAAAAAACCTCCTAAAGAGGGAAAAAAGTGCCTCGGCGGTCCTAGAGTGTTCACACACATCACTACCTAAATATATCAACAAATCCCCCCTGGGAGTGATGCGGTGAACAAGGAGCTGGCACTCATGTATAAGGAAGTGCCAAGCTATGTGGAAATCACTCCACAAAAGGAAGTAAGCCCAAAGCTTTGCGGAAAGCTTCAAACTTCTCCCTAGGCAGAGCCTTCATGAAAAGGTCTGCAATGTTCTCCTGCGTGGGCACATATGCCTAGCTGATCTCCCCAGCAGAGAACCTCTCCCTGACATAGTGATAATGCACCTCAATGTGCTTAGTGCGAGCATGGAAGACAGGGTTCCTCGCAACTACCAATGCGCTCTGATTGTCAGTGAAGATGGTGGTGGCAGAAGACTGGCCAACACCCAAATCAGCCATAAGGCGTCTGAGCCACACACACTCAACAGTCGCTGTGAAAGCTGCCCTATACTCAGCCTCACAACTGGAAGTGGCCACAGTAGGCTGCTTCTTGCTCAACCAAGATATACATGAGCTACCAAGCATGAAGCAAAAACCACTGGTGGACACACAAGTGTCATAGCAACCAGCCCAATATGAGTCAGAAAAAGCATGCAAATCTGGCGGTAGTGATCCCCCTTGGGATAAAACAACCCAAGTAGCCAAGTACCACTCAAGTAGCGAAAGATGCGCTTAACCGCTTTCCAATGCGTGACTCCTGGGCAATGCATAAACCTGCTCATCTGTGAGACAGCAAACTGAATATCTAGCCGAGTAATGCATAAGTAAATCAAGCATCCAACAGCCTGCTGATAGAGAACAGCATCAAATGCATCTCCAGCATCATAAAGACTCAATCGTAAACCCGTCTCCATAGGAGTGGCAATAGGCTTACAGTCTTCAAGGCCAAAACGCTGCAATAATGTGTCAATATATTTCGTTTGACACAAAGCCATTCCACCATCAACATGCATAAACTGAATGCCCAAATAGTGATGCAAATGCCCCAAATCAGACATCTCAAATGAGGCATGCAAATCAGCCTTAAAATCAGCAATATGTGTCTCAATAGGACCAGTGAGCAGCATGCCATCAACATAGACAACAATGATCAGAAGCACATCATTAGCACGCTTAACATATAAGGTGCTTTCAGTTGGACTATTCTCAAAACCATGTGCAATCAGATAGGCATGTATCTTCTCATACCAAGCACGTGGTGCTTGCTTTAAACCATATAATGCCTTCTTTAACCTGCACTTCTGGTTTTCATGCCCTTTCTGCACAAAGCCACGGGGCTGAAAAACATACACTTCTTCATGCAAGTCACCATTCAGAAATGCTGTTTTAATGTCCAACTGATGTACATTCCAACCATGATGGGCTGCAAGTGCACAAATGCTGCGAACAGTAGTCATACGGCATGTAGGTGCAAAGGTCTCATCAAAATCAATGCCTCTTTCCTGTGCATAACCCTTTGCAACAAGCCTAGCCTTATACCTGTCAACTGTACCATCAGGTTTACGCTTCAGCTTGTATACCCACTTAGTGTCAATGGCCTTCTTGCCAGGAGGCAAGTCACATAAAGACCATGTACCATTCTTCATTATAGCATCATATTCAAATTGCATAGCAGCCATCCAATTTTCTGAATTTTGTGCTTCATCAAAAGAAACAGGCTCATTCTCATCACAGAGACTAGATGCAGCCATAGCATAGCAATCTGATGCAAAGGAGGCACTATGAGAGCCTGAACGAGTACGATATGACAAAGGTGCATCTAATTTGCTGTCACGCAAAGTCTGCACCAGCCATTTTGGCATAGTTTTTGCCTGCGCAATATCAGCTCTCTCATAAACAAGTGCATCATGTAAATCTGCATCAGAAATGGAATGATCTGCATCATCATATGAAACCTACAAAGGTTGAGAAGTTGCCTCATTAGGACCAGCACTAGCCTGTCCACCTATAAAAAGAGGCATCAAAGTATGATACATGTCTTTGGAGCTAACAGATGTCTCCTTAGTACATGAAAGCAATGGTTGAATAGCATCTTCCACAAAGACAACATCACGGCTAACCAGAATGTGTTTAGTCTGTGGATGATACAGACGATAGCCTTTACTTTCAGAACTGTACCCAACAAAAATACATTTTACTACCTTATCATCCAATTTTCTGCGGTGTTGTTCAGGCACTTATGCATATGCCAAACACCCAAAAACACGCAGATGAGCAACAGATGGCTTGCGGTCATGCCAAGCCTCATATGGAGTGATAGACTGCAACGTTTTAGTGGGACACCTGTTCAGTACATATGCTGCACACATGACAACCTCAAGCCAGAAACTATGAGGTAAAGCCTGACTTTTGACCATGCACCTCGCCATCTCCATGAGTGACCTGTTCTTTCGTTCAGCAACTCCATTCTGTTGAGGTGTATACGGCACTATACACTGGTGTTTTATCCCACGTTCAGCCAGAAATGCATTAAAATCTGAAGACATATATTCCCCCCCTCGATCTGAACGGAGGGTGCCCATTTTACATGCTGACAGATTTTCAGCCAAAACCAAAAACTGTTTGAAGCACATGAACACTTCGGACTTAGCTTTGAGTGGATATACCCATGCATGCCTGGAAAAATCATCAATGAAAGTCACGAAGTAAAGGTAATTTCCAAAAGAGGGTGTTTGCATAGGACCACAGACATCACTATGTACAAGCTGCAATTTCTGCGTAGCCCAAACTGAACCATCTTTTGGAAAGGAAGAACGCTGCATTTTGCCCAAAATACAGCCTTCACAAACATGTTTTCCAGGTGCCTCAAGTTTGGGCAAAGAGGACACCATTTCAGATTTCTGCAGGCATAACAAACTAGCAAAATTCAGATGACCAAATCGTGCATGCCAAAGCTTTGCATCTGACATAGCCTGAGAATCATGAACTGCACATGCCGAATCATTCACAGATCTTTCATAGTCTATGAGCTTATACAGCCCACGACATAAAATGCCAGAAGCAATAATCACATCGCCATTTGAGAGATCATGGACTGTACACTTGGCATCAACGAATTTCACAACCAAGCCAATCTTGGCTAATGCAGAAACTGATAACAGGTTCGTTTTGATCCCTGGCACAAATAAAGCATCTGACAAAGTGAAAGAACTACCATCAACAGTAGTCAGAATGATCTTACCAACTCCCATAACAGGATAAGAGGAGTTATTGGCGCATGTGACAGTATTCCCTGTAGGGGCAGGCTCGAGTGAAGAGAAGAAACTACGCTGCGAGGTAATATGTTTGGTCGCCCCACTGTCAAAGTACCAAACATCTGAGTCTACTGCAGACATGCACTGATCATGAGAAGATGGGTCAAAACTGCAAACAGTAGTAAACGCCCATTCTTCTTCCTGCACAAGATTTGCAGACTCTGTTTTTGGTGTAGAGGCCTCTGCAACAACCATTCCAGCCTCTTTCTTCTTTGCCTCTTTAGCAGCCAGTTTTGGACAGTTCTTTATAATATGATCATTTCCTTTACAGTACTTGCAGAACAATTTTTGCTTTTCTAATTTCTTTTCATCTTTATCCTCGTTCTTCGATTGTGCAGCATTTGCAGATTTCTGCTTACTAGTATAAGAGCTCCATTTTCCTTTGCCCTTCTGACTAGCCAGGAAAGCTTGATCTGCAACACGCATAATGGACCTGTTCTGCCTGGACTGATCTTCCTGCAACAGAACAGAGACTAATTCCTCAAATGACAAGGCATTCGGATTGCCTTTCATCATCAGCCGAAGAGTAGAGGCAAAACTCTGATATGAATCAGGAAGACCATTCAGAACGGTCTACACAAGTGAGCTATCTGGTATAACCTCATCAACAGAAATCAATTGTTCCTTCAGGTCTTTGATCTTTGTAAGAAAACTGTCCATAGAATCACCTTCATTCATGTGCTCACTCTCCAACTGTTTTCGGAGGTAAGCAACACGAGCCTCATTCCTAGCCTGGTACAAAGTGGTAAGTGTATCCCAAACATCCTTTGCTGTTCTGCAAGAGCGAATGTGAGGAATAATGGCACGTTTGACAAACAAGGCCATCAATGCATGTGCCTGGGCATCTCTGCCATCCCAACGAATCTGCTCTGCAGTAGGTGCAATAGAAACAGCAGCACGAACAGGAATCTGCGGAATATCATCTTCGACACCATCTTCATCAGCTCAAACACCTGTATTTGCAGTACCTGTCGTTACAGGTGTAACAGGACCTCTTTCAACACCCTGCACAATGTTCCACAATCCTTTTGCAACCAATACATGTCGCATCATATAAGCCCATAATGGGTAGTTGGTACCATCCAACTTATCCTCAACAGCCAACATACGGAATACATCACTGCTTTCAGCCATGGCCGGTGACTAAAATACCTTGATGCAAAAAATTGACTGTATCTCAAAAAGTTGAACAGAACTGCCCAGACGAGTTCTGCTAGACCTGTAGCAGACTTCAAGACGCTTAAACTGGCGAACAGAAACTGGTATATACCTTTGGCACAAAAGGACGAAATAGCCTGCACAAGCGCTGCGATAGTGCGTTCGGAGGCCGAAATGAGCTCAAATCGCGATTTCGGCACCACATAACGAAGCTGTTTTGATCAGGGAAACACCCTGAGTATGCTCACCAAATTTCGTGGAAATCTGAGACTGCAAACGGAGGAGTGTCGACGGCGCCCTGGAAGAAGCGACGACCTGCTCTGATACCAATTGTTGGAGATAGACGTCTGCGGAAGCACGCAAACAGCAAAAGGAAGAAGAAGAATCTTGGAGCACAACACACAAGACTGAATGTATTACTAGAGAATGTACAAAGATAAGTAGCCCATTAGGGCAAATAGGCATATATACAAGCCGGGGGAAAAAAACCTCCTAAAGAGGGAAAAAAGTGCCCCGGCAGTCCTAGAGTGTTCACACACATCACTACCTAAATATATCAACATTGAGAGCATATCATCTCTTGAGGCTCACATCCGGAGAAGCCCCACAAGGAGTATCAGATGATCTTCCTTATGCTTACTTGTTTAATTTGGAAGTTGTACCTCAGTGGGCCAAGACATTAGTGCTAGTATTGACATACGGGCATAATCACCCCAATAATGAACACTCAAGATAGGGAAGTGGTGAAAACCCAAAAGTACCATATCATGGCAGGAAGTATGTACAAGCATACAGATCAAGGAATATTAGCTTATTGTGTGGAAGAGGATGAGTACGCAAAATGGTTGCAATTAGCACATGTGGGTGCATTAGAGCAACACTATTCAAGACAAAGAACTTTACAGACACTAAGGAAACTCGGAGTGCACTAGCCGACTATGGAAGCAGATGTCCATAAGTTATGTAAAGAATGCCCAGTCTGTCATATTAGACCACCTCTGGAGCACGCTACACTGTACCAAATGTCCCTAATACTAGATTGGAGTGAAGCCTTGGTAGCCCTCCTGAGGACGAAAACATTCCCTCAAGAGATGACCCTCGCTAGGAGAAGAAGTTTAGAACAAGAAGCCCTCGATTATGCACTCATTGGTGATAATTTGTACAAGCATGGAAAAGATAGATATCTGAGACTATGTGTCCATGAGAGTGAATATCTTAAGATCTTGGAAACTGCTCACCAAGGTGTAGCAGGAGGACACTTTGGACCAGATCGGGTGATTAAGGCAATCCTATTTGCAGGCTTGTGGTGGCCAACCCTTCACATGGATGCACATACCTACGTGAAGCAGTGTGACATTTGTCAACAAACTCAATATCCCATTCATAAAGATGAGATGCCATTGAAACTTATGATGGGTGGACGTGCATTCTCTAAGTGGGGAATATATTTTGTAGGTCCTATAGAGTTCACATGCTACATACATGGTTGTGGCCACAGACTATCTAACCAAGTGGGTAGAAGTGAAAGCCACAATGAAGAAAGATGCTCAAACAACAACTAAGTTTTTATTTGAGAACGTGTTCACTAGATATGGGCTACTGCTAGAGCTAGTAAGTGATAAAGGCACTCACTTCTTGAATGAAGTCATCAAAAATCTTCTCCAAGAGTTCTTGGTGATACACAAGAATTCTGCCCCCTATCACCCGCAAGTTAATCGGCAAGACGAAAGCACCAATAAGATTCTATGCAATGTGCTGACCAAATTAGTGAATAATAAATGCTCTGATTGGGACAAATAGCTACGTCATGTTGTTTGGGCATATAGAGTTTCCTATAAAATTGTACTCCAAGCCACACCCTTTCATATGGTATACGGCCAAAATGCAATGCTACCATTGGACTTTTTGATATCTACACTGAGAGTAGCACGAGAGCCTCGGGCATGAACTCTCTTCAAGAATCTTTGATATTGAATGACTAGGTGAAATGAGACTGAGAGCTACCGCAGGGATTTATGCAGCTAGGAAGAGACAAAAGGCATACTTCGATGCCCATGTGAAGGATAAAGGCTTGAAAGCCGGAGACTTGGTTTTGGTGTATACCCTGAAGCAACATGCAAGAAAGCTAGAGAAGCGTGGCTATGGACCCATGATTATTAATAGAATATCAATAAGTGGGGCAGTCCAATTAGCCACTTTAGAAGGTGATATTCTACCAAGTTATGTTCAAGGGTGCCGAGTCAAATTATACCAAGAACCCCTCATAGAGGAGATGCTTAACTGACTCAATACGGCCAAGAAATGCAAGGAGGAGGAAAAACAAATCCGAGAAGAAGCACAGGTAGAAGCTTTGGAATGCATCTGAAGAATGAAATTGAGAAGACAAGGTAGAGATCAGCCTAGGACAGATGCCTATGCAGCTCCAGGGTATCATATGGCTATGTGTGAAGTCTCAAGTGTAAGTTCCCATAGAATAATTGACCGACGTCCTTTTGTGACCTTAGAGGTAGGACAAGGAAAAACTGCAAGGACTGTACGTGCCTTGGTTGACTCCGATGCAACCACTAGTGCGGTTAGAATTTCTTACTGTCAAGAATTGAAATTAAGTATCATCCCTATAGAAGCATACCTTATAGGATTGGGAGGTGTGGAAACCCCTTGCATGGGCGAGGTGGAGCTTCCCCATTCAAGATGTTCTAATGATAGTTAAGGTATTAGTGTGTCAAGACGAGGATCTCACCGAACCTCTTGTCCTGGGTCAAGACTGGATTTATGATCATGCAGTCAACCTGAACCTAAGAAGTGGACTTCTTCAAGTTTGGATAGGTCAAAATTGTACTACCATCGAGTCAGAGAATCAAGCACTCAAGGAGCACAACACACAATACTAAGTCTATTACCACTAGAATGTACAAAGATAAGTAACCCGTTAGGGCTATAAGTGTATATACAAGCTGAGGAGAAAAACCCTCCTAAAGAGGGAAAAAAGTGCCCCGACAATCCTAGCGTGTTCACACACATTACTACCTAAATATATCAACAAATCCTCCCTGGGAGTGATACGGTGAACAAGGAGTTGGCACTCATGTATAAGGAAGTGCCAAGCTATGTGGAATCAATCCACAAAAGGAAGTAAGCCCAAAGCTTTGAAGAAAGCTTCAAACTTCTCCCTAGGCAGAGCCTTCGTGAAAAAGTCTCCAATGTTCTCTTGTGTGGGTAGATATGCCAAGCTGATCTCTCCAACAGAGGACCTCTCCCTAACATAATGATAATGCACCTCGATGTGCTTAGTGCGAGCATGGAACACGGGGTTCCTCGCAATTGCCAATGCACTCTAGCTGTCAATGAAGATGGTGGTGGCAGAAGGTTGACCAACACCTAAATCAGCCATAAGGTATCTGAGCCACACACACTCAATAGTCGCAGTGAACGCTACCCTATACTCAGCCTCACAACTGGAGGTGCCCTCAGTAGGCTCCTTCTTGCTCAACCAAGATATACATGAACTACCAAGCATGAAGCAAAAGCCACTAGTGGACACATGAGTGTCATAGCAACCAACCCAATCACTGTCAGAAAAAGCATGCAAATATGGCGGTAGTGATCCCCACTTGTGAAGCATCTAATTTTTGTTACGCAAAGTCTGCACCAGCCATTTGGCATAGTTTTTGCCTCCTCAGTATTAGCTCTCTCATCAACAAGTGCATCATGTAAATATGCATCAAAAATGGAATGATCTTCATCATCACATGAAACCTGCAAAAGCTGAGAAGTTGCCTCATTAGGACCAGCACTAGACTGTCCACCTGTAAAAAGAGGTAGCAAAGTATCATACATGTCTTTGGAGCTAACAAATGTCTCCTTCATACATGAAAGTAAATTTTGAATATCATCTTCCACAAAAGCAACATCACAACTAACCAAAATGCATTTAGTGTGTGGATGATACAGACGATAGGCTTTGCTTTTAGAACTATACCCAACAAAAATACATTTTACTGTTTTATCATCCAATTTTTTGCATTGTTGTTCATGCACTAATGCATATGCCAAGCAAACAAAAACACGCAGATGAGCAACAAATGGCTTGCATCCATGCCAAGCCTCATATGGAGTGATAGCATTAGGGCGAAAAACGGCTCAAAAAGGGCCGTGTAAGGATTTCAATTAGTTGTGCTTAATCGGGATTAAAGTTGTCAAATCCTTTAAGAAATTCCGTGTAAGTTCATTTAAAACGTATCTTATGCAAATTTTGAAGAGAGAGAAACTCGTATCATATAATCATGAAAAGTTTGTAAGATATCTTACGCCTCGAAGTTTGTGTGATATCTTACGCCTCAAAAGTTGAATTTTCCTCTTGTTCACGGACCTATATAATGTGTGTTGATGACGTTTTGCGCTTTTTTTCTCTACTTTTCATAGCAAGCATGTTTCTCCCTTTCACGTCATTTTAGACACTTGCTGGTCATTTTTCATAGCAGACCATGGAGAACGTTAACCCAAATACTCTCGCTGAGCTTTCAAACAATCGAAATCATTGTAAAAAGTTCCATATCAACATTGCAGTTAGTCAGGAGTATGCGACGACAAGAAAAGTATTTCGAAGGGCTATTCATCCTCTTGAAGTGGATGGATTGCGAAAGGAAGGCAAGAAACATATCGACATATGGACAGATGGATCTGTTTATCCAATTGATCCACAAACTGGAAGGTACCCCCCTTTTCATAATCTTCATGATCTGATGAGATTTGTGGGAGATGGTGAGGATGGTTTACGAGGCTATTGTTCAAGGCTCTGGGATATTTCAAGGAATTATGTACAATACATAAACTATTTACAAAACACACTACACCAGAAGAATTTACATATGAGGGAGCTAGAAAACAAATTATCCACTTTATCTTCTCAGTTAGAGTCTTTTAAAAAAATGAAAGAAACTCCTATAGGTTTGAGAATGCGGTCAAAACGAGTAAAACCTTTTTTAGATTTGACTGAAAAATCTGGCCAGAAAAAGAAAAGAATGAAAATTGTTAGAGATCATGTGACAAATGTGCTAGGTTTCAATATGTCGAGCAGTTTTGAGCGCATACATTTCTGTAATGAAATTTTGAGTCAAAACGATGTTTTAAGACTATTGAAACTAAATGAAAATACATGCTTGAAACGCTTTGTTTTTCAAAAACTCATGACAGAAATGAATCTTTTACTAGAACCATCTCAAATTCAAAATATTTGTGATAGTGTCGGAGTGAGTAGGAAAGGTTATAGAGCAATTTCAAAAGTTTGGTGTGAATTTTTAAAATTTAACAAAGTTAGAAGTTTTGGATTGCCTAGACCCCATCATGTAGGAAAGTTTCGGCTCTGCTTGAATAAGAAGATCACATCAGTATTTGGTGAATATAAACATATTCACGGTAACATGCCTTACGAAGTAGGAAAACAAAAGTTACATTTCACTTACAATGCATTTAACAACATATGGATAGATGTTATAAAACTTCAAACATACATGGTTCAGTTCTATAATGTAAAAGAGCATGAATGTTCTGGTCTATTGAAATTTGTAATCAAACTTGATGAAGCTGAGCTTAAAAAACATCAAAAGATGGAGAGAATAAGCATTGCACTGATGAACAAAGCTTTGGACTATAGCCTTGGGAAATTGGATACTCCATCTCTCAAAGTACAATCAAAAATGGAGTTATGGTGGGTTGGCTGTGCTCAAGTTCCATCTGAGAGCCATAAAACACTTAAATGGTTATTCTCACAGACAAACATTCCAAATGTTATCCAAGGGCATCATGCAAGAGAATTGTTGAAAGTCAAAGACTACGGAAACTTTCAAGTTGAGTGGCATTTGAGTGGAGACCTAAAGACACTCAAATGCATGTTTGGTATAAGTGGGGGAGCAAATTCTAAATACCCTTGCTTGTACTGCATGCAAAGCCCAGGCACAAATGGATGGATTACTAGAGCTGAGGGTGAAGAGGCTCCTTCTAGACAAAATGTTATTCTTCGTAACTACTCATCTTCTTCAATGATTTGGGATCCCATACTTCCAATAGCATTGACAAATGTACACATATGTACACTACATGCAGAGTTAAGAATCATTGACAAGTTGGTCCGTCTTCACTTGGATTATGCATATTCTATCAAGCCTACAACTCTTGCAGATGAATGCATAAAAAAATGTGAATGTCTTCTTTCAGAAATGGGGTTTCATGGTGGTGATGTTCATCTAAGAGAAGATCCAAAGCTTTCACAAAATACAGGTGATGTTTTACAGGATGTCTCAATGGGAGGTGCAAAAGCAAGGAGATTCTTCAGCAACCATGATGGCAAACAACTTAATGCCATGTGGAATTCATGGAAAACATTTTGTGAGGTCACGACTAATGTAAAAAGCAAACCAGAAATAGCAAAAAAGAGAATGGAGGTGTGGGTCAAACTAGATAATCTTTTAAAGATCATGAGGCAGCAGGTAACATCAAAAAGTTATGCTTTCCAGCATATTCTTCTTGTGCATGGTGCATTCTTTGCAGAAAAAGAACCACTTGCCATGTGGAACACCCAAGGCATGGAAAAATCTCATTATCAAGCAAGGACAAGCTTCTTTAGTTGTACAAGGAAAGGAGGAGGAGTAACAAAGAGCAATGCCTTCAGAGAGCTTTTTGATTGGTTCTTTAGAAGACAATTACAAAGGACCTCATGCCAAATATAATCAGAAGGATATGGCTATCTCCAGGCAAATCATGTATCAATATCACAAACTGAAAAAGACCACATTTCAAACAGAGCTTTAATATTTGCAATGTCTTTTATTTCTTTGAGAAATAAAAGATGTCATGTATGTACATTTCATGATGTATTTTGCTTTGAAAAGAAATATGTCTACTACCATCACATGACTTTGACCAGAGAATCAATAACAATTACACCAAAAAAATTTGCAATGTCTTATATCACATTGGGCAATTTCTGTATATGTACATTTGTTGAGATATAGAATTTGAAAAAATCAAGTCATTCCTTGAGCCTTTTTAAAGAGCTTGGCTCTGGCAAATCACCTCTATATCTCAGGAACTCTTTTCTCCTGTATCCAGCAATGCTTTTTAAATCTGACACCCCTGCAGCCATTGCATAGCTTGAATAACAAAGAAAGTACCCTGCCCTTGAAGCATTGAGTCCTGGGGCATATCCAAAAATTCTGAATGCAGTTGCTCTTTCAAGTAGTAAAACTCTGAATGCATTAAAGGGTATTGGAGTAAAACCCATGTATTTTGATAGAGTCCTCAAGCAGAACAATGCAAAGTCTGGCTCCTCACTATAGTGCTTGTGAATAACACAAAAAGTGTCTGGGTTCAACTTTGGAAGATAATGGATAATAGAATGAATATCCACCTTTGCTTTTCCTTTCTCTTCTAAGGCTTTTCTTGTTCCCTTGCCCCTGCCAAGGTAATTGTCTTCATCCAATAAAGTTAACTGTGATAAAAATGAAAAACATGGTTAGATGAAGTGCAAGCACACTTTAGGAAACATGTGAAGTAACTTGAAACTATTAGAAAGAAAAGCAAGAGACACGACTGATGCAAGCGATAAGGGTCTTCAGAGAAATTCAGTCAGTCGTTATCGCTTGCATTGGTCGTCATCAATATCTATTTGCAAACTGCCTAGAAACATCTAAGGTTTGATAAATGAGGGGAATTCCCACAAGCAAGACATGTATTATCATTGCTGCATGCAACTCCTAGACACGACCGATACAAGCGATAAGGCCCAGCGGAAAATATCCGATGGGCCTAATCGCTTGCATCGGTCGTGATCCATTTCTGACACTTCGAATGGAGAACTTGGACAAATCTGATACAAGAAAGAGATTTTGCATTGGTCCCATCTCATATCCTTAACCTAAAGACACAACTGATGCAAGCGATAAGGGTCTTCAGAGAAATTCAGACAGTCGTTATCGCTTGCATTGGTCGTCATCAATATCTATTTGCAAACTGCCTAGAAACATCTAATGTTTGATAAATGAGGGGAATTCCCACAAGCAAGACATGTATTATCATTGCTGCATGCAGCTCCTAGACACGACCGATACAAGCGGTAAGGCCCAACGGAAAATATCCGATGGGCCTAATCTCTTGCATCAGTCGTGATCCATTTCTGACACTTCGAATGGAGAACTTGGACAAATCTGATACAAGAAAGAGATTTTGCATTGGTCCCATCTCATATCCTTAACCTAAAGTTCTTGAGAATATAGTTAATTGTATAGCTTGACGTCATCTTCCTCAAGTCCAAACACGACCAATGCAAGCGATGAGGCCCGACGAAAAATATCTGATGGGCCTTGTCGCTTGCATCGGTCGTGATCGACTTCTGACACTTCTAATGGAGAACTTGGACAAACTGGCACAAGATAGAGATTTTGCATCAAGCCCATCTCATCTCCTTTGCCGTTAAATCATGAGAATATATTTTACTACATACTTGACCTCATCTTCCTCTTCAAGTCCGAACACGACCGATACAAGCGATAAGGCCCAACGGGGATTATCCGTTAGGTTGTATCGCTTGCATCGGTCGTGGTCATTTTCTCACTTAAAAATGGCGATCTCGGACAAAAACTTTAATTGATAGAATATATCAAACAACATACCTTGACCTCATCTTCCTCCTCAATGAGCTCTTTTGAGTCAATACAAATTGTTCCTTTGTCCTCAGCGACATCCAAGAATGAATAGCCGCGTCCAAACGAGTATATTCCAAGTTGCTTCTGATGCTCATCAAACTCTTCATCAGCAAGTTTTGGCTTCTCTAAGATAGCTTTCTCAAAGCATTTTGAAAGAGCTTGTGATGAATCTTTGAATTCTTCATTAGACAAATCCAAATCAAGTCGCAAAAATTCCTCTCTTCTTTCTCCTTTCTTATTGATGAATCTCCTTGCAACTTCTTCTGCCTCAGCTATAGCTGCAAGACAGTAGTCCTCCCTTAGATTGAAAAGTTCCTGAATGTAAAATAGAGGTATGAAGTCTTTCCCAGAGATAAAGTAAAAAGGTAGATTTGGGAGAAGTAGGGACTTCTCAGACACTTGAACTTCTTCAGTTGGCTCCCTTATTGCAGTCTCTGCTTTAAAAGTGGCCACATCAAAATCTTTGACCTGCTCTTCTTCTGCTTGGAGATTGATCTCCTCAACAATCTCCATGACACCTTTCATAGTTTTTGAGCTAGCCTCAAGTGCCAGCTCTAAGCAAGGCTCGTCTTCATCATGAACATTTTCCTCCCTTTCAACTGAGATATGATCAAGCCATATCAAGAAAGCAATGTTTAAAGGGAGCAAGCAGCAGTCCTTTTCATGCTCTGGGCATAAATCAAGCTTCCCTGGCAAAGGGGATATCCTTTTGCATTTTCTTGTGATTTTAGCCCTATCTATTGGATCCTTCCCAAAGATGTGAGGATGCACATAGGTTTTCTGAGAAATAGAAAGGATCCTCCCATTGACCAACCCCAAGAAAATCTCCCACTCATCCTTAAGAAAACTTTTCGAGTTCTCTAAGAGTTTTTCAAAATCAATTTCGGGGTTGAATATGGTCATTGCATCAGGAAAATAATCTACACTTAAACCCTCTTGAACCATGAAATCAAGAAGTTTCTCTGATGGAGAGACACTAAGGATCTCATTCATTCCCTCCATCTAAGCTGCAGCTTCTCTTGTATGTCTATTAGGAGAACACAACCGATGCAAGCGACTAGAGCGAGTCAACGTAGGTCAAACGGCAAAAATCGCTTGTATCGGTCGTGTCAGCGACGAAAGAAAAATACACATGTAGGTGACAAATTCTCTGAAGGTTGAAAGTTTGAGTTTGTGAAGAAATAGGTATTTATAGGCGAGGAGGGAAGAAACGGTCGAATGAGGTGGACCAATCACAGAGTGCCACATGGCAAAGTGTACGTTGCCCGATGCAACGGATAGATGACGTGGATCAATCAAATCATGCCACGTGGAAAAAGACGTTGAAATTTGCAACGGGTATCTGACGTGGACCAATAGGGGCATGCCACATGGCACAACGGTCAACTCAGTTTTGGGACCTATTTAAGCTTCCCTATTCATTTGCTTCATTTTTTTTTGTCAACACTTGCCAAGCGTGGAGGTTCCATTGCCACCAAGTTTTTTGGCTACTTCACAATTTCTATAGAGAGCGCTCTCTCCGTAAGGTAATGTGGACACGACCGATGCAAGCGATTACGGACATCCGAGATTTTTGGATAACCCTAATCGCTTGGATCGGTCATGTTTTTTAAATACCTTGCAAATTTTGGTTTCTTTTGTGTTGCTTGAGTATAACGCATTGTTACCTTTATTTTAACTTCTATTTATTGAAATATGATGATGAATTCAGGGACGACCGATGCAAGCGATGAGTGACATCCGGGCATTTACGGATGACTCTTATCGCTTGGATCGGTCGTGTCTCTAGTGAGACAAGTTCTCTGAAGGTTGAAAGTTTGAGTTTGTGAAGGAAATAGCTTTCTATAGGCGAGGAGGGAAGAAACGATCAAATGAGGTGGACCAATCATAGAGTGCCACGTGGTAAAGTGTACGTTCCCCGATGCAACGGATAGATGATGTGGATCAATCAAATCATGCCACGTGGCAAAAGATGTTGGAATTCACAACGGGTATCTGACGTGGACCAATTGGGGCATGCCATGTGGCACAATGATCAACTCAGTTTTGGGACCTATTTAAGCTTCCCTATTCATTTCCTTCATTTTTTTCTGTCAACACTTGCCAAGCGTCGAGGTTCCATTGCCACCACGTTTTTAGGCTACTTCACAATTTCTATAGAGAGCGCTCTCTACGTAAGGTAATGTGGACACGACCGATGCAAGCGATTAGGGACATCCGAGATTTTTGGATAACCCTAATCGCTTGGATCGGTCATGTTTTTTAATATCATCGAGTCCTTGATCATAGCTTGCAAATTTTGGTTTCCTTTGCTATGCTTGAGTATAACGCATTGTTACCTTTATTTTTACTACTATTTATTGAAATATGATGATGAATTCAGGGACGACCGATGCAAGCGATGAGGGACGTCCGGGCATTTACGGATAACTCTTATCGCTTGGATCGGTCGTGTCTCTTACAGTGGAACGAGTCATTGATTATAGTTTTCCAATTATCTTTTTCTTAGTGGTTATTGAGTATTTTGCATTTTTTAGATATATTTTATTGATATTTGATGATAAATTTAAAGACGACCGATGCAAGCGATCAGGGACATCCGAGCATTTCCGGATGACTACTATCGCTTGCATCGGTCGTGCCTCTGATAGTGGAAAGAGTCATTCATTATAGTTTTCCAATTATCTTTTTCTTAGTGATAATTGAGTATTTTGAATTGTAAGATATATTTCATTGATATTTGATGATAAATTTGAAGACGACTGATGCAAGCGATCAGGGACATCCGAGCATTTCCGGATGACTGCTATCGCTTGCATCGGTCGTGCCTCTGATAGTGGAAAGAGTCATTGATTATAGTTTTCCAATTATCGTTTTCTTAGTGATAATTGAGTATTTTGCATTGTAAGATATTATTTATTGATATTTGATGACTAATTTAAAGACGACCGATACAAGCGATCAGGGACATCCGGGCATTTCCGGATGACTGTTATCGCTTGCATCGGTCGTGCCTCTGATAGTGGAAAGAGTCATTGATCATAGGTTTTTGAGAGTAAGTTTTGACAATGGAAAGAGTCAGTGATCATAGTTTTTTGAGAGTAATATTCCACTTTTCCTAATTCCTTGCCTAAAGACTGATTTTTTGCAGAGTATGGCTAGAACCAAAAAGACAGCAAGGAAGTTGTACCCTGAGGGTCAGGACAAAAATGCCCAAGGGGAAAATGTCCAGGAGCAAAATTCCCAGAAGGTTCAAGCCAATGTGCTAGTATCTTCAAAAACAAGGGTCAAGTACCATGTAAAGTCCTTGAGGGAAATTAGAAGAGCTCAAAAGTCTGTGGGATTGTTGATCCCAAGACTTCCATTTATGAGAGTTGTCAAGCAGATCTCAGCCAACCTCTGTTCTTTGATGAAGACCTCATCCTTTGTCAATGTGAGGTGGCAAACTCAAGCACTGTTATGCCTGCAAGAAGCTGCAGAGGACTTTGCTATTGATTTTATGAATGATGCCTACTTATGTGCTGCTCATTCTCATAGGGTAACACTAATGGCGAAGGATTATGTTATTGTTTCAAGAATAAGATATAAGTTTGATAAAGCTCCGGTTCCTATTGATCACCACGATAAAAAATTCTTCGATATTTTAAATATACCTCCAGCTCGAGCACCTAAAACAACAGTTGTCATTGAAGAGATCAACGCTCAAGTCACTCATGATCATGAAACTAGAACTGCAGCAAATAGTGAGGAGGAGAGGAAAAAGCAGGGATTATTTACAGAGGAAAGTGCCATCTTAACCCAGATTCAAAAGTTACAGAAAGCAAATAAAGAGCTCCTCAAGAAAGGAGATGGGCAGGTAATAGTTAATGTTGCAATGCCATGGCAAAATGAATTGTTTCTTGACATTAGACCTGAAGACAACAAAATGTTGAGGGAGCTTCATGTTGAAATATCAGATAGTGTGGTCAACATTTCACTCAGGTATATCTAGAGGCCTTAAAATGCTTTTGTTTTGCATAATTTCCTAGTTCCTTAACTGCATTTTTATTTCTTGATTTGTAGGGTTCTTCTTCAACAATGTGAGGAAGCGGTTCAAAGAAAAGTATTTATTTTAGATCCTCTGGTGACACAATGTTTTTTGCATAAACATGGAGATGCCAAGTCCTTTCTACAGGATTTTACAGAAGAAGTAGAATGTGTTATTTACCCATATATTGAAAAGTAAGTATTAATCTTCATTTTGGAAACATATTTGTTTCATTTAAGAAAGTATATTTACATGCAACTCATTGACAGGGGCCATTGGAGTTTGATTATTGTGGACTTCAATGCATATCAAGCTCTTTTCCTCAATTCTCTTCCATCACAGCATGGGAATTGCAAAGTGTAAGTTACTATACATTTTGTTGTTCTCTATTTTAAAGCCATGCCATCCGTTTTGATTTTCACTTTACAATGCAGTGCTGCAAAGCTTCTCAAGATGCATATTGATCAGAATTTTCCACGAATAGCTAAAATGAATGAACAAAAGCAATTTGGATACAGCCAAATTCATGTGCCATTGCAGAGAGACTCAACATCATGTGGCTGGAGAGTGATTGCAAATGCTGTAAGATTCTTGGAAAGAAGGTTCCACAGTCCTGAATTGAATTTATCAGACTACCCAGATGCATGGATCATCTTGATCAGAGAGAGAGCAATAAATAGTATCATGAAACATGCAATCTGCCCATATGATCCAGACTCACCTCCACCCCCTCCACCTGATAAAAAACAGTCTGAAGATAAAAAGAAAGGGCTTCCTCTTCACTCACCACTAAAGCATGGGAACAACATAAAGAGTCAAGCTGAAAGCTCCAAAAAGGGACAGAAGCAACAGAGAAAGCAAGGCTCTAAAAAGGATAGAAAGGGTTAAATCAATTTTTGAGTCTTAGATTGAAATCAATTGTAAAACCAACCAAGGTTGGAAGATTTATTTATGTACAAATTGTATGTAGTTATGCCAATCTTCATCTGGAAGATGGTCACAGTTGTATTGAACCTCTTGAGAGTTTATTAAAAGTTCATTGGATGGTCCAATTAGGTTTATTAATGTCACAATTATGAATGCATTGTGGGTTTCTTACTTCATTCCTGCTGGAAAGTGTTTAAATTGGAGAAGTTACAGAAGGACATAAAGAATTAAGAGGACACGACCGATACAAGCGATACGGGGAATCGGAGAATCTTGGATTGCCCCTATCGCTTGTGTTGAGAGCAGTATGGGCACCCAAGGAGTGACTAGACAAGGAAGCCAGCGGAGAGAGTCAGAGCGAGGTGAAGGAGTAAGTAGACAAAGCAGTCGACGCAAATCTAGCAGATAGGCCCTTCAAAATTTTCCAAATCAACATCTTTATAACAGTGATCCTTATCACTAACAATCATTGTAAATACCATTTCATATTTTTGTAGCTCCATTTTGTGCAAGCCAAGGAGTCCTTGAGCTTGAGGAGCCTTAGAAGTGCCTACATATCAATTTTCATAATTTTTAGACTCCGTTTAAGCCCTCAAGGCCCTGGAACCTAATTTTTAACTAGGCCGGACACTAGGTCTGGACAGGGCCAAAACCTAGTCAAAAACTATAAAAAGAGCTAGAGAACTCATTTTTGAGAGATTGTAATTGAAACGAACTTGTAAGAGCTTCTTGAAAGTAATCTAAGAACTCCATTGCTCCTCACTCTTTGTCTTGCTGTGTGTGCGCGTGTGTGTGTATGTGTGTGCATGTTTGTGTGCTTCTCGCTCACGCACTTGTGCTTCCACTTGCTCGAGGTCTTCATACCATCCTCACGTCTTCCCGGATTGACATTAAAGGAGGTGCTACTCATCACTGAGCTACACCAAATTTTGGCGCCGTTGCCGGGGATCGAGCTTTGAGGATGAGCGTGTGATGGTAAGACGTAGAGTTGATGCGTTGGAGTTGTAGGTATTTTCTTCACTCTCATCGACTTTCTTTTACTTTCTTCACCATCTTCATCACCATCATCATCATCACCATCTCCCACCTCCATACCCATCATCGCAAAAATTTCAGTTTTTACTATATCTCCTTCCTCCCTTCATTTCCCTCATTTCACTTGTGAGAGAGAGCGAGAGAGCGAACTGTCGTGTGCTATCTTCTGTATGCTTTTGGAGTTTCTTGCAGGTGTCAGCATCATCATCCCCTCCAGCACGTCGCGCAGGTACGGAAATGTGCAGAACTGTCTCGCAGTCGCCGACTTCTGTCCATCGCGATTGACTCCTGTCCGTCGCGATTGACTGGCCCTCTGTCCATCGCGATTGTCTCCTGTCCGTCGCGATTGACTGGACCCCTGTCCATCGCGATTGACTGAAACCTCTGTCCGTCGCGATTGACTGGACCCCTGTCCATCGCGATTGACTGAAACCTCTGTCCGTCGCGATTGACTGGCCCTCTGTCCATCGCGATTGACTCCTGTCCATCGCGATTGACTCCTGTCCATCGCGATTGACAGCCCTGTCCATCGCGATTGACAACCAATTTGGACAAATTTTTTAGGGTTTTTAAATTGAGAAAATGGACTAATTGTGGGCATAAACATCTTACTCTAGAGCACATAAGGAGGCCTTAGGAAACCAACCTGGGGGAAACCTATTGCACAGTGATCCTGTTTGAACCCTGTCTTAACCCCAGAACCTTGAACGGTCATAACTTTTTCATACGACATCCATTTTTTGAGATCTAGGGCTTGTTGGAAAGCTTGTGGCATATACTACACGCCCTCAACTGTTTTTTATAAAGATAATGCGTTGATTTTTTGCTAGGGTATTTTGAAGTTGCCCATACCTAGGGGGATCAAAGTCAAGGGTCTTAAGAATTGTTTTCCTAAAATTCACTAGGCAAATTAGTATTTGTGCTACAAGAATGAGAATCATTGGTTTTGTCTTTGGAATTTAATTATGAAAGCTAACTTTGGAACTCTACAGATCTATTGAGAGCATCAAAAGGTGTTCAAAGCAAGTGTAAGTGCAAGCTTGGGAACACACTTCCTGGGCATTCCAGGGCAACCAAGCAGGACAGAAAAGGTTGGAAACTTTCAACCCTCTTTGTCAATTCCTAGTTTAGGCTAAGAACGACTTGAGGTAGGAGTAAGTCAGGGCAACGATAGGCAATGATCAACTTGAAGCAGACCTAAACTCTCAAGTTCAAGCTAAGGACATTATCTTTGTACTATCGAGAACTTTAAAGGAAAAGAACTTAACGTGGAACGAGCAACTCTAAGTGCGGAACTACACTCAAATATACCTTGCGACATGATATCAGACAAGAATTTTAACACAGGAGTCAACTAAAAAGAATCAAGTAACTGATACAAAAGAACTCTGCAACGAGGTTGTACTTGGGCAAATTTGGGTTATTCGATTAAGCTTATGAACCTTAGATCAAGGCGACATCTAGGGAGAGAGAGACAAAGCCTTAGGTCTTCAGAGGCTAGTGTCAACCACACTGCTAGGTCTTGGGCCCAGCAGCTGAGCCACCACTCGTACTACCCTAGCTCTGAGACTAGTGAATCAGAGATGTCTCAAGGTATGGAGAGACCTACAGGCAGTTCAGGAGTGCCATACCTGTACAGGGTGGAAGGCCCTTACAAAACGCAATTGGAATACCTTAGGACCAACCGATTAGGTGCTAGCATCTATGAGGATGGCCTAGGAAGATCTGTGGTACAGATTAAGAATCCTGATCAATCCATTGGATTAGAGCACCCAGCTGTCAAGTTTGAAAACGGAGCATACTTGGACAAAGAAGGAACCATATACGTAGTCACCAGTCATCCAGATAGGACGGACGAATTTGGAAATGTGCTCCCAGAAGCAGACTTAGGTGACCTAGAACAAGGAAACATGGGTGCAGAACCTAGAACCCCTCGAGGTAAATCGGTTCTCACTAGGATTATTACACCGGAGTGGATTTCCCAGGATAATAAGAGCATAGAATTGCTCCTCAATCGAGAGACTGACGAAGCCTTTTGGAGGTACAAACCTGATCGGCCAATTGATATAGGAACAATCATGATTTATGAGTTTAAGGATCCTGATAGCCCAGGTAGAGTGACCTACTTAGATCACGCTTCGGAGAGGATCTTTGTGGTGACAGAAAATGATAGTCATGCTTACACTTGGAAGGGTGAATTCGTTTTTCCCCAACCAAGATCGAATGTATCCTATGGTCACCCCGGAGCTGGAACATCCCAAGCTCATGGAATGCAAAGAGACAGAAGCAGAGATAGACCAGAAGTAAGCTTTGCCAACCCAGTGGGCAGAGAAAGAACGAGGACGGAAACAAATAGAGTAGAACCTGAGATACTTAGAGCTCACAGGAATCAAAGAAATGCGGATGAGTTCCCTCTACCACGACCTAGAGAGCACACAAGGACTTTGAGACCGACTCAGCTAGTGAAGTCCATGAAGAATTACTTCGATGGCACTGGAGATCCATACGATCATGTGGCTGAGTTTAGACAAGTCCTGAGAGCTGAACAAGTGGAGGATCTATTCACGCAGTAGAATGCCTTTGGTATGACCCTTAGGAACACTGCCCTGACATGGTTTCAGCCACTAAATGAGAGGCAGTTCAGGAGCATAGACCAACTCCTAGAGGCTTTCATTATTGAATTCTCTAAGAGCGGCATCAGACATAATACCTCCTCGTTGATTCATAGCTTCAAGCAAACCCCTCAAGAGACTGTGAGACTGGCAGGACGAAGATTTAAGCAATATCTTGAAAGATGCCCTGTCCCTGAGCTACCCACGCCAGCTAAGCAAGTGGCTTTAATCTTCGATGGATTGCTAAGTACCAAATTAAGATCATATGTGTACTTGAAAGACCCTAGGACCATAGAAGAGTGTGTACGCATGTGCATTGACATTGAGGATAACCTAGGGGAGGAGTTAGAGCTTGCCAAGATATACAAAGATTCTGATGGTGCCTCTAGCCTCCCTTCCACGCAATCCACGTCAATTGAGGAACTTGCAGAGAAAGTGGCTCAGAAATTAGGTGTTTCTAGCAAACAAATTCCGAGATTTGCCCCTGTGAAGAGATGCTACACTTGTGGTGGCGACCACATGGCAAATGTATGTCCCATTATGGCTCAACCCCAAGTGAATCCTAGTAGCCAGTACTCCACTATAGAACGAAGATACACAAATCACACAGCACAAGACTGCCCATACAACAAGCAAGCGGTTAGGCAAACCTACCCTCAGACATACCCTCAACAAGGCAGACACCAGAACCAGTATCCACCTCAGTAGTATGCTAGGCCTCAACAAACCTACCAACCCTACCAAAACCAACAAAGGCCTCAGCCTGTGCTAGCACAACAACCCCCAGCTCCAGCTAATGTGATTCCGGTAAAGTATGCTGCTGCAGAAGAAAACCTGAATAGAGATATAGTCCCTATAACACCATTGCTTTCAGAAAGTGATCCCAGTGACCATAGTTTCGATTCTACGCATGTTGAGAGTCCCCAGGCTTACTTCATGCAGTCTCCTGAACATGGTGAGTCTTACTATAGTGAAGAGCCAAATGAATCTAGTTGGGAATCGGATTACGCAAATGTCATGTACGCAAACCCCAACCCTAGGCCTCAACCTAGGCAGGTAAGACCTCCATTCCCAAGAGGACCGTGCTATAGATGCCAAGGAGATCACGTCATTCGTGATTGTCCCTTACCTCCACCTACACAACCCCAGTCAGTGACGATCCAAGGCTTTTGCCAAGATTGTGGAAAAGAGCATCTCTTACGAGATTGCCCTAAGAACCCTAACAATATGCCAAAAATCACTCCTATTAATGTTATTGGGTTAGTAGTAGACTCCTCAGGGAGTGTGACTTCCACTGCTCCAGTACAGGTAGTCACTAGAGCTCAAGCATTGCAGCAAAACCAAGGGGTAGACCAGGAAAAGAGCCCAACAGCTAGTGAAACTGAGAGCATAACCAAGAAAAGGACTAGAGCGTGGAAAGATATTCGAGAAAGAATGAAAAGACAATGGGCTAAAAAGATGAGTGAACTTGAGGAAAGCATAAGAGAAACCAAAGCCAGGATAACTGAACTCACATCTCAAACTCCCTCTCACACACTACCCCACCACCACCTTTCCCATCGCCATCCGACCAGTCACTTTCCAACCCGACTCACCTAAACCCACCACCCCCTAGAGTAGGATCAGTCCTAGCAGATCCCACTCCCGAAGACCTTAATATGATGCTTAAAGCATATCAGGCCAGAATCCAAGAAGGGCCAACCATAATCGATCATGAAAAATGCTACCCTAGAGCCGAGCTAGAGCTTGAACGAACTAAAATTTGTGCCAAAATGGTGGAATTGGCTCAGACCATGTTTGAAGCTAGTCGCCTCTTTAACATCTCTAGCTCAGCTAAGACGTAGTTACATTTTGATGGACTGCTAGAAAGAATAGAGAGGCTAATTGCACAATCAGAAAAGGAACCTGCCCCTCAAAGAAAGGGAAGGGCAAGAGAACGGATAAGCCAGCCTCTTCAGGAAGCCCATGTGCCTCCTCAAGAAGCTTATCTTTCCCCCCAAAAGGCAGATGAGCCTCCCTTGAAAACTCACGTACCTCCACAGGTTGCCTACATTCCTTCTCAGGGAGCATATGAGCCTGTTCGGAAAAGTAATAGAATAAGTAATCCTCCCCAGGAAGCTTGTGCTCCAAACATCTATGAGAGCGAGGAAAGAGCCAACGATAGAATAAGCCCTCCTTCCCAGGTTGCTTATGTGCCTAATTCTACGGAGCCAGACACTTCTTCTTCTATGAATCGGTTTGCACCAGACTTCCTACGAGAAATTCAAGAAGATAAATGGGATAACGAAAGTGAAGTCGCCCCTCCCTTTAAACTTGTGGATGATGCACACGACCAATTCCCACAAGACATCCCATCTATTTACGGGGAACATGAGAGCACCCAATCTCAAGAAAGATTAGACTTCGAGTCTAATTCTTTACAGGAATTACCCCACTTCACGGGCCCATGGGAAGCCAAGTCCACGTGTATGAGAGCACCCACAGTCATGGTAAGAAACGAAGATTCAGTCATACCTAGGAACACAGAGGTAGTGAAGAACACTAATGTGCAGTGCAATCTCAAGTTAGAAGAGCTACTCAAGGTTAGACCTGAATCGTGGAAACAAGTAACCAAACAAGTACCTGAGATAGCAAAATCTCGTTCCCAGGTAGGATCACATAGGACAGTGCCAGAGATACCCTTGGATAAGATAGGAGATATGTGTGAAGGTGAAGAAGGGAACACCTATCTTCCCATTACTTATCAGGAGTACACCACCAAGGCAATTTTGGACTCAGGTGCAGGAGTTGCAATTGCCACCACCTCCCTATGGAAGCGTTGGGGCAAGCCAGCACTCAGGCCAACGAGAATGAAATTGCAGATGGCCGATGGTCATATTGAGAGACCCTTAGGATTGCTAGAAGGAATAACTCTCACCACTTGTGGTGTCGAGTTTGAGCATACATTTGCTATATGTGATTTTAGCAAGAACCATGCCTATGAAATGATCTTGGGACGACCTTTTATGCGACAATTGCAAGTGGTACAGGATTGGGGAACCAATTCCTTGTACCTGCAGCACCTAGGTGTTACGACCAAAGTGAATCTCAAAGATTATTCTCATAGAGATGTCCCTCCTATCCAATGGAATCCCATCCATAGAGCCAAAGATGATACGGAATCGGTGTATTCCACAGGGTCAGGATCCTCTTGGATGCATGAAGACACCCACTTATGGATGTGCAAAGTAGCAGTAGACGAAGAGAAGAGAGAAAAAGCCAGAGAGGTAGGTGCAAAAGAAACCCAAATATCAATCCAAGACCCAGCCTATGCACCTGTAGTTTTTCCAGACGAAGAATTTGAACCCCATGGCTGGGCAGAAATCCTAGCAACAATGGATGTAGCCATCAATGAGGAACAATGGACACCTCACTGTGATGAGGATGGCTATGACATTTCAGTCTTCTCCATAGAGCCAATCATGGGAGAGGCAGTTCTAGAAGAATGTGAACCTAGCCCTAATGTATTTGAGGATGCCAGTGACTCCGATCTAGAGTCAATCATTATGGACCCACCATTCGCATCAGATGAAGAATACTTCCATGAAGTAGAAGTTCAACCCCAGAGGCATGGAGAGCTTACAAATGATGTAAGACTAGCAACACATGTGACCCCGAAGGAAGAAGGAAAGAAACGAAAGAAGAGAGAAGTCTCACTAGAAGAGGAAGAATCTTTGTTTGAGGTCCCAGAAAATTTTAAGAAGTATGAGATAGATGACAGGAGAGTCATGATCAGAATGCCGAAACGAGAAGCACAATCAGGAGAGGCCTATGATAACAAAGAAACCACCAAGAAAATAGTAGTGGCCCTAGAAGAAGGAGAGGAGAGATGCACGTACATAGGCCATGACCTAACAGAGGAAGAAGAGCATGCGTTAATAGCCTTGCTAAGGGAATACAGAGATGTATTCGCCTGGAGTTACAAGGATTTGAAGGGTGTTGACCCAGATATATGCTCACACACAATCCCCATGACTTCAGATGCCAAACCCTCTAAGCAAAAGCCCTATACATATAACGATAATTACGCTGCTAAGATCAAAGAGGAGATAGATAGACTGGTCGAAGCCGGATTTATCTACGAAATTGAGCACACTGAGTGGGTATCCCCCATCGTAGTGGTGCCCAAGAAGAATGGCAAGCTGCGTGTATGCATTAACTTGAAGAAGGTTAATGCAGCCACAATTCGAGATAACTATCCGCTTCCTATCACGGAGCATCTCTTGGAAAGAGTAGCAGGCAAGGAAGTGTACAGCTTCCTCGATGGATTTTCGGGCTACAACCAAGTAGCCATAGCTCCAAAAGATCAGCATAAGATAGCTTTTGCCACAGAATGGGGTATATTTGCCTTTCGTGTAATGCCATTTGGGCTTACCAATGCACCAGCTACCTTCCAGAGATTAATGTGCCATGTGTTTAAGGAGTTCCTGAGGAAGAATTTAGAAGTCTATGTTGATGATCTTTGTGCTCATTCCAACATTAGACAAACCCATATTCCTGAACTCAGACAAATCTTTGACAAATGTAGAGAATATCAGGTCTGCCTGAACCCAGAAAAGTGCGTTTTTATGGTCAGGCAAGGTAAGATTTTAGGACACATAGTGTCAAAGAATGGCATATCTACTGACGAAGAGAAAGTGAGAGCCATAGCAGAGCTACCCAGGCCAAGGAATGTCAAGGAAGTGCAAGCTTTCATGGGGCATTGTGGTTACTACCGCCGGTTCATTCACATGTATGCTGTCATTGCAAAGCCCATGTATGGACTTCTGACTAACTTTGAGTGGACGGACGAATGTGAGAACTCCTTCCAGGAGCTTAAACGAAGATTATGTTCAGCACCAATCTTGACCACACCAGATTGGAATAAGCCTTTCCATGTTCATGTGGATGCATCCAACTATGCTATTGGGTGTGTACTCGCGCAACCTACTGGTGAAGGTAATATGGATCTTCCAATTGCCTATGCCAGTAGACAATTGAATGCAGCTGAACGAAATTATACCACTACAGAGAGAGAAGGCTTAGGCATGGTATATGCAGTCAAGAAATTTAGACACTATTTGCTTGCAAACAAGTTTAAATTTTTTACTGATCACCAAGCATTGTTATATCTCGTGAACAAGCCATGCAATACAGGAAGATTAGTAAGATGGTTTCTCTTACTAATGGAATATGACTTTGAGGTTGTGGTAAGAAAAGGAAGGACTCATTTGAGAGCAGATCATCTCTCTAGGCTCACATTTGTAGAAGCCCCACAAGGAGTGTCAGATGACCTCCCTGATGCTTACTTGTTTAATTTGGAAGTTGTACCGCAGTGGGCTAGGCCATTGGTACCAGTATTGACATATGGGCCTAACCATCCAGTGGTAAACACACGGAATAGAGAGGTTGTAAAAGCCCAAAAGTACCACATCATGGCAGGAAGTATGTACAAGCACACAGATCAAGGGATCTTGGCTTGTTGTGTAGAAGAGGATGAGTACGCTAAATGGTTGCAATTAGCACATGTGGGTGCATTAGAGCAACACTACTCAAAGCAACGAACTTTACAGACTCTAAAGAGACTCGGAGTGCATTGGCCAACTATGGAAGCTGATGTCCAAAAGTTGTGCAAGGAATGCCCAATCTGTTGCACTAAACCACCTGTGGAACACGCTACTCTATATCAAGTATCCATTGTGCCAGATTGGAGCGAACCTCTAGTATCCTTCCTGAGGACAAACACATTCCCTACAGACATGACTCTGGCTAGGAAAAGGAGTTTAGAACAAGAAGCCCTGGATTACTCACTCATTGGTGATAATCTATACAAACGCGGTAAAGATGGTTACCTGAGACTGTGTGTCCATGAGAGTGAATATCTTAAGATCTTGGAAACTGCTCACCAAGGTGTAGCAGGAGGACACTTTGGACCAGATCGGGTGATCAAGGCAGTACTATTTGCGGGCTTCTGGTGGCCTACCCTTCACATGGATGCACATACCTATGTGAAACGGTGTGATGTCTGTCAGAGAACTCAGTATCCTATATGAAAAGATGAGATGCCATTGAAACCTATGATGGGTGGACGTGCGTTCTCTAAGTGGGGAATAGACTTCGTAGGTCCTATTAATCCCCCAGCTAAGGGTTCTCATGCAGAATACATCATTGTTGCGACAGACTATCTAACTAAGTGGGTAGAGGTAAAGGCTACAACAAAGAACGATGCTCAAACAACTGCTAAATTCTTGTTTGAGAATGTGTTCACAAGATATGGGCTACCTATAGAGCTTGTAAGTGATAGAGGCACTCACTTCTTAAATGAAGTTATTGAAAATCTGCTCCAAGAATTCTTGGTAATACATAAGAAGTCTGTCCCCTATCACCCTCAAGCTAATGGACAAGCCGAAAGCACCAACAAGATCTTATGCAATGTACTGACAAAATTAGTGAACACTAAACGCTCTGATTGGGACAAACAGCTACACCATGCTGTTTGGGCATACCGAGTCGCCTATAAAACGGTACTCCAAGCCACCCCCTTTCAGATGGTATTTGGCCAAAACGCGGTGCTACCTTTAGACTTTTTGATACCTACATTGAAAATAGCACAAGAGCACGAATGGACAGGTCATGAGCTCTCCTCTAGGATCTTTGACCTTGAACGATTAGGAGAAACAAGACTGAGGGCAGCTGCAGGAATATATGCAGCTAAGAAGAGACAGAAAGCATACTTTGATGCCCATGTGAAGGATAAGGGCTTGAAAGCAGGAGATCTAGTTTTAGTCTACACATTGAAACAACATGCGAGGAAGCTAGAAAAGAGAGGCTACGGACCTATGATCATCAATAGGATCTCCACGAGTGGAGCAGTACAAGTAGCCACTTTAGAGGGTGATGTTCTCCCAAACTATATTAGCGGATGCAGAGTCAAGTTGTATCAGGAACCCCTCACAGAGGAAATGCTAAGTCGACTCAATACTGCTAAGCAACGTAAAGAAGAGGAGAAACGAATTCAAGAAGAGGCTCAAGCAGAAGCCCTAGAGCGCATACGGAGAATGAAATTAAGAAGACAAGGTAGAGAGCACCCTAGGCAAGATGCATATGCAGATCAAGGATATGACGTAGCTATGTGTGAAGTTTCAGGTGTTAACTCACATAGGATAACTGATCGACGTCCTTTCATAACCGTAGATATAGGACAAGGAAAGAGTGCAAGGACTGCAAGAGCCTTGATTGACTCAGGCACAGCCACTAGTGCTGTTAAATTGTCTTACTGTCAAGAGTTGCAGTTAACTATCAACCCTGTGGAAGCATATCTCATAGGATTGGGAGGCATGGAAACCCCTTGCATGGGAGAGGTGGAACTTCCCCTCTATATTCAGGATGAGGCAATGACAGTTAAAGCACTAGTATGCCAAGACGAGGACCTCACGGAACCCCTTGTCCTGGGTCAAGACTGGATTTATGACCAAGCAGTCAACTTAAACCTAAGAAGTGGACTTCTTCAGGTATGGGTGAATCAGACTAGAATTACAATGGAGTTAAATAATGGAGCACTCAAGGAACTAGGAAAGGCACAGACTCCTGGTCCCTCCAGGGGTGCACACGAAGCTGACCATGTTGTTCTTGTCCAAGGCTCTGTGATGCAGAAGAATGAAGATCTCAAAAAAGGAGTCAGAACCACAACGGAACTCCCTTCTTTTCCAAAGGCCAGAGGGAGGCAGCAACCAAAGGTGGATCAAAGGCAGAAGAAGCAGAGTACTACCTATGTCGGAGATCAAAAGTACCTGCGCAGCAAAACGTCTCAGCTAGTGAAACAAGTGTGGATGCGGAAAGGAGAACACCCGGTTGCACTCAAGCCAACCACACGGGCAAAGCCTCTTATTAGTAACCAACAACACGACACTAATAAGAAGTCTTTCAGAAGTTCTTCTGCTAATGTGAAGTCTATTTGGGTGCCCAAGAGGTCGATGAAGGCTAGACCACAATCAAGACAAATCTGGGTGCCTAAGGCTTGTTTGCGGGCTCAAATAGCTACACCAAGACCATATCCCATACAGTATGATCCATTCACTCGCACAGCCGGTCTCCACTCGTTGTCAACACTCAGGAACACACCAAGGCCAATACGCATGACCAGAATCACTTGTAAATGGGTCCCTAAAAGGCCTCACTTTCAAGCCGACATGCCTATAAAGCTCTCGAGAGTCTCTACGAAACCTAGAGCAAAACCTATCCGCTGCATTTGGCAGCCTAAGAATTGTAACAAACCCCCGGACCCCAATTGTAAATCTATGACCACCTACTAACCACTTCACTCTCACATCATATCATTCCGCTTAGCTTGTAGGTCCATCCAATTCCTAACTACACTCACCAGCACCGAGCACTTATTAACCTACTAACCTCGTCCGGACCTCATGTTAATGTTGTGACGGGGACACGGTGTCATTTTTGTGTCCATTGCAATGTTAACATTTATTCATGTATTCTCACAGAACCAGCTGCGAAGTTCTCAACATGGCTGAGGCAGCAGGCACTAGCTCTCACACAGAAACAAACCCGCAAGTGGTGGATTTAGATAGTTTACCCGTTTTGCCGGAGACAAATGAAAGACCAGGAGAATTGCAGGCCGTCAAAATCATACCCATTGCGGACCCCCTGCGTGGCCACACCATGCCCGTAGGAAAGACTTCCCACTGGTTTACCGAGGTGGCAGGACCCTTGGGTGAAGGAACGTACCTATGGGAATCAGAGTTGGACTTCAATGGGAAGCAAGGCAGATACCATTTCTTTACAAGAGAATTTGAGAAATTACAAAATGCAGAAGGTCTACGTCCGATATGGGAAAAGGCAGGATTGAGTGCCTATTTCAGTGCACGCCTCCCAAAACCTGACTTCATGCGATGCTACTATCTTATCAACACCTTGACTCCAAACCTGAACCCAAAAGGTGCAAGCTCATTTGTAATCCCATCTCTGACAAAGGGGAATGAGCTCAAGAGGTTCAGGCTATCAAACAACTTGGTGAGAGAGGCTCTAGATATGCGCGGAATGCATATTCCTACAGAGAAGGAAACCCTCGTACCGGATTACATGAAGAATCGAAGTCTCACCAAACTCAAGGACATGGTGTCCATGACACCTAATATTGCAATACACCTTCGCATGTGCATGCAACACTTTGCTTTTCCTGCACAAGATAGATTCACTATGCCGCACAAAAAGATTTGGTTCAGTTTATATCTGGCAGAGACACAGAGCCTCACCATCAATTTACCCCATTGGATAATTGATCAGATACACCTAGCTCACAAACGATGGCCGAGAAAATAGGTTTTATATGGTTGCTGTGCTCTGACGAGAATAATTTATAGATGCTTGGCTTATGACATCCCTATTCAACGGGCACTAATGTGGAATCGTGTAGAGCAGTTTAGAGGTAGGACATCCACTGGACCCCCTTCGAAGAAGATGAGAGGCACGGTCCAAGTCCCATGTGCTCAACCACGTGGAGCCACCCTAACACCAGATGTCACCCCTCCACCTCGAAGAGTCAGACCATTCACCCTCCGACTTCCAAGACGCAGCACCGATGGTTCCACCTTAATATTCCCTCCTATCCCAACCGATCTTGAATTTCCCAGTGGTGCACCGTTGGAAGAACTCACTAATGAAGATTTCGAACAATTATTACAAGATGTAGAGCTGGAGGCAGAAGAGGCACAACAAGCGGAAAACGTGCAAACGCAGGCCACAACCTCCCAAGCACCAGTCACACCAGCTGAAGTGGATGAAGAGGATGACGGAGATGAAGAACAGGAGGAAGATGAGGAGGATTATGATCAAGAGCATCAAGAGGAGCAACAAGAAGTGCCAGAACTTGTAGGTGCACCAGCATATACAGCTCAACTACGAAGGTTATACGACACAATCAAAGCAGTATAAGAAAGGCATCAACTCTCTCTTGTATCCGGTCAAGCTTTGATGCAAGAAATGCTATCAGATGAAGGGGTGGACCAACATTTCATTGACACCCTCAAATTAGTGTCAGAATCTTTAGGAGTTCCGGAAGCTGTCCACACTGCAGTCCGCCAGTCCGTAAGGTATGACAAACGCAGAGTTGACACGTTACCACGAGCAGGTAAGACTATCAGGATACCCGTCATAGAACAAGAAGTACCCATTGAAACAACAGCTACCCCCATAACCACCACTGACCTCTCTGCCGAAACCTTCGTTCAGACATCACCCATCTCACCCCACCATCCTCCATCACCACCTTCTCCACCCCCACCACCACCTCCCACCATGAAAGAAACGACAGCCATCACCTCTAACCCCACTTACAACCCATCCTCATTCACATCATTCTCATTTCAAGAACCCACCTCACAAGATACCCTCTTCTCATTCGTCACCAATCCCTTGTACACTTCAACCCTTCCATCCTTCGAACCCATGACTGGCCATCCCATAATTCCAAGTGTAGTTGGAAACCCAGCACCCACCGAAGGCATCCTGTGTTTCCCATCCTATCCCCCAATACGGGTACCTTCATTCCATGACCCTCACTTCCCATCTGGCCCCTATACCTCTTTCAACCGGACCTCACCACTCCAATACCCGTCCTTTGGGGAGCAGTTCATCCGCTCTCCAATGTTTCAGCGGCACATTGCCCCGACGTTCGCAACGACATCAATTTACACGAACACCACACTCACTTCACCTACCATACCCACCTACATGGTAGCCCCAGTACACACCACTTTGTCTGACCCAATGGACATTTCACCCACCACAGCACCTCTCCCCACGATTCCACCATCTCCCCCTCCCTTACCCCCCACCTCACCACTCACCACATCATTGACACACACAGCATTCACTACCCCCCTCCCCAATCCCACCTCCCCTGCATTTCAAACTTTTCCCCTTGCATCTCATAATGTAAATAGCACATTCAACACATTACTTCAGTGTGCACATCAACTACAACAAGAGTACCATCAATTGGAAGAACGCACTACGGCCCTCCAGGCAGAATCTCAATGTCTACAAGCTAGGGTCACCACTCTGGAAGCTGACTACCAAACGCTCCTAACCGAGCATACCACCTTACAGCAGGCTCACTCAGAATTGGAATCAAAGACTTCAGCAGTAGATGACAAAGCAGTCAAAGAACTAGAAACAGTGCTTCAAGCGCAGATGATATCTAATGCTACACTCAGACGCAACATTGGGCTATTAAGGAAGCATATGGCAGCAGCACTAGAAGAGAACAAAAGACTTCAACAACAAAACCAAGACAACTTTGAAGCGGCCATGGAAGGAACTGTAGGAGCCACCATTAGCCCTACCAGATATAGAGCAGTCCCATCGGAAGACATTCGCATCTTACTTGAGGAGCATGCAAATTTCTTGGAATCATATGAAAAGTTAGAAACTGAATGTGCAGATCTAAAGAAACAGATAGCTAGTGTCCCCACAGCTCAACAAGAGCCGGCAATCTTGCAACACTCTACAAAAGAGGTAGAGACCCTCCGGAAACAGGTGGCAGAACTCCAAGCACGCCTCTTACCATATGAAAGGCCACCCTCGCCCACTGAAGAACCAGAACCTGAAACAGTAGTGGAAATCCCCGTCGATGACAGCTATGAAGAGCCATACGAGCCTATGCCGACACCCGGTGGTCGAACTACAGAGGAAGGACAAGACACTTTAGAAATTCAAGTTCCAGATTGGGTCAAAAGGGTCGAGAAAGTGGGTAAGACACATGATGATCGTGTGGCGGTGCAAGTGCAATCTCTCACAAATCTGGAAGAAACTGTCCTTCGGTCTTCCTACTTTCAACACTTATCTCATCAACGGTTAATCACAACATCAGAGTCGCAATACATGCCCTATTTTGTCTTACTACATGATTATAATGCAGAAGTTAAAAGACATACAGGGAAGGAGCCCACATTCGCCACTCAATTTGAGATAGGGGATTTACCGACAGATGCACGTGCTGGCTCGATCTTCCAACCTAATTGGCGTGCACGTCTATTAACCGATTACCCAGAGATGATGAGCACCTGGGCAACCATGCCATTATATATCAAGTATAATCCATGCTATTGCCCAGTGGTACGTCGCAGGTCCTGGCAAGCATTTGCAATCAAGGTACGCAACAATAAAGAATGCTCGGCTTGGGTTAACTATCCATATTTTGCTCCGCCTCGGGGGACCCCAACCGTAGCCTACATGATATCAACAATTCGGCACTGGTCTACACGTCTAAATAATGTACCCGACATAGCAGCAAAAATGTGTATGAAGATATTCGAGCTCATGACCATTGTCTTCAAAACCTTTCGGAATGTACAAGCTCCATACATCTCTGCCCCTGGATTCTCTCAAGGTAACAAGGATTTAGTCTACGACATGAGCCAGACCCCCTCGGTCACTATAATCTTTGCTTGGCATGCACGAATAAAGTACCTACCCGCATGCTTCAAGCAGACATTTGAGGAAATGTTCTCTACGGGATTCTGGGAATATCATTCGGAAATTTTCATTCCCAGACCCACACATTTGCTACACCTATTCGCAGTAGAACAAGCGATCCATGCATATCAGTTACGTTTGCCACATCGGGACATTCCAGGACCAATTGATTGGGATCGTATGATGACAGATTTGGCCAGAGGACTACGCATACAAGAACATCAGCTTGCCACTCAGGTTGTGGAGTATTACATCCAACACTCCCAGCAACAAGAGTCTGTCAGGGACGACAGACGCGAGAGAGGGGGGGGTGTTGAGAGCAGTATGGGCACCCAAGGAGTGACTAGACAAGGAAGCCAGCGGAGAGAGTCAGAGCGAGGTGAAGGAGTAAGTAGACAAAGCAGTCGACGCAAATCTGGCAGATAGGCCCTTCAAAATTTTCCAAATCAACATCTTTATAACAGTGATCCTTATCACTAACAATCATTGTAAATACCATTTCATATTTTTGTAGCTCCATTTTGTGCAAGCCAAGGAGTCCTTGAGCTTGAGGAGCCTTAGAAGTGCCTACATATCAATTTTCATAATTTTTAGACTCCGTTTAAGCCCTCAAATTGGCCCTGGAACCTAATTTTTAACTAGGCCGGACACTAGGTCTGGACAGGGCCAAAACCTAGTCAAAAACTATAAAAAGAGCTAGAGAACTCTTTTTTGAGAGATTGTAATTGAAACGAACTTGTAAGAGCTTCTTGAAAGTAATCTAAGAACTCCATTGCTCCTCACTCTTTGTCTTGTCGTGTGTGCGCGTGTGTGTGTATGTGTGTGCATGTTTGTGTGCTTCTCGCTCACGCACTTGTGCTTCCACTTGCTCGAGGTCTTCATACCATCCTCACGTCTTCCCGGATTGACATTAAAGGAGGTGCTACTCATCACTGAGCTACAGCTTGCATCGGTCGTATTATCCATTTCATCGTTGTTGCTAGTTTTTATACTCGTGAGTCAAATCTTTACGCAAGGTCACTTCTTGAAGTCTCTCGCGGTAGTTTGCTAACACGACCGATGGAAGCGATAAGGGCCATCCGACAATTTCAGATTGCACTAGTCGCTTGCATCGGTCATCTTCACTTATCTCGTCTCCTCTGCTTTATGCCTTAAGACATGCTCTTCTAATATTGAAATACCAAACCTTGGATTGGAATTTGCACCAAGTTCTCCACACTCTCTTATATTACTTGTTATGTGTACCATGATAATTTCTCTTGCATTACTTGAGGACAGAAAAGTTGGATAGAATCAAATTATTTAATTGAGACTAGTGTGCACCTTTGATAGACTATAATTATTAAATTGAAATTACATATTGAATTCTAGATCTCTTCTTCATCTAGAATTAACTTATGCAAGTTTCTGTATAATTATTTCTTAGTCATCAATTCACTCCTGCAAAAAAAAATCAATGGAAATATGAAATTAAGGACCTAAAAAATATCTAAGACATTTAAAATTAATAATTTAACACATATTGTTTGTAACCATCCTGCCAAGAAAATTCAATGGAAGTATCAATAGAAGCTTCTATTAGATGAAGATACATTATGTAAGAATGTCAGGGTTAACTTGTTACAATCTTAAAGGTTGGAACTTAATCACCCTTGGTGGCAGGCAGCTTATGCAAGATAATGATTTCTCTGATCTAATGATTTCTCCTTAATCTCTTTTGAGGTGTATACAACATTGTACACTGATGTCTTATCCCACATTCAGCCAGAAATGCATTAAAGTCAGAAGACATATATTCCACCCCCGATCAGAATGGAGGGTGCCCACTTTGCATGCTGATAGATTTTTTGCCAAGACCAGAAACTTTTTTTTGAAGCACATAAGCACTTTGAACATTGCTTTCAATGGATAAACTCATGCATGCCTAGAAAAATCATCAATGAAAGTCACAAAGTAAAGATAGTTTCCAAAAGAAGGTGTTTGCATAGGATCACAGACATCACGATGTACAAGCTTGATTTTCTGAGTAGCTCAAACTAAACTATCTTTTGGGAAGGATAAATGTTGCCTTTTCTTCAAATATAGCCTTCATAAACATTTTTAGAAGGTGCCTCAAGTTTGGGCAAAGAGGACACCATTTCAGATTTCTACAAGCGTAGAAAACAAGCAAAATTCAGATGACCAAAGTGTGCATGCCAAAGCTTTGCATTTGACATAGCTTGAGAATCATGTACTGCACATGCTAAATCATTCACAAAATTTTCATAGTCTATGAGCTTATACAGCCGCCAAAAGAAATAATCACATCGCCATTTGATAGATCATGAGTTGTACACTTGTCATCAACAAATTTCACAACCAAGCCAAACTTGGCTAAAGTTGAAACTGATAATAGATTCTCCTTGATCTGTGGCATAAATAAAGCATATGAAAAAGTGAAAGGACCACCATTCGCAATAGTCAGAATGATCTTACCAACTCCCATGACAGGATAGGAGGAGTTGTTGGCACATGTGACAGTATTCCCTCTAGGGCCAGACTCAAGTGAAGTGAAGAAATTGTGCTACAAGGTAATATGTTTGGTTGTCCCACTATCAAAATACCAAACATTTGAGTCTATTGTAGACATACATTGCTCATGAGAAGATGGGTCAAAACTGCAAACAGTAGTAAACACCCATTCTTCATTCTACAGAAGATTAGCAAGCTCTGTTTTAGGTGTAGAGGCCTCTGCAACAACCATTCCAACCTCTTTCTTCTTTGCCTCTTTAGCAACTAGTTTTGGACATCTCTTAATGACATGATCATTTGCTTTACGGTATTTGCAAAACAATTTTTGCTTTTTTGTTTTCTTCTCTTCTCTTTCTTCTTTCTTCGATTTTAGCAGATTTTTGCTTATTAGTAGATGAGCTCCATTTACCTTTGCCCTTATGACTAGCTAAGAAAGCTTGATTTGCAACACGCATAATAGACTTGTTCTACCTAGACTGATCTTCCTATAACATAACAGAAACTAGTTCTTCAAATGTTAAGGCATTTGGATTGTCCTTCATCATCAAACAAAGGGTAGAAGCAAAACTATGATATGAGTTAGGAAGACCATTCAGAACAGACTACACAAGTGAATTGTCAGGAAGGACTTCATTTGGAGAAATCAATTGTTCCTTCAAATCCTTGATCTTTGTCAAAAAACTATCTATAGAATCACCTTCATTCATATGCTCACTCTCCAATTGTTTCTGGAGGTAAACAACACGAGCCTCATTCCTAGCCTGGTACAATGTGGTAAGTGTATCCCAAGCATTCTCAGCTGTTCTACAAAAGTGAATGTGAGGAATGATGGCATGTTTGATAGACAAGGCTATTAAAGCATGTGCCTAAGCATCTCTACCATCCCAACGAATTTGCTCTGCACTAGGTGCAATAGGAATCGCATGACGAACAAGAATCTGCAAAATATCATCATCTTTGACACCATCATCATTAGCTTCAATACATATATTTGCAGGTGTAATAGGACATTTTTCAAAACCCTACACAAATATTCCACAGTCCTTTTGCAACCAATACATGATGCATCGTATAAGCCCACAACAGGTAATTCGTACCATCCAACATATCCTCAAGAGTCAACATACGAAATACATCACTGCTTTCAGCCATGGCCACTAACTAAAATACCCTGATGCAAAAAAATGATTGTATCTGGAAAAGTTGAATAGAACTACCATGATGAGTTCTGTTAAACCTATAGCAGACTTCAAGATGCTTATACTAGAGAAATAAAACCTATATATATCTTTGGCACAAAAAGACAAAATAGCCTAGACAAGAACTACGATAGTGCATTTGAAGGTTTAAACGAGATCAAATCGTGATTTCGGCACCAGAGAGTGAAGATGTTTTGATCTCCTAATCATCCTGAGTATGCTCAACAAATTTCGTGTGAATCTAAGACTGTGACTGGAGGGGTTTCGACAATGCGATAGATGAAGCGGCGACGTGCTCTGATACCAATTGTTGGAGTTCGAGGTCTATAGAAGCACGCGAACAACAATTCATGTCAGATAGTGCTTCTCCAAAGTATAAAGCACGAATTGTTGCAAAGGGTTTTAAGCAACAACATGGTGTTGATTTCAAGGAAATCTTCTCTCGAGTGGCTAAGATGAATACCCTTGCTTGGAGTCATTGCAACAAAGGACTTAGAGTTAGTCCAAATGGATGTGAAAATATTCTTCTTGCATGGAGATCTTACAAATGAGATCTATATGGAACAACCAATTGGTTATGTAGTTCCTAGCAAAGAAATGATGGAGAGTGTTAATCTCCAAAAGAACAAGTTATTCTTGTATTTAGAGCACCTCTATAACAAGAATAACTCAGACCTTCACCAATTTTAGAAGATCAATACCCAATTGTCAAATTTTCTGAACAAACTGTGAAGAAGGAGATTACACAGAAAGTCTGCTGCACATAATTCACTCATTGCCTTATCAAATGTGTAAAGTTTTTTATAAAACTTTGTACGAGGTGTCACCTATAGATTGCACACCTTCTCCAAGTTGAGTTACTCCAAAAGATTCAGTAAATCTTGAGAAATAACTTCAACAAGTCACCTATGTCTAAAAATGTTCTTCTGAGAAGCCGATTTAGACACCTATGACTTTAAACCTTTGGTTCTCTCAATCTAGAACCCGTTTCTACAAATGCTTTTAGCCATAAGTAGCTTACCTTCCAACTTAAAGATTGAGTGCTTGCTTGCTCAAAACTTTAAACTGTGGAAGAAGAATTGATAAAAACATTCGTATCAAATTTTGTGCCTCCTGTAACTTCACTTCTTCTCATTCACACATGCAAATGTTCCTATACTTAATTCTCTCAGCCTGATCACAATTGGAAGCTAAAAATTTGTACAGAGGTTGATTACCTATAGACTTAGACTCGTACAAAAGGATTTCACAAAAGATCTAACATAGAAGGAGAAAACTCAAAAATATCGGGCACAACATTTTCTTCATTTCTAAGAAAAATTACAACTGATTGATGAGAGATTCTTGAATCACTTCCAAGATGTCTAATGACTCTTACAACTCCTGATTACTCTATTCTCATGCTCTCTCATACTTGCCCCGACATTTTCCAAAGTATATATAGAAAAAAATTTACAAACTTACGACTACTCAAAGATATAAGTGAACTATCTCTGAAATAATGTACATATGTGTACACATCTTCCAAATTTTGAATGTGTCCTTCCTTCATGCTTCACAAATTTTTCTCTTCTCAAATCCTTGAATTCATTTCCATGTCAAAACATCAATTGGTGATTGTCCTGCACCAACAAGAAAGTCTCGTTTCCAAGCTAAAGAAGAGCTTATATGGACTTAAACAATACCATAGACAATGGTACCAAAAGTTTGATGCTTTTATAAAGTGTCAAGGCTATTCTCAAAGTAGCGAGGATCATTGTCTCTACACAAAGAGAAGCTCAGATGGAAGCTTGACATGCTTGATACTTTATGTCGATGATATGTTGATTGCTTAGAAGTCCTCTTATGACTTGTCAATTCTCAAAAAGAAGTTGAGTCAGACATTTGATATGAAGGACTTGGGGGATGCCAAACATATTTTTGGCATGCACATGAATCATGATAGGAGTAAAAGATGCATATACTTGTCTCAAAGAGAATACATATCCAAAGTACTTCATAGGTTCAATATGCAGGGTGGAAAGGCATTGAGTACACCTTTACCACCATAGCTAAAGTTCATGTGTCACATCATCCTCACTTTTTGGTAGAAGACTCAATCACTTTTCCACGAGTTTTTTAGTTGAACATTTCATCTAACTTGATTGAGAAAAGTGAGGATTTTTGAAGGCCACGTTTGAATCCAAAATGTACACCAAATTTGGAGTATTATATAAGGAAGAGATCTAAGAAGAATCGTGGAGATCAGCTAGCATCTTTTGTGTACTTGTGTGCTCTCATTAGAAGTATATACTCTAGGTCTAACCTTTCCCCAAGCTAAACTAGCCCCTTGCTAGTTGGAATCTTTGCATAGGCAAAGATCTTTGATAATCTATATCTCATTGTGTAATTTCTTGTTTTATGTGCAATATAGTCCATCTTGTTGCTACTATTGAAAGATTTTTTCTTTGATTTGATCATCTATATCTCATTGTGTAATTGTGTGTGTTATGTGCAATATAGTCCATCTTGTTGCTACTATTGAAAGATTTTTTTTTTAGTACAGTTTTATTCTCAAGTGTTCATTCACATTGAATACATTGATTTTGAAAGCTCACTAGTTTGATCTCTTCATATGTACAAGTGTATGTGTGTAAAGACTACACATAGGTATAAACTGCCCGTTTGGACAATTATTAGTGTGTCTTGTGCAAGGAGGTTGATAAGCCCCTATACATATAAACTGATCTCTTTTGTGCACAATATAAAAATTTATAATTACCTCAACTCACATAATGGTGAAAATATACTATTAAAAAACTCATATCATTGCTTGAACAAAAAATTATGCGTGTTTGTGCATATATGCATATATGTATGCATACATTCGATATTTATGTATGAATATATATATATATATATATATATATATATATATATATATATATATATATATATATATATATATATATATGTGTGTGTGTGTGTGTGTGTGTGTGTGTGTGGGTGTGTGTGTGTGTATGCATGAATTATATGTATGTATATTTGAGTGTGAATGTATTTATATTTGTGTATATATGTATGCATACATGTTTGTGTATGTATTGTTGGAGTTTGTTGACCTCCAAAGTATAGCTAGAAGTAGGTGGAACCCCCTAGGAACTAGTTGACCTTCTCACATGCATAGAAAACTAGCCATGCTTACAGAGCTTGATGTTCTCTACTCACTTAGAAATTTTTAAAACTATTTGAACCACATATAGGCACCAATAGCTTTCCAGTGACCTAAAGAAAAATCAAATTGGATAAATACACAAGGAGATATGACCCCTGCAATTTTGGGACTTAATGGAGGCCTTCAATAAAGGTGAACCCGAGAAGACACACTGCTTGCAGAGAGTACTGCTCTCAAGTCACAACTCGAATGAATATGGGAATTACATAATGAAATAGACAGTAAAAGCTTTCCAATGAACCATCAAACACATAATTTGGACATATAATGAGGGAGATACAAACTCTGCAATCTTTGTCTACAAAACTACAGTAGCGGAGAGGTACACATATGACTCTCTTGGACTTCCAACAAGAACATGACTTCTCCCTTCTTATTATAGCATGGGAAATTGATCCAAAACATTCATAATACATCTAAACTCGTGGTTGATAGTTGGCTGGAGATATTACATGACTCAAGTGCTCAAATAAGCAAAATATGGATGGACTTTAAGAGCTAGCCACATTGACATTCCACTAGGACTCACTCTTTTGAGTCATTACCTTCTAGAAATCATGTGGTAATTTGGCCATAATTTATCAATTATTTCAGCCTCCTTGAAGTATTTGAAGACCTCCCAAAGGTACTTACATCTTTTGGAACTTGTACATTCACCTATACATATAAAAAACAACGTTCTCAACATTCGTCCCATCAAGTTTCAAAGGGTATTTCCTTTGTGCCAAGAACATAGTTGAATCTTTGAAGCTTTGGTCCATCCAAGGATTTGGTGAAGATATCTGCAACTTGATCCTTTGTTCCAACAAAAGATTCTTGCACTTCATTGTTTATGGCCTTCTCTCACACATAATGATAGTGTACCTCTATATGCTTTGTTCTAGCATGAAAAATAGGATTTGAGGTCATATGAATACTGCTCAAGTTATCCTCATATATCATTGGTACACCAACTTGCACATTCAAGTCATGAAACAACTTTTTAAACCACATAATCTCAGTAGTAGCCAATGCTAAACCTCTATACTCAGCCTCTATAGAAGATAAAGCAATTGTAGGTTGTCTCTTTGATGTCCATGTCAATGTCTTATTTCTTGCTATTACCACATATCCACTTGTGGATCTTTTGTCATCTTTACATCCAGCCCAATGTGCATCAGTAAAGACCTAAAGAGTTAGATAATCATCATGACTATAAAACAATTCTTCGTTCATGGTATCTTTCAAAATACCTAATCAATCCTTTTGTTGCATGCATATGAGGTACTGTAGGTTCATGCAAACTGTGACAATACTCCCACTGCATAGCATATATCATATCTAGTTTTTGTTTCATAAATCAAAGATCCTACCATTGATCTATATGCATTTGTACAATGCAACTCATCACCTTCCTTTGTACTCAACTTTACATTACATTCCATTGGAGTAGAAACAAACTTACATTCCTACATACCAAACCTCTTTAGCATGTCACATATATACTTTCTCTGTATCAACCACATAGCTTCATCACCACACACAGTCTCAATCCCAAGAAAGTATCTAAGCAAACCAAGATCTGAAATTTTAAATTCCTTTCCTAAATTACCTTTAATCTCTTCAATTGCTTTTGCATCATTCCCTCTGTAATCAACAAGTCATCCACATAAATGCATACATAGACACACATGTCATCTATATGTTTTACATAAAGTGAAGGATCATCATGAATTGTTGTGTAACCTTGTAGTATAAGATACTTTACCAACCTTGCATTCCATGCCCTTGATGCTTGTTTAAGGCCATACAATGCCTTCTTTAACCGGCATACATGATTAGGATATTTTGCATCCACATAACCATCTAGTTGTGACATATACACTTCTTCACTTGATTCATCACTAATAAAGGCATTCTTTATGTCTAGTTGATATATATTCCATCTTTTAGTTGAGCTCACTGTGGCTGTGTTTGCTACTAGAGTAAATGTTTCCTCATAGTCCAATCCTTGAGTTTGAGCATATCCTTTTGCTACAAGTCTAGCCTTATATCTTGACACACTACCATCACTATTTCTTTTAATCTTAAAAACCCACTTGCAACCAATTAACTTTTGTTTTGGTGTCTTTGGAACTAATGTGAAAGTATTGTTATCTTGTAGTGCATCCATTTCTTCTTTCATTGCTTTCTCACACTTTTCATCTCCTTTCACCTCATCATAAGATGTAGGTTCATTTCCTGCTCAATCTTTATCACAAAAGCATAATGAGTATTCATAAAAGATTTGTAAATAAACCTTTGAGGTTTCTTACTCACTCTTGAAGTTCTTCTTACCTCCAATGTAGGTGCTCTTGTTTTTTTATTAGGAACCTTTGATGACTCTCCATACTCATATATACTACCAACTTCTTTGCCTTCATTATTAACTTCAACAAGTTTGAATTTACCTTTACTTTTAACACTTGGAGGTGACTCTTTCCTTGAACTTCTATTCAAAGATAGCTCTCTTTCTTCATCCAAACCACTCTTCTCATCACTTAAACTTCTTGTGTGCTGAGGTAAGCACTCATCTCCTTCACCTATATCTTCTTTGTCTCCATTTATGACTAGCAAACTTCTCTTATCTACATACCATGAAAGTGATTCATTGAAGTTTACATCTCTTGAAAAGACCACCTTATTGGAATGAGGATTATAACATCTATATCCTCTTTAAGTATCTAAATAACCAATAAATATACACTTTTTTGATTTCACATCAAGTTTTGGTCTCACTTCACTAGGTACATGCACATAACATACACAACCAAATAATTTTAAATCAATTACACTTGGTTTCCTTTCATGCCATACCTCATATGGTGTCAAATGATGAACTCTAGTAGTAGGTAATATATTCATAATGTACACACTTTTTTAATAGCTTTACCCAAAAAAGAATTAGGCAATTAACACATATCATTTAGCATTGCGATGCTTCTAATATGGTTATGTTTCTTCTTTCTACAACTCCATTTTGTTGTGGACTATACATGCATGCAAATTTTATTTTGATACCTTCATCATACAAAAAATCAGTAGAAACTTGAGGGAAATACTCTCCCCCTCCATCTGATCTTAGCTTCATAACATACCTTATTGTTTGCTTCTCGACAAATGATTTGAAATTCTTGAAACAATCAAAGACTTCACTCTTATGTTTAATGAAATACACAAATGCCATTCTACTATGATCATCAATGAATGATACATAGTACTTATTACTAGCCAAGGATGCCTCTTTAGTAGGACCCCATACATCTGTGTGTATAAGATCTAGCAAACCATCACTTACATACCTTGAATGCTTGAAAGCATGTATACTTTGCTTGTCCATTTGACATGCTTCACAAAGATGCACCATATGTTGCTTGAAAAAATCAGGTAATCATTCAACAATCCTCTTCTTTGATAGCTCCTTTAACCTGTGTACATTCATGTGGCCAATCCTTTTGTGCCATAGATCAAGCTATGCTATTCTATGCATACCATAAGAGAAATAATTTGTATCATTTGGGTTTACCTTGAATGTAAACAATCTACCTTGTTTTTTACCTCTACCAATTAAACTCCTTTACGTTGGATCCTCAATGAAGAAACTTGCATGATTAAATCTTAATTGCAAACCTTTTTCTACCATTTGACCAACCGACATCAAATTCTTAGTGATCATTGGTACATAAATTAAATCCTTCGAGCAATTCATCTTGCACTTATCCTGCATAACAATATCTCCAACCTGCATAATCTTATGTGTTGTATCATCTCCTATTTCAACATGACCTTTACATCAAGGATTATGCATATTTAAAAACCATGATGCATCATGAGACATATGGTTAGAGCAACCACTATCTAGATACCATACATTGCTATTGCAAGTCATCTTAGTTTCTACATTCATCATAAGAAGAGAATCATAATCATCACTTTTACCTTCAATTGCATAATTTTCTTGTTGTTACCTCTTCTTGAATAGCTTCCTCTTCGATTACCACCTTGATTATCTTCATTTTGATTGCAATATTTGGCATAGTGTCCATACCTTCCACATATTTAGCAATTGTTGTTATCTTCACTCGTTTGTGTTTAATTGTAGTTGTAGTAGCCTCTCATACCTCTAGCACTTGATTTTCCTCTTCCTCTTGTGTTGAAGGAGCCACTTGAAGTCCCTTGATCATTGCTCCTTCCTCGACCTCTATTTGAACCTCTTCTACCTCTGCTTTCTCCTCTTGATGATCTTGCATAAAGAGCTTATCCTTGAGATCCCTTTTTATTTGAAGTAGAGCCATTTAGATTCATCTCCTCCATGAACATGAGAGATACAACTTGATCAAAATCTAGTAATTCTCCTCTGACATAAACATAATTATTATCTCTCATCATCCTTGAGTCCATCTAGAGTATGTGCAACCAAGTCGTTGTCCTCCAGATGAGCTTGAATTGATCCTAGTTGATGTGTAATCCCTTTAAGCTTCAACAAGTAATCATTGATCGATGTCCTTGTATCTTTCTTTATGTTGTCCCACTCATTTTTAAGTTGAATCTTCCTTCCTCTTGTACTTCTAGCATACAACCTTTCCAATGCAAGCCAAACACCTCTACTTTTGTTTAGATATTGTATGTGTCCTACAATTGAATCTTGAATATTTTGTCATAAAATGAATATGAACCTTTTGTCTCTTGCATTCCAAAGTCCAAACTCCCTCAATTGTTGCTGATTTGGATCCTCTGGTAATATAAGTTTGATATTTGTTCCATCAATCAAACCATACAAGCCTTTACCTTGCAAATATGTTGTGTTTCTAAATGTCCATGCTTGATAATTGTTCTTATCAAGATTTGTGCATGTTGATTACCCATTGTGTAAATCCTGAAATTCCTCCTTTAACCCTCCCTTTGGATATATATGATAAGAAGAAGTATGATATTTATCTCTTTTATGAAGTTTATGCACCTTTCTTTGCTTGGATATTGCTTAAGATGCTTCCTTGCTATCTCCTTCTACCTTCATGTAGTGTTGATGATGAACCTCTGCTCCAATAGCTTCAAATTCTTAACCAAGGTATTCCAACCTTCTCCAAGCTTCAATTCATTGCTCTGATCCCAATGTTGGAGGTTTTTGACCTTCAAAGTATAGCTAGAAGTAGGCGGAACCCCCTAGGAACTAGTTGAGCTTCTCACAAACTTATGCACAGAATACCAATCATGCTTGCAGAGCTTGTTGTGTTGGAGCTAGACATCTGTGGAAGCATGCGAACAACACAAGGAAGAAGAAGAAGAATAAGAAGCTTGGAGCACAACACACAATATTGAATGTATTACCACTAGAATGTACAAAGATAAGTAGCCCAATAGGGCAATAGGCATACATACAATCTCGGGGAAAAAAACCTCCTAAAGAGGGAAAAAAGTGCCCCAATGGTCCTAGAGTGTTCACACACATCACTACCTAAATATATTACCAAATCCCCCCTGGGAGTGATGCGATGAACAAGGAGCTGGCACTCATGTATAAGGAAATGCCAAGCTATGTGGAATCTATCCACAAAAGGAAGTAAGCCCAAAGCTTTGACTCCAATCTTCTCTTGTGTGGGCAGATATACCAAACTGATCTCTCCAGCATAGGACCTCTCTCTAACATAATGATAATGCACCTCGATGTGATTAGTGCGAGCATGGAACATGGGGTTCCTTGCAACTGCCAATGCGCTCTAGCTATAAGTGAAGATGTGGTGGCGAAAGACTGACCAACACCTAAATCAACCATAAGGTGTCTGAGCCACACGCACTCAATAGTCGCAGTGAACGCTGCCCTGTACTCAGTCTCACAACTACAAGTGCCCATAGTAGGATGCTTCTTGCTCAACCAAGATATACATGAACTACCAAGCATGAAGCAAAATCCACTAGTGGACACACGATTGTCATAACAACTAGCCCAATCAAAGTCAGAAAAAGCATGCAAATATGGCGGTAGTGATCCATCCTTGGGATAAAACAACCCAAGTAGTCGGGTACCATGCAAGTAGCGAAAGATGCACTTAACCGCCTCCCAATGCTTGACACCTGGGCAATGCATAAACTTGCTCATCTATGAGACAACAAACCGAATATCTCGCTGAGTAATGCATAAGTAAATCAAGCATCCAACAATTTGCGGATAGAGAACAACATCAAATGCATCTCCAACATCATGAAGACTCAATCGTAAACCTGTCTCCATAGGAGTGACAATAGGTTTACAGTCTTCAAGGCTAAAACGTTGCAATAATGTGTCAATATATTTTGTTTGACACAAAGCTATTCCACCATCAACCTGCATAGACTGAATGCCCAAATAATGATGCAAATGCTTCGAATCAAACATCTCAAATGAGGCATGTAAATCAACCTTAAAATCAGCAATATGCTTCTCATGAGGACCAATGAGTAGCATGTCATCAACATACACAACAATGATCAGAAGCACATCATTAGCATGCTTAACATATAAGGTGCTTTTAGTTGGACTATTCTCAAAACCATGTGCAAACAAATAGGCATGTATCTTCTCATACCAGGCACGTGGTGCTTGCTTTAAACCATATAAACCATATAATGCCTTCTTTAACATGCACACCTAGTTTTCATGTAATTTTTGCACAAAGCCACGGAGCTGAAAAACATACACTTTTTCATGCAAGTCACAATTCAGAATGTTGTTTTAATGTCCACCTGATGTACATTCCAACCATGCTGAGCTGCAAGTGCACAGATGCTCCAAACTATAGTCACTCGACAAGTAGGAGCAAAGGTCTCATCAAAATCAATGCTTCTTTCCTGAGCATAACCCTTGACAAAAAGCCTAGCCTTATATCTGTCAATTGTTCCATCAGGTTTACGTTTCAACTTGTATACCCACTTAGCACGAATGGCCTTCTTGCCAGGAGGCAAGTCACATAAAGACCATGTACCATTTTTCATGATAGCATCATATTCAGATTGCATTGCAGCCATCCGATGTTCAAAATATTGTGCTTCATCAAATGAAACAGGCTTAGTCTCACCATAGAGACTAGATGATGCCATAGCATAACAATCTGATGCAAAAGAGCACTATGAGAGCCTGAACAAGTATGATATGATAGAGGTGCATCTAATTTGCTATCACGCAAAGTCTGCACCAGCCATTTTGGCATAATTTTTGCCTCCTCAATATCAGCTCTCTCATCAAGTGCATCATGTAAATCAGCATCAGGAATAGAATGATCTGGTGCATCATCACATGAAACTGGCAATGGCTGAGAAGTTGCCTCATTAGGACCAGCACTAGACTGTCCACCTGTAAAAAGAGGAAACAAAGTATCATTCATGTCTTTGGAGCTAACTGTTGGAGATAGATGTCTGCGGAAGCATGCAAATAGCACAAGGAAGAAGAAGAACCTTGGAGCACAAACACACAATAGTGAGTGTAGTACTAGAGAATGTACAAAGATAAGTAGCCCGTTAGGGCAATACGCGTATATACAAGCCGGGGAGAAAAAACCTCCTAAAGAGGGAAAAAAGTGCCCCGGCGGTCCTAGTGTGTTCACACACATCACTACCTAAATATATCAACAAATCCCCCCTGGGAGTGATGCGGTGAACAAGGAGTTGGCACTCATGTATAAGGAAGTGCCAAGCTATGTGGAAATCACTCCACAAAAGGAAGTAAGCCCAAAGCTTTGCGGAAAGCTTCAAACTTCTCCCTAGGCAGAGCCTTCGTGAAAAGGTTTGCAATGTTCTCCTAGGTGGGCACATATGCCAAGCTGATCTCCCAGCAGAGAACCTCTCCCTGACATAGTGATAATGCACCTCAATGTGCTTAGTGCGAGCATGGAACACAGGGTTCCTCGCAACTGCCAATGTGCTCTGACTGTCAGTGAAGATGGTGGTGGCAGAAGACTGGCCAACACCCAAATCAGCCATAAGGCGTCTGAGCCACACACACTCAACAGTTGCTGTGAAAGCTGCCCTATACTCAGCCTCACAACTGGAAGTGGCCACAGTAGGCTGCTTCTTGCTCAACCAAGATATACATGAGCTACCAAGCATGAAGCAAAAACCACTGGTGGACACACGAGTGTCATAGCAACCAGCCCAATCTGAGTCAGAAAAAGCATGCAAATCTGGCGGTAGTGATCCCCCCTTGGGATAAAACAACCCAAGTAGCCGAGTACCACTCAAGTAGCGAAAGATGCGCGTAACCGCCTTCCAATGCGTGACTCTTGGGCAATGCATAAACCTGCTCATCTGTGAGACAGCAAACTGAATATCTGGCCGAGTAATGCATAAGTAAATCAAGCATCCAATAGCTTACTGATAGAGAACAACATCAAATGCATCTCCAACATCATGAAGACTCAATTGTAAACCTGTCTCCATAGGAGTGGCAATAGGCTTACAGTCTTCAAGGCCAAAATGCTGCAATAAGGTGTCAATATATTTCATTTGACACAAAGCCATACCACCATCAACTTGCATAAACTGAATGCCCAAATAGTGATGCAAATGCCCCAAATCAGACATCTCAAATGAGGCATGCAAATCAGCCTTAAAATCAGCAATATGCGTCTCAATAGGACCAGTGAGCAACATGTCATCAACATAGACAACAATGATCAGAAGCACATCATTAGCATGCTTAACATATAAGGTGCTTTCAGTTGGACTGTTCTCAAAACCATGTGCAATCAGATAGGCATGTATCTTCTCATACCAAGCATGTGTTGCTTGCTTTAAACCATATAACGCCTTCTTTAACCTGCACACTTGGTTTTCATGCCCTTTCTCCACAAAGCCACGGGGCTGAAAAACATACACTTCTTCATGCAAGTCACCATTCAGAAATGTTGTTTTAATGTCCAATTGATATACATTCCAACCATGACGAGCTGCAAGTGCACAAATGCTCCGAACAGTAGTCATACGACATGTAGGTGCAAAGGTCTCATCAAAATCAATGCCTCTTTCCTGCGCATAACCCTTTGCAACAAGCCTAGCCTTATACTTGTCAACTCTACCATCAGGTTTACGCTTCAGCTTGTATACCCACTTAGTGCCAATGGCCTTCTTGCCAGGAGGCAAGTCACATAAAGACCATGTACAATTCTTCATTATAGCATCATATTCAGATTGCATAGCAGCCATCCAATTTTTTGAATTCTGTGCTTCATCAAAAGAAACAGGCTCATTCTCATCACAGAGGCTAGACGCAGCCATAGCATAGCAATCTGATGCAAAGGAGGCACTATGAGAGCCTGAACGAGTTCGATATGACAAAGGTGCATCTAATTTGCTGTCACGCAAAGTCTGCACCAGCCACTTTGGCATAGTTTTTGCCTGATCAATATCAGCTCTCTCATCAACAACTGCATCATGTAAATCTGCATCAGAAATGGAATGATCTGCATCATCATATGAAGCCTGCAAAGGCTGAGAAGTTGCCTCATTAGGACCAGCACTAGACTGTCCACCTGTAAAAAGAGGCATCAAAGTATCATACATGTCTTTAGAGCTAACAGATGTCTCCTTAGTACATGAAAGCAATGGTTGAATAGCATCTTCCACAAAGAAAACATCACGGCTAACCAGAATGTGTTTAGTCTGTGGATGATACAGACGATAGCCTTTACTTTCAGAACTGTACCCAACAAAAATACATTTTACTGCCTTATCATCCAATTTTCTGCGATGTTGTTCAGGCACCAGTGCATATGCCAAACAGCCAAAAACCCGTAGATGAGCAGCAGATGGCTTGCGAGCATGCCAAGCCTCATATGGAGTGATAGACTGTAGCGCTTTAGTGGGACACCTATTAAGTACATATGCTGCACACATGACAGCCTCAAACCAGAAACTATGTGGTAAAGCCTGACTCTTGACCATACACCTCGCCATCTCCATGAGTGACATGTTCTTCCGTTCAGCAACTCCATTCTCTTGAGGTGTATACGGCACTGTACACTGGTGTTTTATCCCACGTTCAGCCAGAAATGCATTAAAATCAGAAGACATATATTCCCCCCCTCGATCAGAACGGAGGGTGCCCATTTTACATGCTAACAGATTTTCAACCAAAACCAAAAACTGTTTGAAGCACAAAAACACTTTGGACTTTTCCTTCAATGGATATACCCATGCATGCCTGGAAAAATCATCAATGAAAGTCACGAAGTAAAGGTAATTTCCAAAAGAGGGTGTCTGCATAGGACCATAGACATCATTGTGTACAAGCTGCAATTTCTACGTAGCCCGAACTGAACCATCTTTTGGAAAGGATGAACGCTTCATTTTGCCCAAAATACAGCCTTCACAAACATGTTTTCCAGGTGCCTCAAGTTTGGGCAAAGAGGACACCATTTCAGATTTCTGTAGGCGTAGCAAACTAGCAAAATTCAGATGACCAAAGCGTGCATGCCAAAGCTTTGCATCTGACATAGCCTGAGAATCATGAACTGCACATGCCGAATCATTCATAGATCTTTCATAGTCTATGAGCTTATACAGCCCACGACATAAAATGCCAGAAGCAATAATAACATCGCCATTTGATAGATCATGAACTGTACATTTGTCATCAACAAATTTCACAACCAAGCCAATCTTGGCTAATGCAGAAACTGATAACAGATTCTTCTTGATCCCTGGCACAAATAAAGCATCTCACAAGGTGAAAGAACTACCATCAGCAGTAGTCAGAATGATCTTACCAACTCCCATAATAGGATAAGAGGAGTTGTTGGCGCATAGGACAGTATTCCTTGTAGGGGCAGGCTCCAGTGAAGAGAAGAAACTGCGCTGCGAGGTAATATGTTTGGTCGCCCCACTGTCAAAGTACCAAACATCTGAGTCCACTGCGGACATGCATTGCTCATGAGAAGATGGGTCAAAACTGCAAACAGTAGTAAACGCCCATTCTTCTTCCTGCACAAGATTTGCAGACTCTGTTTTTGGTGTAGAGGCCTCTGCAACAACCATTCTAGCCTCTTTCTTCTTTGCCTCTTTTGCAGCCAGTTTTGGACAGTTCTTTATGATATGATCATTCCCTTTACAATACTTGCAAAACAATTTCTGCTTTTCTGATTTCTTCTCATCTTTATCCTGGTTCTTCGAATGTGTAGCATTTGCAGATTTCTGCTTACTAGTAGAAGAGCTCCATTTTCCTTTGCCCTTCTGACTAGTCAGGTAAGCTTGATCTACAACACGCATAATGGACCTGTTCTGCCTGGACTGATCTTCCTGCAACAGAATAGAGACTAACTCCTCAAATGATAAGGCATTCGGATTGCCTTTCATCATCAACCGAAGAGTAGAAGCAAAACTCTGATATGAATCAGGAAGACCATTCAGAACGGTCTGCACAAGTGAGCTATCTGGTATAACCTCATCAGCAGAAAACAAATGTTCCTTCAAATCTTTGAACTTTGTTAGGAAACTGTCCATAGAATCACCTTCATTCATGTGCTCACTCTCCAACTGTTTTCGAAGGTAAGCAACATGAGCCTCATTCCTAGCTTGGTACAATGTGGTTAGTGTATCCCAAGCATCCCTAGCTGTTCTGCAAGAGCGAATATGAGGAATAATGGCACGTTTGACAGACAAAGCTATCAATGCATGTGCCTGGGCATCTCTGCCATCCCAACGAATTTGCTCTGCAGTAGGTGCAACAGAAACAACAGCACGAATAGGAATCTGCGGAATATCATCTTTGACACCATCTTCATCAGCTCCAACACCTGTATTTGGAGTACCTGTAGTTGTAGGTGTAACAGGACGTCTTTCAACACCCTGCACAATGTTGTAAACTCCTTTTGCAACCAATACATGTCGCATCATATAAGCCCATAATGGGTAGTTGGTACCATCCAACTTATCCTCAACAGCCAACATACGGAATACATCACTGCTTTCAGCCATGGCCGGTGACTAAAATACCTTGATGCAGAAAATTGACTGTATCTCAAAAAGTTGAACAAAACTGTCTAGACGAGTTCTGCTGGACCTGTAGCAGACTTTGAGACGCTTAAACTGGCAAACAGAAACTGGTATATACCTTTGGCACAAAAAGACAAAATAGCCTGCACAAGCGCTATGATAGTGCGTTCGGAGGTCGAAACGAGCACAGATCATGATTTCGGCACCACATAGCGAAGCTGTTTTGATCTCGAAAACACGCTGAGTATGCTCACCAAAATTCGTGCGATTTTGAGACTGCAAACGGAGGAGTGTCGACGGCGCCCTAGATGAAGCGATGACCTGCTCTGATACCAATTGTTGGAGATAGATGTCTGCGGAAGCACGCGAACAGCACAAGGAAGAAGAAGAAGCTTGGAGCACAAACACACAATAGTGAGTGTATTACTAGAGAATTTACAAAGATAAGTAGCCCATTAGGGCAATAGACGTATATACAAGCCGGGGGAAAAAAACCTCCTAAAGAGGGAAAAAAGTGCCCCGGCGGTCCTAGTGTGTTCACACACATCACTACCTAAATATATCAACACTAACAGATGTCTCCTTCGTATATGAAAGTAAAGGCTAAATAGCATCTTCCAAAAAAAAACATCACGGCTAACCAAAATGCGTTTAGTCTATGGTAAAACAGATGATAGCCTTTGCGTTCAAAATTGTACCCAACAAAAATACATTTTACTGCTTTATCATCCAATTTCCTGTGATGTTTTTAAGCCACTAATTCATATGACAAACAACCAAAAACACGTAGATGAGCAACCGATGGCTTGCGACCATGCCAAGCCTCATATGGAGTGATAGACTGCATTGCTTTAGTGGGACACCAATTAAGTACATATACTGCACACATGACAACCTTAAGCCAGAAACTATGTGGTAAAGCTTGACTGTTTTATGGTTTCCAACTTAAAACTAGAAAGTAGGAAACCATTATCGCTACATGTTCTACTACCTTAGAACATGAGTATATACCTCTGATTCTAAGTGACTAGAGGTAAATCTACTATAAGATCCCTCCCCAATTCATTCAAAACTCGTCTCAAATTTTGCACTTGATAAGCCTAACAAAGTGCAAAGTAGGAAATGAATGATAAAGGTGGATCGCAAAACATCCCTGTCCATTTCAAATGTTATCATTGGGTGCAATCTGGGCACTAACATTCGAAATGGGTGGATTCCAAATATATCCAACCAAATCGCTAACTTGGTCCATATCTTGGCAAAGCTAGTGCATGGACTTAGCAAAGTGGTAGGATTTGATATTGAGATCTTTTTTTTTATTATTCATTTGAACTTACAAGAATTTATGAAGTTGTTCTATAGTCAACCAAAGCATACAATCTACTACTAATCGACATCTACTCACCCACTATCCGGCTAGAGGACGATTGGGTCCATTCCGAGATCTAGGGTCCTTGTAGAATGTAAGAAAGAAGATTTATTATGCTTTAGTTAACCCAACTTCACTTACATCAATGTGAATTCAAAATGATTTTTCTAATTGTCCAACGTGGGACGCTCAACATCTTGAACTTGATCTTTGAACATGAACCTGAGCTTAGGCGTCCATCACTTAATATGGCATCCCATACTACCATACCCACTTTGATGTAGATGTTTCCGAACCATCAAGCAACATCTACACCACCGTGCAGTGACTTTTACTTTAACTCATGTTCTCTTCTCAACTTCAAAACCTTGTATTAGAAAGTGATCCCTGTGCCAATTTCCAATATCATTGAGCCTTTTCTATAACACCTTGCTCCAAGGTTTGAATTCATGAACTCCTGGCAAGGAGTGTGATGAATTAACCACTTGTCCCAAAAGCCATGGTCGTACTTCATGATCCTCCATATTGTGTGGTTTTACCATCTCTTGCATGTCACTTTATTGACATTCTTCCCTCCTTAGCCGATCATTGTCCTCAATGATCTGTTCTTGTATTCCTCTAGCTTTAGTGATTAGCTCAAGAACTCCCTAGCTATCCTTGAATTGAGGTCTGCACTCTTGCATAGTTTCTTGAATCTTGTTCTCAACCTTGGTGTCTTGAACCCTGTTCTCAATCGTAGTATCTTCAACCTCGTTCTCATCCATGCTCAATATCTTGAACTCTTAATCAAGTGGCACCCATGGTATCACAAGAGCTTCACATCGTAGCTAGCTTAGAAGATTGATGTTGCAAACCATCGAAATTTATTGATGATATTCTGCTTTTACTCATAACAATGCTTCCTCTATGACTAAGCTAAATGTCTCATAATTCAATTTCCAAAGACTTCTTTTCTTGGAATGCAATCCTTATGCATTACTTGGAGTCAAGAAATTGATTTTACCAAGTTATACTCGGAACTTGGTGCTTCCAAATAACTTAGTTTTTTGATTCCTTGTTGAAGGATTCATTTCAAAATTTGATGTCTTGTCAACACTTAGACTTGAAGTGTTCTCAATTCAAGTAAACACATACTTGTGATACTTGAATTTTGATTGAGGATCCTAGAAGTTAAGGACTTCATAATTGTCAAACTATTCTTGAAGTACTTTTTCTCCATGATTTAAACTTCTCCTTTGAAGTTTTAATTTCCTTGAGGATATGATCATACTTCAAGACTTAACTTGGGACTAAGCGATACTTATCACTCCACGGTCCGATGTCCCATATCATCTTTCCTACAACAATCGGAACATAAAATTTGGTGTCCCATAGCACCCTATTTTATATTTACATTGATGTGTGGGTGATATTTATCCCGAAGTCCAAACATATCCATAGAGTACCCTCTAACTTAAATTTTGTACGTGAATTTAAAGTTCAGGCTTTACCTCTATCTATATATTTTTAGGTTTTATTTCCTTCATAAGATCATTCCATAATCTTACGCTTGGAATTTAAAAGCCTCTTGATGGATAATCCATTCTTCCTTTCCAAGAAGAATACCTAACTATAGTTCCAAGTTCTTTGAATTTCACACATTCAAGACTTATTGGTTATACTTGGACCAATTTGTAGTGACAAGAGTTCTTCACTGCTTGTCTTTAGATTCTTGTAACTCAAGCTTTTTTAGTGGCCACCCCGGGGACTTCACAAGAATCTCTCTACTACTTTAAGTCTTAGCATCCGCTCAAGCCCTTGGATTTCACCATTAGAAGTCCCTTTAAGAATAGGTGAAACTTATGTTTTACCTTTCCACAGACTTAATTACCATAATCATGGTTGCAGACTACATACTCGAAACTACAAATTCTCTTCACACTTTCCTCTGGACAAGTGGAACTTGGGCATGCTATGTCTTTATGCTTCGAAACCACCTTTAGGGATCCCATTTTGTAGACTAGCACATGCCATAAAGTTGTTTTTTTTAGACAACTTTATATCTTGGCAAAACATCTATATCCTAAAGAGGTTTTTCCTTCATCATCTTTTGGCAAAACATCCATAACTAGTATATGTTTTGCTCTTATCTATCCCATCCATCAATTTCTATCCCGATTGATGGGTATGTTCATTTTTGGAAAGATGTGCTTAACAAGAGTTCTAAGCTATCATTTTTCCAATGGCTTATCTCTTTATACACCTTTTATTAGAACATCATCATTTCTTGGTCCTATCATATATTATGAATTTATGTGTATTTTGGGAAGAGTTCATGAATCAATTAAGATCCTCTACTTGGAATGGCTGCCTTCCCAAAAATAAAATAATCTCGAACATGGTAGGAGAATGATCTCACGTGTGAAATAGAAGGCTTGACTATTTCATTTTAGTGTTTCTCTTTTAGGAAATATCTCAATTCCTAAAAGTCACTTACTGAGGTTTCATCGTGAAATACAAATCCTGAAACCACAAAAAAACTTCTGAGAACTTTTGAAATCTTCTAAATAGAAGAGTGCTTCGAAAGTTTCCATGTTTTTGTGGCCCTATGCATCATTACCAAAGATGCAAAACATGAACGAAACACAAATCTATTGAAGTTCAAAGTTCAATTTGGATTTAAGGTCATCTATTTGGTTGTTGAGTTCCATGGAATCAAAGAGTGCTCATGGAACTTGGAAACATAGCTAAAGTGATCATCTAATCTTGGGATGCTTGAGAAATGACATAAATACGTAACTAAACAACTAAAGCTTATCCATATGACTTTCTAAATATCACCTATACTTAGAGTAATCATGATAAGCTTGTCTTCATGACTCCCTAAGTACATCCGGGATGTAGAGTCATCATACATCGCAAAAGGTTTGCAAGTAATTAAATTTTCTTGGTCATCAAGAAAAGTTAATACCTAACTTTCTCCTAGTGCCTACTTATACTGAGTAAAACATCAAACATACTTAATTTTCATTAAGTATTTGTTTTTGATAGCAGAGTATCAACGTGGGAAGGAATCGACTAATTACTTGAGCTACAAATTAGAACTAGCATGTCTTTGCAACTAACTAGTCCTCTGTCTTCCCTAATGCCAAGCCGTGAGCTTTATAAAGTAAGCTAAATACTAAGAGAGTACATTATCATATCTACTTGCAAACAAGATCCGTTCTATCATGCAAATGCATGTGCCTACATGCAAATCCATATGCGCACATGCGTATGCATGCATGTTCTTTGCATGCCCAAAAAATAATGCAACAATCATGCATGAGCTTGATGCATGACTTTTCCTTGTACTAAGAATTTATATCATGCAATCTTGATGCATGGATATCCTTTCCTTTGACCTAATGCACTATGATATAAAAACATATTCTCGTGGTGAAAGAAAAAGCTGACTCAATGGAAAGGAAATCGGGAATCAAACTACCAAAATACATTCTTTGATGCACAAGGATCCTTTTTTAAAACAAGTCTTTCGTTAGTGCAAACTAATGCTCGGAATGAGAAGTGGATTTTTTCATTATCCTAATCTAGACTTAATCGATTGAAATCTTGGCTATTTCAATGTGCATCTAGGATTAAGTGTAGAATAATGAAAACAAGATAAATCAAGCATTAAGGCCAAGTAGAAACTGGAAAATACTTAGCTTTGATCATAGCTTCATCCATCCTCTGATCCTTGCAAGGAGCTATTCACCATCCTTCAAGGCCTTATTGAGGATCCGCGCACCTCCTCGCCAAATTTGGAAGTGCAACGATACCGAAAGTATCTCCAAAGAAGTCGCTACTTCATTTTTGTAACTACTAAAAGGTGGCTGATCAAGAAAAATTTGCTACCAAGACCTGCTTTAAATCCAAATATCTTTACCATTGGAAAGCTTCCAAGACGAGCTTTCCAAGAAACCAAAAATCATCAAAATCAGACATCTGAGCTAAGAGCAGCAAACATCCGAAGTTGATTAGCTATTAGGTCTTGACCGACTGGAAATAATACTTGTAGGTGCTACTTTGGAGACTTCCCAAAAACAATTTGGGAATAGATTCTCCATGTTCAAGCTATATACTTGGATGAGCAATCTTGGAGTTCCCTCTTCAAGTCATCTTTCCCGTCATGTTTCTCGATACTATAGGCCTAGGAGTATCCTGCTTTATCTCCACCTTTGTGCATGCGATACTTGCTCAAGGCGTGTAATGAAAGCATGTTCCAATAAAAAGTCGTGGGCTTCTTGGTTAGGACAAAGTGCTTCTAGCTAGAGGTCGCAGGTTCAAATCCTGCGTCCGTCAAGTTCCGCAAAATGAATCCATTTGCTATCTAAGAAGCTTGAAGACACACACGAATGGAGGAGCATACGCGGGTGAAGACATTCGTGCAGAACTTCGAGGAAGATTCAAAGCGAGCAACTTTCAAAGTATATAGAAGAAGAACTATAGACTATCCTAATCAAATAATTTAATGAAATTATGAATTCTCCATGATCATCCTTAGAAGCCCCATGCTCTCCATTAAAGCTCTTTGCTATGAAGTAGCTAGTATCTAGACTAGAGTCTCGACATAGACTTGCTTGAATGAACAATGACTCACCTCCCAACCGTATGCCTCAATATATAGCTGCTCGAATCAATGAGGACCACAAATGTAACTAGAGTCCACAAGTGCATGTGCAATCTCCTCCACTCTTTTCATATCTTCCACTAGAGTCTACTAGTGGTTGGAGTGATCTTGATCACTGCTTTAGTACCTTCCACTAGAGTCCACTAGTGGTTGGTGTACTTGTCTCTCGAGTTAAGTCTCACTGGACTCAAGTTAACTCACCTTAACTTGAGTTAGAAGGCTCTAGAGTTCCTTGGGCAAAAGTCTCTCCTCATGCTCCCCATGGGGATTGAACCCAAGACCTCTTCCTTCTTAACCTTGAGAATTAACCACTAGGCTAAGTGGATTACTTGTTTAAGAGACCACATGAACTTATACTTAAGTCTAGTCTTGGGATCTTTGTCCATACACATGAGTGACCAAACGATGTCTGATTTTAGATATGTCGGAACCAGCTGGATCCTTAAATCATAGACTTACTTTATTACAATATGTATGAATATATGCATGCTTAGATGTATGTATGTATGTATGTATGTATGTATGTATGTATGTATGTATGTATGTATGTATGTATGTATGTATGTTTATGTATGTATGTGTGTGTGTACACACACACACACATATATATATATATACATATATATATATTTATATATATATATATATATATATATATATATATATATATATATATATATATATGTGTGTGTGTGTGTGTGTGTGTGTGTGTATGTGTGTTCATATGTATGTATGTATGTTTGTGAACATATGTATGTATATATGCATGTTTGTGTAAGTATATACGTACACACACACACACACACATATATATATATATATATATATATATATTAAATGTATTATGTATATAGTATGTATGTATGTTAATTTATGTATCTATTATTTATATATGAATGTGTGTATCATCAACTTGCATGAATTCAAAGCAACATTAAATTCATAATATGCATCTTATTAGGAACAATAAATAGTGTATCATCGATATTGTTGGCATCATATGGGAAGACGCCAAGTACGAGCATGTATGCAGATCTAGCACTGAGGCAACCCATCAATTTTTCCCAATCCTTACACATTTTAAAAGTGATTCTCATCACTAAAAACCATTGTAAATACCATTTCCCTTTTTTGTAGCTCCATTTTGTACAAGCCGAGGAGTCCTCGAGCTTGAGGAGCCTTAGAAGTAGTTGCCTACCAATTTTCATATTTTTTAGATCTCGTTTGAACCCTCAAATAAGCCCTGGAACCTAATTTTTAACTAGGCCGGACACTAGGTTTGGACAGGGCCAAAGCTAGTCAAAAACTATAAATAGAGCTAGAGAGCTCATTTTTGGGCTAGCTTCTTGTAGTTTTGAGCTTGTATGAGAACTTGTTGGTAATAGAAGTGATTCCATTGTCTTACTCTCTTTGTTCTTGTCGTGTGTGCACGTGTGTGTGTATGTGTGTGCATGTTTGTGTGCTTCTCACTCACACATTTGTGCCTTCACTTGCTCGTGGTCTTCATACCATCCTCATGTCTTCCCGGATTGACATTAAAGTAGGTGCTACTCATCACTGAGCTAAACCAAATTTTGGTGCCATTGCCGGGGATTCGAGCTTTGAGGACGAGTGTGTGATGGTAAGACGTAGAGAGGACGCGGTGGAATGGTAAGTAGTAGGTAAATTTCTTGTTTTTTCTCCATCTCCATCTCCATCTTCATCTCCATCTTCATCTCCTTCACCACCTTATATTCCCACTTCCAAATCATTTCCATCATTTGTTTTGTGCGAGTTTGAGAGAGAGCGAGTGTGTGTTCTTGTTTTTTTGTGCTTTTGCATGTTTCTTGCAGGATTCAGCTCCATCATCATCTCCAGCAAGCTTAGCAAGTATGGAATCTCTCTGCGCAAGCCCCGAGGCGTCGAGCTTGTGCTATTGTGACACACCGAAAAGTTGCCCCAATCATGTTTCTGAGTGCACCAGGACACTCCGCAGCCCTAGAGCTCCTAGGATCACTAGGCAGAACAAAAAAATTCACCATATTCCAACCTATCGCGACACCTCGAGGTATCGTGACACTCCCAGGTATCGCGACACTCCCAAGTATCGCGACACCTCGACCCATCGCGACACTCCCAAGTATCGCGACACCTCGACCCATCGCGACACTCCCAAGTATCACGACACCTCGATCTATCGCGACACTCCCAGGTATCGCGACACTCCCAAGTATCGCGACACCTCAACCCATCGCGACACTCCCAAGTATCGCGACACCTAGACCTATCGCAACACTCCCAGGTATCGCGACACTCCCAAGTATCGCGACACCTCGACCCATCGTGACACTCCCAAGTATCACGACACCTCGACGTATCGCGACACTCACAGGTATCACGACACTCCCAAGTATCGCGACACCTTGACCTATCGCGACACTCCCAAGTATCGCGACACCTCGACCTATCGCAACACTCCCAAGTATCACGACACCTCGACCCGACCTATCGCGATACATGGGCTTAACGCATAAAATTTCAGAGTGAATTAATTGAGTGAATTGAGGTATATTTGGTCTTAATTTTGGACACATTGGGATAACATTAGAGCCTTAGGAGTGGGCAAAAGACCTAGAAACCAGGGAGGAATTTCCTGAACCCTGAGAGCTTGTTTTGACCCCTAGGTGCCTGAATGGTCATAACTTCACCATACGAACTCCGATTGATGAGATTTTGGTCTCATTGGAAATCTTGTTGATAATCCTACGTGGCCCTCGACTGGTTTTTGTAAGAATCATACGTAGAGTTTTAGAACATGTATTTTTAAGTTGGCCATTCGGTAGAATTAGGTGGTCATAAGATTTTGGGGGTACAGTGAGTTACTCCAAGGGGGGCATGTAATTGTTGATGCGTGTCAGTCAATCCATTGTGGTAAAGGAGCTATATTAACTTAAGAACTTTTGTAGGAACATTGTGTGCAAGCAAGGCATTCCAAGGCAAGCTAGCAAGGGTGTGTACCAAGCTTGGGAGAAGGCCTCCTGGGCTTGTGCAGCAGTCTGAGCAACCAGAGGATTGAGGTTGGAAGTTCTCTCAACCCTCCTTTGTCAATTCCTAGCCTACGCTAAGTACGACTTAGGTGTGGTAATTAATTAGGGCAACGTCAGGCACGAATTAAGTCCAAGGGAACTAATCAACCAAGTGCAAGCATTAAGTAGGTCTTAAGTGCGAAAACCCTAAGGGACAAAATTAAAATTGAATTGATCACTTATCAAGTGCGAAATTCACTTAAGTATTCCTGACGACGTGATATCAGACAAGGTCATAAACATAATAATCAACTAAAAGGAACAAAGTGATTCGTGTCACTTAACCTGCAACGAGAGCGTACTTGGGACCAAGGGGGTAGAGAAATCAGGCATATGAACCTTAGGTCAGGCAGACACTTAGGCTGAGACAGACAAAGCCTCAGATCTTCTGAAGCTAGTGTCAATCACACTGCTAGGTCTTGGGCCCAACAGTTGAGTGACTACCCATACACTCCCCGATCAAAAACAAGTGATTCTGAAATGTTTTATAACATGGAGAGACCAGTATGTAGTTCAGGGGTGGCGTACCTAGAAAAGCCAGAAGGACCTTACAAGACTCAATTGGAATACATCAGGACTAATCATCTAGGTGCTCGCATCTACGAAGACAGCCTGAGAAGATATGTGGTCTAGATTAAGAACCCTGATCAACCCCAGACGGTCAGACTAGCAGGAAGACGGTTTAGGCAATACCTAGAGAGGTGCCCAATGCCTGAGTTACCCACACCAGCCAAGCAAGTGGCTTTGTTCTTAGATGGATTGTTGAGCACCAAGCTCAGGTCATATGTGTATCTGAAGGACCCCAGAACTATAGAAGAGTGCGTGCACATGTGCATAGACATTGAGGATAATCTTGGCGAGGAGTTAGAACTATCAAAAATCTATAAGGATTCGGATATCTCTAGTAGCCTCACATCTAGTCAATCCACATCCATTGAGGAACTTGCAGAGAAGGTAGCTCAAAAATTAGGTGTCTCTAGCAAACAAATTCCAAGATTTGCCCCAGTCAAGAGGTGCTATACTTGTGGAGGTGACCATATGGCAAGTGTTTGTCCTATTATGTCCCAACCCCAAGTGAATCCTAGTAGCCAGTACTGCACCATAGAGCAAAGGTACACCAACCACACCGCACAAGACTGCCCTTATAACAAACAAACTATCAGGCAAAATTATTCTCAGCCATATCCACAACAGGGTAGATACTAGAATCAGTACGCACCACAACAATACGGCAGACCACAACAATCTTATCAGCCACCTTATCAAGGGCAACAGAGACCTCAACCAGTCCTAGCGCAGCAACCCCCTGCTCCAACCAATGTGATCCCAGTGAAATATGCATCTGCTGAAGAAAATCTGAATAGAGCCATAGTCCCAGTCACACCGCTACTATCAGACAATGATCCAAGTGACCATAGTTTTGACTCCACACATATTGATAGCCCACAGGCTTACTACATGCAGTCACCCGAGCATAACGAGTCATACTATTCTGAAGACCCAAGTGAAAATAGTGGGGAGCCTGAGTATGCTAATGTCATGTACACAAACCCCAACTCTAGACCTCAACCTAGGCAGGTATGACCCCCATTTCCTAGAGGACCATGCTTCAGATGTCAGGGAGATCACCTTATACGTGATTGCTCACTGCCTGCCCCTACACAACCCCAACCAGTGACAATTTAGGGCTTCTGTCAAGATTGCAGAAAAGAGCATCTCTTACGAGATTGTCCGAAGAATCCCAATAGCCTGCCAAAAATCACTCCTATCAACGTCATTGGACTAGTAGTAGACTCTACAGGAAGTGTAACTTCCACTGCCCCAGTGCATGTGGTCACTAGAGCTCAAGCCTTGCAGCAAACTCAAGGAGTAGGCTTGGGAAAGAATTCTGAGGTTAGTGAGACAGAGAGTATAACTAAGAAAAGGACAAGAGCTTGGAGAGATAGCCGGGAAAGAATGAAAAGACAATGGTCACATAAGATGAGCGAACTTGAAGAAAGCTTGAGAGAAACCAAAGCAAAGATAAGTGAACTTGCATCTCAAAACCACTCTCACACCACACCTCCACCACCGTTTCCATCTCCCTCCAACCCACCACCTTCCATTTCCCAACATTCTAATCCACCACACGTAACCCACCCACCACCCAGAGTAGGATCAGTCCTAGCGGATCCCACTCCTGAGGATCTAGACATGATGCTTAAAGCATATCAGGCCAGAATCCAGGAAGGGCCAAACATGACAGATCATGACAAATGTTACCCTAGAGCCGATCTAGAAATAGAGAGAACAAAGCTTTGTGCTAAGATGGTCGAATTGGCGCAAGCCATGTTTGAAGCCAGTCGCTTGTTCAATGGCTCTAGCTCCACTAGAACACCATTGCATTTTGACAGTCTATTAGATAGATTGGAAAGGCTACTTGCAAAGTCTGGGAAAGGACCCCCCTCCCAGCTTGAGGGGAGTGCAAGAGATAGAATAAGCTTTCCTCCCCAAGAAGCTTATGTGCCTAACTCCACTGAACCAGACACTTCTTCTTCTATGAATAGGTATTCACCAGAGTTCCTGAGGGAGATTCAAGAAGAGAAGTGGGCAAAGGAAAGTGAAGCCCCTCCTCCCATTGAACTTGTGGATGACGCACATGATCAATTCCCACAGGACATCCCTTTTATCTATGAAGAACACGAAAGTGCCCACCCTCATGAGAGGTTAGACTTTGAGTCTAATTCCTTGCAAGAGTTACCACATTTCACAGGCCCATGGGAAACTAAGTCAACATGCATGAGAGCGCCCACGGTCATGATAAGAAATGAAGATTCGATCATACCTAGGAATACTGAGGTAGTAAAAAACACTAAAGTGCAGTGCAATCTCACTTTAGAAGAGCTACTCAAAGTTAAGCCAGAAGTGTGGAAACATGTAGCCAAAGAAGTGCCAAACCTAACCAAATCACGTTCCCACGAAGGATCCCACAGAACAGTACCAGAAATACCCTTGGATAAGATAGGAGACATGAGTGAAGGAGAGGAAGGAAATACCTATCTACCAGTTACCCATGAGGGATACACAACCAAGGCAATTTTGGACTCAGGTGCAGGAGTTGCAATTGCTACCATTTCCTTATGGAAGCGTTGGGGCAAGCCAGCACTCAGGCCAACGAGAATGAAATTGCAGATGGCCGATGGTCACATTGAAAGGCCCTTAGGATTCCTAGAAGGAATAACTCTCACTACATGTGGTGTTGAGTTTGAGCATACTTTTGCTATATGCGACTTTAGCAAAAACCAAGCCTACGAGATGATTTTGGGAAGGCCATTTATGCGGCAATTGCAAGTGGTACAGGATTGGGGAACCAATTCCTTATACTTGCAACACTTAGGTGTTACAACCAAAGTCAATCTCAAGGATTACTCTCATAGAGACGTACTGCCCATTCAATGGAATCCCATCCATAGAGCCAAGGATGACATGGAATCAGTGCATTCCATAGGATCAGCATCCTCATGGATGCATGAAGACACCCACTTATGGATGTGCAAAGTGGCAGTAGAAGAGGAGAAAAGAGAGAAAGCTAGAGAGATAGGTGCAAAGGAAACCCATAGATCAATCCAAGACCCGGCCTATGCACCTGTAGTTTTCCCTGACGAAGAATTTGAGCCTCACGGCTGGGCTGAAATTTTAGCAACAATGGATGTAGCCATCAATGAAGAACAATGGACACCCCACTGTGATGAGGATGGCTATGACATTTCAGTCTTTTCAATAGAACCGATCATGGGAGATGCAGTGTTAGAAGAACGCGAACCTAGCCCTGATGCATTTAAGGATGCAAGTGACTCAGACCTAGAGTCAATCATCATGGACCCACCGTTTGCATCAGAGGGAGAATACTTCTATGCGGTAGAAGTTCACCCTCAAAGACATGAAGAGCTCATGAATGAGGTGAGATTAACCACACAAGTGACCACCAAGAGTGAAGGAAAGAAAAGAAAGAAGAAAGAAGCCACACTGGAGGAAGAGGAGTCCTTGTTTGAGGTGCCGGAAAATTTCAAGAAGTCTGAGATAGAAGATAGAAGAGTCATGGTAAGAATGCCTAAACGTGAGGCACAATCAGGAGAGGCCTATGATAGCAAGGAAACTACTAAGAAAATAGTTGTAGCCGTAGAAGAAGGAGAAGAAAGATGCACCTACATAGGACATGACCTGACGGAAGAAGAAGAGCAAGAGTTGATAGCTTTGCTAAGGGAGTATCGAGATGTATTCGCTTGGAGCTACAAAGACCTGAAAGTTGTAGACCCTGACATATGCTCACATACGATCCCCATGACTTCAGAGGCTAGGCCCTCTAAGCAAAAGCCATACACATACAATGACAACTATGCGGCCAAGATCAAGGAAGAGATAGATCACTTGGTTGAAGTTGGACTTATCTATGAAATTGAGCATACTGAATGGGTATCCCCCATTGTAGTGGTGCCCAAAAAGAATGGCAAATTATGTGTATGCATTAACTTGAAGAAGGTTAACGCAGCCACTATCAGGGATAGTTATCCGCTTCCTATCATCGAGCATCTATTAGAAAGGGTAGCAGGCAAGGAAGTGTACAGCTTCCTAGATGGGTTCTCTAGCTACAATCAAGTAGCCATTGCACCAGAAGATCAGCATAAGACGGCTTTTGCCATAGAGTGGGGAATATTTGCCTTTCGGGTAATGCCATTCGGGCTTACCAATGCACCTGCTACCTTTCAAAGATTGATGTGTCACGTGTTTAAAGAGTTCTTGAGGAAGAACTTGGAAGTCTATGTTGATGATCTATGCGCTCATTCCAACATTAGACAGACTCATATACCCGAACTCAGGCAAATCTTTGACAAATGTAGAGAATATCAAGTCTGCTTGAACCCAAAAAAGTGTGTTTTCATGGTCAGGCAAGGCAAGATCCTAGGACATATAGTGTCAAAGAACGGCATATCCACTGACGAAGAGAAAGTGAGAGCCATTGCAGAACTACCTAGGCCAAGGAATGTCAAGGAGGTACAGGCCTTCATGGGGCATTGTGGTTACTACCGCCAGTTCATGCCGTCATTGCAAAGCCTCTGTATGCCCTTCTAACTAACTTTGAGTGGACTGATGAGTGTGAGAACTATTTCACGGAGCTCAAACGAAGATTGTGTTCAACACCAATCTTGACCACACCAGAATTGAATAAGCCATTCCATGTCCATGTAGATGCATCCAATTACGCAATTGGATGCGTGCTAGCACAACCTATGGGTGAAGGTAATATGGATCTTCCAATTGCCTATGCCAGTAGACAACTGAATGCAGCTGAACGAAATTATACCACCACTGAACAGGAGGGGTTAGGCATGGTATACGCAATTAAAAAGTTTAGACACTATTTGCTTGCAAATAAGTTTAAATTTTGTACTGACCATCAAGCTCTGTTGTACTTGGTAAACAAGCCATGCAATACAGGAATATTAGTAAGATTGTTCCTCTTACTAATGGAATACGACTTTGAGGTAGTGGTGAGAAAAGGCAAGACTCATTTGAGAACAGATCATCTCTTGAGGCTCACATCAGGAGAGGCCCCACAAGGAGTGTCAGATGACCTACCTGATGCTTACTTGTTTAATTTGGAAGTTGTACCGCAGTGGGCTAAGCCATTAGTGCCAGTATTGACATAAGGTCCTAATCACCCGGTAATGCACACAGAAGATAGAGAGATAGTAAGAGCTCAAAAGTATCATATGTTGGCAGGAAGTATGTACAAACATACGGAGCAAGGAGTATTGTCATGTTGTGTGGAAGAGGACGAGTACGCTAAGTGGTTTCAATTAGCACATGTAGGTGCATTAGAGCAACACTACTCAAAACAACGAACCCTACAGACCCTGAGGAGACTAGGAGTGCATTGGCCAACCATGGAAGTCGATGTCCATAGAATGTGCAAAGAATGCCCAATCTGCTGCACTAAACCACCAGTGGAACATGCCACTCTTTATCGAGTGTCTTTAGTGCCAGATTGGAGTGAACCATTAGTAGCCTTCTTGAGGATGAAAACATTCCCTCAAGATATGACTTTGGCCAGACAAAGAAGTTTGGAACAAGAAGCCTTGGATTACACAATCATTGGTGATAATTTATACAAACGTGGTAAAGATGGTTACCTAAGACTGTGTGTTCATGAGAGTGAGTACCTCAAGATATTAGAGACTACTCACCAAGGTGTAGTAGGAGGACACTTCGGTCCAGATAGGGTGATCAAGGCAATACTATTTGCAGGATTTTGGTGGCCCACCCTTCACATGGATGCACATACCTATGTGAAGAGGTGTGAGGTTTGTCAGCGAACCCAGTATCCCATACGCAAGGATGAGATGCCATTGAAGCCTATGATGGGTGGACGTGCATTCTCTAAGTGGGGAATAGACTTTGTGGGTCCTATTAATCCCCCAGCTAAGGGTTCACATGCTGAGTATATCATCGTGGCCACAGACTATCTAACCAAGTGGGTAGAAGTGAAAGCCACTACAAAAAATGATGCTCAAACAAAAGCAAAGTTCTTATTTGAAAATGTGTTCACGAGGTACGGATTGCCAATAGATTTGGTGAGTGATAGAGGCACACACTTCTTGAATGAAGTCATAGAAAACCTTCTCTAATAATTCTTGGTGATACATAAGAAGTCTGCTCCCTATCATCCACAAGCTAATGGTCAGGCTAAGAGCACAAATAAGATCTTATGCAATGTGCTGACTAAATTGGTGAATAACAAACGCTCTGATTGAGACAAACAGCTACACCACGCTATTTGGGCATACCGAGTTGCCTATAAAACGGTACTCCAAGCCACACCCTTTCAAATGGTGTTTGGCCAGAACGCGGTGCTACCATTGGATTTTTTCATACCTACATTGAAAGTAGCACAAGAGCATGATTGGATCGGCCATGAACTCTCCTCTAGAATCTTTGATCTCGAACGTTTAGGTGAGACATGATTGAGAGCTGCAGCAGGGATCTATGCAGCCAAGAAGAGGCAAAAGGCGTATTTTGATACACACGTGAAGAATAAAGGCTTGAAAGCAGGAGATCTAGTCCTAGTCTACACATTGAAGCAACACGCATGGAAACTAGAGAAAAGAGGCTATGGACCAATGATTATCAATAGGATATCCACAAGTGGAGCAGTACAACTAGCCACTCTAGAAGGTGACGTACTACCACGTTACATAAGCGGATGCAGAGTCAAGTTATATCAAGAACCCTTAACTGAAGAAATGCTCAATCGGCTCAATACTGCAAAGAAACGTAAGGAAGAGGAAAAAAGAATTCGAGAAGAAGCACAGGCAGAAGCTTTAGAATGCATCCGACAACTGAAACTGAGAAGACAAGGTAGATATCAAACCATGACTGACAATCATGAAGTTCTAAAGAAGTAGGACAAGGAGAGAGTGCAAGGACCGTGAGAGCTTTAATTGATTCAGGAGCCGCCACTAGTGCAGTTCCGCTGTCTTATTGCCAACAAGTGCAATTGGAGGTAAAACCCCTAGAGGCATATCTCATAGGGCTAGGAGGAGTTGAAACCCCTTGCATGGGAGAAGTGGAGCTTCCCCTCTACATTCAAGAGGTCCTAATGCCAGCAAAAGTGCTAGTATGTGAAGATGAGGATCTTACCGAACCTCTTGTCTTGGGCCAAGATTGGATCTATGATCACGCAGTCAACCTCAACGTAAGAAGTGGACTTCTTCAGGCATGGGTAGGCCAAAACTATCTCACGATTGAATTAGAAAATCAAGCACTCAAACCAATAGGAAAGGCACCAACTCCTGGTCTCTCCAGGAATCCACATGAAGATGTTGTTCTTGTCCAGAGTTCTATGGTGCAGAGGATTGTCAATATTACCGAAGGTACAGGAGTCAATGAGGAGTTCCCATCTGTTCCAAAGAAGACTCTAAACATGTAGACCAAAAATCACACAACACAAAGGAGACTGCTGATCAAGAAACAGGAGTGCCAACCAGTGCAACGCGGAGTACCTCGTGGCGCGAAGCAGAACTGGATACGCAAGGATGGAAAACCCACAGCTCTAGTAACAGGTTCTCGAGGAGGCACAAAACAAGCCACACCATCAAGGACACAAGTGAAGGAGTACCCTAGGCAACCTCCTAGGCATACCATGTCTATTTGGGTCCCTAAGTGGTCAATGAAGGCTAGCCCCAATGCTAGACAGATATGGGTGCCCAAGGCCTGTTTTCGAGCCCAAATAGCTCCAACTCTAGTCACAGGCATAAATCAACACTCACAATTCCTCTTGACAAACAACTCAGGAACTCTACCTAAATCCCACACTAACACACACTCAATCAAACCTAAGACTGTCTGGAAATGGGTACCCAAAAGGTCCCAAATCTAGCACAATCTCGCTCATAAATCTTTACCTGTCCTTAGCTCTAAGAACTACGAATCCTCGATTAAAGTTTAGCGAACTAAACCCTGTATCAAACCCCCTAACCCAATTTTGTAAATCCATCCACTCTGATATAGGTGCATTCTGAGTCCATTGCATAACCAAAGTATGCATCTAGGATGACACTAACCTCTAAACATCACTCACATCTATCACAAACACTTCACCTCTAACCACTAACCATCTGGATTGTCATTCAAGATATTTGGCTGAAAGCAGGATTGCAAGATTATTTTAGTGCAGCTTTGCCTAGACCTGATTTTCTGAGGTGCTACTACTTGATTGCCACACTGAAGGCGACAGGAGATAAAGATAATTCAGGCACATTCCTGGTGCCCTCCCTATCAAACCAGGAGGAAATGAAGAAGTTCGAGTTGAATATTACTTTAATCAGGGAAGCCCTTCAGATGTATGGTGCCCATGTACCTTCCGATCGAGACCCTTTGATATCGGAGTCTATGAAGAACAATAAAATCAAGAAGTTGAAAGAAATGTGCCATACCATTACGGATGTGCCTTCAACACTTCGCATTTCCGGCGCAAGACTGGTTCACCCAGCCTCATAAGAAGATCTGGTATGGGTTATACCTAGCAGAGATCGGGAACTTACCTATGAAAATGCCAGTATGGATCCTTGATCAGTTATATGAAGCAGGCAAGCGAGGAGTGAGGAAGCCTACTTTGAATGGCTGCTGCGCCATTACAAGAATCATCTACAGATGCCTTGATTATGATGTGCCAATTGCACGAGCCCTCAAGTACTCACAATTGGAATTCTTTCAGGGGCGGAAATCAGGGGTTCAACCCGCTAAAAGAATGCGTGGATCACTTTCACAGGTTCTAATTCCTCCTGAAGTCACCACAGAAGCCTCCAATAGAGAAGAAGAACAAGTAGCCCCTTTCACAATCCATCTTCAAGGACCCCAATCAGGAAGCATGGTACAACCCACTCCGTCAGCCCCCCCACTACCCACAGATGCGGAGTTTGCATCCATGGCTCCACTGCCAGAAGACCCATCTTTTGACTTTGAAAGCTTCTTGCAGAGAGCTCACTTATCTGAGAGTGAGTTCTTCTCAGACACGGAAGGCCCCAAATCATCATCCTAGAGAGGACAGACACATAGTGCGGCTAGAAGGGTGCATTGGGAAGATGAGGCACAACAAACACAGGAGGGAGGGACACATGGGCCGGAAGAGATGCAGAGGAATGAATCAGAAGAAAGTGAGGAAGAGGCCCCTGCCTACACGGCCCAACTCAAACGGCTCTACAAAACGATCAAGCAGGTACAAAAGAGACATAAGCTATCAGAGGAGGCAAATAGAGCGATGGTGAATCAAATGCTTCAAGCAGAGAACGCGGATCCCCATTTTGTGGAATCATTGAACCTTTTGGCGGAGACATATGGGATTATAGAAGCTATGCGGATCATGTTGCATCGCAACCCTCCTCAATACGATCAACGAAGGATCGATACACGACCACAAAGGGGGAAGATGATTCAAATGGAAGTCTCTACCGCCTTCCCTACCACCACTCAAGAAGATGTTCACATGGCTAGCCCAACTAACCTTTATGAACCAGATGTAAATATACAGATTACATCTCCACCGTCACCTCCCATTCAGCCCACCAAACCCCTCACTGCTAGCATTCTTGAGCAACCAATATCCACCCTTAGTGAACCTATGTCACACACCATCATTTTGTCATCCTTACCTATCCCTACCTCTATCATTGTGGATCCATCTTCCCAACATCATATAGGTCATCCTGCCACCACTCAAACCATCATAGGTCACCCTTCTTTCCAACCAGCTCTTGGGCAGACACATCCCCCTACCCAGACCTTAACACCCACATTTCCCCTCACCACTACATTTCCTCTTTCCCAACCTCAGACCATTGAGCCCCTCTTCACCTCCTCAGAACCAACACAAGCCACCCTACCTCCATTGTTTGCAAACCTTGTAAATATGATGCGACAAATTGATGATTATAAGAGAAATTCCCTTTCCCAGCACATCTCACCCACATTCACACCCACCACTAACACACCGCCCACCATTCCCGTATTCACGATTCACACAACACACACAATCACGTCCGATCCCATGGACATTTCACCATCCACAGCACCACCCACCCCCACTTTTGTTCCAACATCATCACATATCAATTCACTCACATCACCATTTCCAACCACAATAGGCACAACACCCACTTTTTCCCTCCCCATTTCCCGAACCCTTGCATTTTCCACCTCCCCTGCATCCACATCATTTAGTCATGCACTAGACACCATGTTCGAAGCAGCCACTCAACTTAAGCAAGAGTATAGACTACTGGAAGAAATAACACAGAGTTGTGCAATCTCTCGGCTCAACTCCAGGCACGTGCGAATGCCTTGGAGCTAAGTAATACAACACTACAACATGAAGTGACCACCCTCCAACAATCCCAGGTGGAGCTCGAAGCCAAACATACAGAGACGAATAGGGCAGCGGAAGAACAACTCAGAGATCAGCTAGCCCGTAATGCTAGACTACAACGAAACATGGCTCTACTCTGACGCCACCTAGCGGCTGCACAAGAAGAAAATAGGAGATTACAGCAACAAAATCAAGACAACATCGAAGCCGCCATATAAAGTACTCCAGGGGCACCCATCGACCCTGCAAGCTTCCGGGCCGTCCCTTCAGAAAGCATACAACAAATTTTGGAAACCTATGCCAACCTCTTAGAAGCACATGATCAGCTGGCTGACCAAGTAAAAGAGCTACAAAGATCCCAAGTGCCTACACCACGACCACCAGAAGCTAAAAAGATGGTTAATGCTGCCACTTCACAAGAGCTTGAATCAACAACGACCAATGAGGTACTTGAGCTACCACAACAAGTGGCAGAATTAAAGATCAAGTTGTTACAGTATGAAAGATCCCCCTCTCCACATGATCAACCAATAGAAGAAGAAGCAGTAATCATTCCAGTGGAGGAAACATTTGAAGACAACTATGAGCCTCAACCCCTTCCAGGCGGCAGAATCACGGAGGAGGGACAAGACACATATGAGGAGCCCCCGTCGGCATGGATGAAACAGGTAGAAGAAATGGGGACAACTCATGAGGAACATATCTCCACTCAGATGCCGACAATGAAGACCATTGAAGAAACCATACTCCAATCAGAGTATTTCAGACACCTTGCCTCTAGAAGACTGATAACTAGTTCAAAATTACAATATAAACCCTATTTTGTATTATTGGCTGACTACAATGCAGAGATCAAAAGAGTTACCAACAAGTGCCCTACTTTTGCCACACAGTTTGAACCAGAGGATATTCTAGAGGCAGCCAAAAAAGGGGCCATATTCCAGCCCACGTGGAGGCAAAAATTACTTGAGACCTATCCGGAAATGCTAAGAACATGGGATCACGCTCCCATGCATTTGAAATATAACCCTTGCTTTGGGCCAGTGCAGAGAAGAAGATCATGGAAAGCATTTGCTATAAAGGTTCAGAACAACACAAATTGCAAACAATGGCTGACTTACCCCTCTATCGCACCCCCAACAGGCACTCCAACAATAGCATACATGATGGCTACCATCCGACATTGGATGCCACACCTCCACCCCATGCCAGATGTCGTCGCGCAGATGATGCTCAAAATCTTGGACATGATACAAGTGGTGTTAAAGACTTTCCGAAATGTACGTTATATCCAGCCTCCAATTCCAGGCTTCATCAATGGCAATTATGATTTACTTTATGATATGAGCATGACCCCGAGTATCCGTGTTGCTTACGCGTGGCATGCACGAATAAGATATCTCCCTGCTTGTTACAAACAAACTTTTGATGACATGTTCACCACGGGGTTCTGGGAAGCACACTCAGAAGTATTCGCACCACGCCCAACTCATCTGCTCCAGTTATTCGCTTGTGAACAAACAATGCATTCAGAACTCTACACCACGCCCCAACCTGACATGCCTGGTGCAGTTAACTGGGAGGCCCTGCAGAGAGACCTGGTCAAGGGACTGCGGATTAAAGAACAAGAATTGGCAATAGACATACTACAGCAATACATTGATCAAACCGGGGAGCAGAGGTCTGTCAGAGGCGACAAACGCTAGGGGGGGAGAGTGTTGGCATCATATGGGAAGATGCCAAGTACGAGCATGTATGCAGATCTAGCACTGAAGCAACCCATCAATTTTTTCCAATCCTTACACATTTTAAAAATGATTCTCATCACTAAAAACCATTGTAAATACCATTTCCCTTTTTTGTAGCTCCATTTTGTACAAGCCGAGGAGTCCTCGAGCTTGAGGACCTTAGAAGTAGTTGCCTACCAATTTTCATATTTTTTAGATCTCGTTTGAACCCTCAAATAAGCCCTGGAACCTAATTTTTAACTAGGCCGGACACTAGGTTTGGACAGGGCCAAAGCTAGTCAAAAACTATAAATAGAGCTAGAGAGCTCATTTTTGGGCTAGCTTCTTGTAGTTTTGAGCTTGTATGAGAACTTGTTGGTAATAGAAGTGATTCCATTGTCTTACTCTCTTTGTTCTTGTCGTGTGTGCACGTGTGTGTGTATGTGTGTGCATGTTTGTGTGCTTCTCACTCACACATTTGTGCCTTCACTTGCTCGTGGTCTTCATACCATACTCATGTCTTCCCGGATTGACATTAAAGTAGGTGCTACTCATCACTGAGCTATAGATATAAACAAGAACGTTAAGAAGTACATCATGTGCACGCTTGAAATACAAGGTGCTTTTAGTTGGACTGTTTTGAAATCCATGCATTAATAAGTAGGCATGGATCTTCTCAGATAAAGCATATAGTTCTTATGTTTTTACATAAGTATAGTTCTTATGTTTTTACATAAGAGACATCTTTTCATGGTATAACATGCATATTTTTTATATAAAATCTTCAACATTTGAAACAACATTAAAATATAAAGCTAAAATTTAAACATGCAAACAAATTTTTGGAAGTTATGGAAGTTCTCTAATACCATTGGATAGAGTGTTCAAGAGTCATCAACGCTTCAAACAGTGCAAGGATTTTGAGAATAATTTAGATCAAAACGATGTCATTTGAATTTTCTAGATGCATATATATAATAAAAACTTGATCAAAATATTTTCAATGAAAAATTCTTTTGATTGAAAGATTGTAGATCAAAATCACTTTGTATTGCAAAAATCCATACAATGCCATCTTTAATTTTTACTCTTTGTTTTCATACCCTTTTTCCACAAAAATACGAGTTGAAAAACATACACTTTTTCATGCAAGTCCCCGCTCAAGAATGCAATTTTGATGTCCAAATGATGTACATGCAAATCATTGTGAGTTCCAGGTGCATAGATGCTACGAATAGTTATCATACAACATGTATGTGAATGCCTTTTTCTTGGGCATAAAATTTACCTAAAAAAGGTATATAATTATAGCATTCAATATTACTATCACACTTATATTTCAATTTATAGATCCATTTAGTGCCAAAGACCTTCATGCCAAGAGGAAAGTCACATAAAGACAAAGTGCCCTTCATGATAGCATCATATTTGGGTTTCATAGCAGCCATCTAATTTTCTAAATTTTGTGCTTCATCAAAGGAAATAATCTCATTCTCACCACAAAGGCTCAAGAAAACCATTACATAACAATCATGTGCAAAGGAAGAATCATTGAATCTGGATTGAGTACAATAAGGCAAAGCTCCATCTAATTTATTATCTCTCAAAGTCAGCACCAACGATTTCAACATATAATTTGCCTCATCGATATCTTCTATTTCATTAGTAAGTGCATCATGAATATTTTCATAAAAAACGGAATTATCTATGTTCTCCTTCAAGATATGCATAGGCTAAGAAGTCACCTCACTAGGAGATACATTTGAATATCCTAAAGTGAAAAGAGGAAACAATGAATCATAGACATCCTTTGGGCTCATTCATGTCTCTTTCATACATGAAAATAGTGGTTGCACAACATTTGCCACAAAGACTATGTCATAAATGACCAAAATGTGTCTAATTTGTGGGTGAGATATGCATAACCTTTGCTCTCATAACTATACCCAACAAAAACGTAGTTCATAACCTTATCATCTAATTTCTTGTGCTATTGTCATTGCACTAATGCATATGCCAGATAACCAAAAACATGCAGATGAGAAGCATATGGCTTGAAACCATGTCAAGCTTCATAAGGATTTATAGGTTTTATAACCTTTATAGGATTCATGTTAAGTGCATATGCATCTCACATTATGATCTCAAGCCAAAAACTATGAGGTAAAGCCTGACCTTTGACCATACACCTTGCCATTTTCATAAGATATCCATTTTTCCATTTGCAATACCATTTTGTTGTCGTGTATAATGGCACTATACGTTGGTGTTTTATCCCATAATCAACTAGAAATGCATTCACAAGCCTCATTTCTTCCCTCATACAAAGTGGTAAGTGTATCCCAAGCATCCTTTGCTATTTTGCAAGAGTGAATGTGAGGAATAATGGCATGTTTGATAGAAAAAGTTATCAATGCATATGCGTGAGCATCTCTACCATTCCAACGAAGTTTCTCTGTAGCAAATGCAGTAAGAACTGCAACACAAACAAGAATTTGAAGATCTTCATCTTTAACACCATCTGCATCACCTTCTACAACTATATTTGTAGGTGTAATAGGAAATTTTTCAACACCTTGCACGATATCCCACAGTCCTTTTGCAACCAACACATGTCGTATCATATATACCCATAATAAGTAATAAGTACCATCCAATATATCCTCAATAGCTAACATATGGAATACATCATTGCTTTCAGCCATGGCCACTAACTAAAATACCTTGATGTAGAAAAATGATTGTATCTCAAAAAGGTGAATAGAACTACCTTGGAGAGCTCTACTAAATCTATAGTAGACTTCAAGGCACTTGTACTGGGTAACTTAAATTTCCTACACATGCATTGTGGTAGTGCATTTGGAGGCAAAAACAAGTTCACATCACAAGATTGTGAGATCACGATTTTGAAAGTTGTTTTGAACTCCTAATCGCCCTAAGTATGCTCACCAATTTTTGTGTGATTCTGAGACTATGTTTGGAGCAGTGTCAACAATGACATAGATGAAGCAGCGACATGTTCTGATACAAATTGTTGGAGTTTGAGGTCTGCAAAAGCATGCAAAAAACACAAGGAAAAAGAAGAAGCTTGGAACACAACACACAATACTAAATGTATTACCAAGAGAATTAATAGGCCGTTGGATTGTTATTTTGTAAATCTACAAATATTTTGGTGAAGTTCCATAATGGCCTAACTTTTGTAATTTCTTACATTAATACAAAAGCTCTATAATTGTGTCATTTTGTGGTGTGGAAAAAGATGCACGGTAGTTTGCTAGACTACACGTGATGCAACAATCAGTTGCAGACTCTGTTTATCCACATTGAGTGTCTGTAAAGTGCAATACAATGTTGCTAATGATAGATAAGTGATTCCTTTGTTGTGGTGATTAAACATTAAGTTGCTCTAATTGAAAGTGAAAGTGATCAAGTCTCTAATCTCATTGATAATCAAAGTAGCGGTGGCAATTATATAAAGTTCAACATAAGTGAATTTTGTAGTAGATTATTTGCACTACAGTAAGTGTGATGATAGATATTTCTGAGTAATTAGCACTCAGCATGGTGTACTGATCAGTAATTAAAATGATGAACATAATTAGCAAAGTCGATACACTAAAACGTGAGTGATAGTAGTCCTTCCAGTAATCTGTTGTAGTAGTGGATCTAGGTTGTGGAGTGGGAAGATATTATAGGGCCGCTGGTTACAGACCCCTGTCCATCCCAAGAACCTTGTAAGGCACTCTTTTACTGTAATCATATTTGATACAGTTTGTTAGGATAGAGAGTTAACACTGGTGCTGACCATGGGGCTTGGAATATAGTTCTTGATAGAAACTTAGGATATACTTTTGAGTGGAGACCTTGTTCTACATGCCTGCAATGCATTCATGCAAAAACTATCCTAAATATTGGAACGATAGACATCCTTGGCGAGTAGACAGTACATTAGGAATACCATCACACAATAATATTCAAGGGAGTTCATCTGAAGGGGAAGGCTTATCATGAACCAGCGCAGTAACACCACAACATTTCTTTAGTTATGGGTTGCACAACATATCGAAACTGAGTCCAGTACAATTCGATGATAGTTCAGTGACTGATATTGGTACCAAAATCGATGACAGTCTAGTGCCGTTTTGGGAGCAGTTCAACATCCTGTGGTAGTGTCAAATTCAGTGGTGCTCCGATACTAGTAGATTCGACCAAACAAGTTAGTGAAGATACCAAGATACCTATTGGAACCATTGAGAAAACCACTGACCGTACCCCTAAACCAAGTATTCCTATTGAGCAATTTATTCAAGACAAACCCTTAAACTCATGGAGTAACAGGAAAGGCTCCATCGTCGATTACCTGTCAAAAGAGTGGGTCCCCAACATGCCTATTAAGACTTAAATTACTGGACAACTCATTTCTTAGCCACAAACCAATAGAACCAGTAAATAACATTGAACCACAATAGTTAGAGGAATCAGTACATAACTGTGGAGTAGATCAACTTGAACAATCATTGTACACTCGTGAATTTGAACAAATAGCGGACCCCAATCCAAAAGTCATGGTAGACAACCAAAATCATCATCAGCAACAGCAACAACAGGGAAGTCAACGAAGGCAATCCACTGCGGGAGTCACCTATGCAAAATTTGGCGGTGCATGTGTGCACGTTTGAAATTAATCATGCAGTATTAGACAACTCAGAGGACCCCGCGTACAAGCCCATAGTGTTTCAATCAACCTTAGTGACTGAAGCCACATGTTGGTTGACTGAATATGACATAAACCGTTTGAGGTCGTATGATGATGTCAATAATGCTTTCTTATAATGATTCAGACTAAAGAAAAATGCAGTAGATATATTTAACTATCTATAGAATAACCGATAGAAAATGCATTAGAGTGTGCAAGAACATGCGACATTGTTTCGCACACACTTACAACAATTGCCTCCAGCCCATGCAAATCTCTTGGATGATGTGATTACATAATGGTTTATCAACAGACTAAATCCTCAGTTACAACAAGTTATGATTATTTGTTGGATTGGAGGAATGAACTTAGATGCATTCATAGCTATGGCACTGTAGTTGGAGCATAAGGTTGGCGGCTTCACAAAAGATCTAGAGTTGCTAAATTCCAACAAAAGTAAAAATGATGATCTGTTGAAACAGGTTTACTGCACAAAAATTTAAAAACCCTAGACATGTAGCAACAAACTATGCCCTTAATCAAGTCTACTGCACTATCTACGATACTGCTAGCCATTCAATAGATAATTGCCCCTACAATGAAAAGACACAAAACAAACTAGCTATTAATGTGGTTCTTCAAGAGCTGGAACAACAACAACAAGCTATGTAACCCCTCATTTGAGAAATATAGCCTCTGCAACTTACAACAATTATAGGGGAACTTAGATAAGAAATTTTGGGCAAACTCGGTGGAACACAGGGAAAACAAGTAACATTATGGCTTTAACTCCAACTAGATGCCATTTCTATGGGGAAGTAGGTCATATATGTCGTCAATGTAAAGAAGCCCATGAATATGACAAATGACAAAAGATAGGCAGAGTCCAATGGCAAATATGGTCTACATCACAACAGCAGATACGCAAACCATAGCAGTGCAGACCCGATCTGGTAAAACCCTCCACCCGACTGCCAAAGTGTTGAGCAATGATTGAAGGAACAACAGTGGACTTTTGTCAAAGCATCTAGGTGGTTTGTGGAGGAATGACCAATTTTCCCTGACCCTACACCCGTGACATGACAAAGTGTTCAATCATCAGTATCTACATTGGACCCAGTACCAGTGCCTCCAATAATGTTATCAAAAGCTTCATCCGAACCGCCCAATTCAAGTGTAGCATGGGATATCTTAGCTAAAGCATCGATTATCTTCCACTCAAACAACTCTTATCCCTCATTTCAGGTATTCACCTGCAATTCCAACAGTAGATTGATCCAAGTTCAACCTGGGCACCGGCTACTACTACCATCAACCCGAAGACTGAGTCTATGGTTGATCATGTTGTACCACTCATTACTATTTGGTTTAAGAATCACAAGATTTTGCAGGTGCTAATTGATGGAGGATCGGGAGTTAATATTGCTACTGCATCAATATGCCAAAAGCTAGGCTGGAATCATATCAAACCAGTTAACTTTTTTTTTTGTATGGCTAATCAGTCATGCGTCCATCCGGTAGGACTAGTATTAATATCCCTATTACATTACAGGGTGCAACATTCAAAATGACTTTTGTTGTTATGGACTTACTGGAGTCCAACTTGGATTATAACTTACTATTTGGGCTATTATGAATTATGGAATGTGTTGAACAAAGAATTGTTGGAGTGTTAATTTACTAATGTATTAATGTGTTTTGGTGTTTTTGATATAGCAGTTGAAGGTTCGTGAGGGCGTGAAAGACATGAAAGGGTGGACATCAATAATCCAATTTATAATTAATATAGTTTGTAAATAAACCCAGGTAGAGGGTTCTATTGTTAGAACAATTAGTAAAGTAGTGGTTAGAATAAGGGTCATTGTAGACTCCAATTTTTTATATTAAAAGCAAAGGCTTTCTACAAAAGTTACCAACTTTTACTTTCACGCATGCCTTTTGAAGCCGCTCTCATGTAACCACTATTTTGACATAATCAAAAATTTCTATAAATACATGCACTTTGTGGACAGTTGAAATAGAGTGCATGGGGGAAGATTACACCCAATAATGCATTTTATCTCGTATCCTGTGGTATCAGAGCCCTGCGTGTGTCACTACAGAGGGGTCTATTTTTGTTTGAATTGGCGATTGATCTCTATTTTGCTATTCCCTGTTCATGATCCAATTCCGATTATGACTCTGTTTCCACTTCTGTTTTCATTTCCATTTCTAGTTCAATTTCCGATTATGACTCTGTTTCCACTTCATTTCCGTTTTCAATTCCGATTCTAGTTCTGATTTTTGTTTCAATTTCAATTTCTGGTTTCTATTCTAGTTCCAGAACAAGAACTTATGTTTACACCCACATTTACTCCAAGGCATCGATTAAGGCATATAACATAGGCATAACTAAGGCATTACTTTTGCATCTTTGGCACCCAAGGCTCCCTTGGCGACTGCTGGCAACCATTGGCTATGTGTGAACCAATTTTAATTTATGAGTGGCAATAAGGAGTTTCATATTCACCAAGGTGGGAGGATTTGAACCCATAACCTCGCTCTCACAAGGGAATTGCTTTACCACTACACTATCTCTTTGTGTTGTCACTCTAGTTCTCTTTTCTTATATTTAACACAACTTGCATCTCTTTCTTACTTTTTCAATTCCCAAGAACAACCCTTCCTTTTACATTTTAATTCAAACAATCTCAAAAATATCTTTTACATATCTAGCAAGAGGGTTTGGTTCTCTACATAATCATGGATCCTACGAACACCATAGAGGATTTCGGTGAGTCGCCTCTAGCCGAGGTAACACTTGAGCAACAACTCGAGCTCCTATGGCATGAACTTCGAGGTGCTTAGAACGAGATCCGACAACGTGATGAAGTGCTCTAGAAGATGCAATCTGATGAAGATAACCTTACGAGGGTGGTAAAAGCTATTGTCTCTGCCCAATCAGATGGCAGACATTCCAAAATTGGTCTTAAAAATTACTAGTTTCTATGGTTTGATGGCCATAAGGATGGTCCTTTAGTTCTTTCATGGTTGTCATAGTTTGACAATTTTTATATTAATGAAACATATGCTGAAAGTGAAAAAGTCAAATTTGCCACTAACTTATTTAGTAGGAAAATCTCAGCTCTGGTGGAATGTCCTACACCACAATACAGATCGTCCAACAACGTGGAAGGCTTTCCAAGATAAAGTGAAGGATTCTTTTCTTCCTCCTCAATATCATCTACATGTTTGACATGCATGGACAACCTTTACATGGAAGGAGGGTGACACGGTCACTACCTACACGGAGCACTTCGAGCAAAATTTACTATTGGTTCGAATGCTTGAAGATGTACCCGAGATAGCCTGCAATGGAAATACGAAGATGGTTTGGAGGTGGGAATCCAAGGTAAGCTTCACATGCTACAACCTACAACCCTCAACGAGGCTATCTCTTTTGCCTATGATGCAAAGAAGGAATTCCAATCCATAACTAAGTCAATCCATCTACAACAACCACGTCAACAACCACGTTTTGTTAAACCAACTTTTCCTATGAAGCGTACTTTTAATACCTCATCTTACTCTAGTTTACCTCATCCTCCACAACCCAACTACTCAACTGCACTTGTTGCTTCATCTCTTCAACCTACCAAACCACATACCCTACAAACTCTAGTGGTGGATGCCCAACAAAAGTGACCATGTATCACCTACTAGAATTGTGGTAAACCTAGACATACAAAAATAAAGTGCCGATTGTGACCTCTTCACATGAAACCAGTTGTAGATCAATTGCATAACATGGAGGCCCATAATGAAGAAATTTCTCTTGTTTGGACAGAGGAATCATTGGAGAAGGACTTACGTACCTTGGGTAATGATATCTCTATTAATTCTCTACTTTGCATGTAGGGTACTATAAATAACAAACTCGTTAATATTTTACATGACGATGGTAGTTCACATGATTTTATTTCACATTTATTAGTACAAGAACTTAAATTAAAAACATTTCCTTCCTTGTATAAAGTGAAAGCTGCATTTCAAGGTAGTCATTATAATGTAACACGAGAAGTGCAAGATGTTACAATTAGCATAGGCCCATATGTAGATGCATGAACATTTTTAATTGCACCTTTGCAATCTTACGATGATATACTCGGCATGCTTTTTTTTTTCATCATTATAACCCACACATTGACTACCATACACATACCTTTAACTTTGAATTTAAAGATCAAATCATTACTTTGTCTGTGCGGCATGATTTCCAACCATTTCCATTGATTAATCATACCCAAGTAAAATGTGCATTTAGGAAAGGATTCAATTCATGCATTTTTTTTGTCAATGTCATAAAGATTATACTCATACACTTCTTGATGCACATAAGCCTTTCATGACTACTTATAAGGCTTGTTCTACGTCCGAGTATCCTCTGAAATACCACCATCTCGAGGATCCTTTGACCATAGCATAGACTTAGTACCTTGTAGTTCTCCTCCTCATAAAGCACCTTATAGACATGGCCACTACAACAAAAGGAAATAGAAAACCAAATAAAAGACCTACTATAGAAAGGACTTATAAGGCCTAGTTCTTCACCATTTGGAGCGCCAATTCTCTTAGTAGAGAAGAAGAATAAAACTTATAGAATGTGCATCGATTATAGAGCCCTTAACAAGATCACCATAAAGAATAGATACCCTATTCCTTGAATAGATGATCTTTTAGATAAATTATAAGGAGCTCGTGTCTTTAGTAAAATTGATCGAAAATCGGGTTACCATCAGATTTGTATGACACAAAGTGATATTTTTAAGACTGCATTTAGAACTCAAATCGACCATTATCAATTTATGGTAATGCCCTTTGGACTTACTAATGCCCCTACTACATTTGCACGAATGATGAACAAAATTTTTCTTGATTACCAAGCTTTTGTTCTTGTATTCTTCGACGATATACTTGTTTACAGTAACAATGATAGTGAGCATGAAAAGCATCTTAAAACAATTTTTCATTTGCTACGAGAGAACACACTTTATGCTAATCCTAAAAAGAGTTACTTCTTTCAATGTAAGCTAGAATATCTAGGACATATTATTTCAAGTGAAGGCATGCATGTGGATCCAAAAAAAATTAAAGTTATAGTAGAATAGCCTACACCACGAGTCAATGATGTTCGTTCTTTTTTTGGGTTGGCTAGTTTCTATATGAATTTTGTTCGAAATTTTTCTTATTTAGCACCACCTATTACTTTATTATTGAAAAAGAAAATAAAATTTGCATGGGGACTTACCCAACAACAATCCTTTGAAAAACTCAAACATGCACTTGTTTTACAGTTACCTGATTTTTCACAACCCTTTCATGTCATTACTGATGCTAGTGCTTCAGGATATGTGTTGTTTTAATGCACAATGATCATCCCATTGCGTTTGAGAGTAGGAAGCTTAAGCCCTCAGAAACCAATTATAGTACATATGATAAAGAATTGTTAGCGGTTGTGCATACTTTGTGAATTTGGAAACACTATCTTATGGGCTCTGAGGTCTTAATCAAAACTGATCAACAGGCTATTACGCATTTATTAAATCAGCCCTTAATCTCTGATCAACATCTTAAATGGGCTTCATTCATTCAAAATTTCCAACCCATGATCCAATATCAACCTTTTAAAGCTAATGTTGTAGTTGATGCTCTTAGCCATTTTCCTTCATGTTTTGTTGTTTTGTATAATATTTTTGCCATCCAAACTCATTCTTTTCAAGAAATGATTTCCACTTATGCATCTGATTTGTATTTCTCACGTGCATGGCATGAATTCAACAATGGTGCACCTTTATCTGATGAACAATATACATTTCACCATGGTTTACTTTATTCTCAACATCGATTGTGCATAACCCAAGCTTTTAAATATTTTTTCATCAAAGAAATGCACGAACCATCTTACATGGGTCATAGAGGCATACAGAGCACCATTTTTGCTTGCAAAGGTTTCTTCTTTTGGCCATACATGGAAAAAGATATTGCACATTATGTTTCTCAATGCATTGCATGTCAACATGTAAAACATCATCATGGTAAACCATTTGGATTATTAATCCCACTCCCCATTCTTAATGAACCATGGGAACAAATCTCTATGGGGTTTATTACAGGTCTTCCTATCACTTCATAACATAATGATATCATTTTTTAGTAAATATGCATATTTCATTCCTTGTAGAAAAACTTTATCTGCACCTCAGGCTACAAAATTATTCATTAAATGCATTTTCCTACATCATGGATTTCCTCATGTAATGTTATTTGATCGTGATGTTAGATTTTGTAATCATTTTTGGGTTGCCTTGTTTGAACATTTTGGTTCTAAAATAGATTTTAGCTCTACATTTCATCCCAAAAGTAATGGACAAAGTGAGGTTGTAAACAATACTATTCTTGATTTATTGCATTCTTATTCATTAGATAATCCCAATAACTAGGATGAAAAGTTGCCATTGCTTCAATTTGCTTACAATAACACCACACATACCACTACAGGTTGTGCACCTGTTGAAATTGGATATGGTAAAAAGCTTCCCACTCCCATGTCACTCACACAAACCAACATTTGGATGGTTGATTCTATTGCTCAAGATCACATTTCTATACTTCACGATGTTCACGAGCACATTAGGAAAAGTCAAGAACGTTATACATGTAATGTCAATACAAAAAGATTAGCCAAGGAATTTAAGGAAAATGATCTTGTAAGGTTGTGTATCATTAAAAGACGTCTCAAAAATATTATGCAACATCCTAAAATTAAACTTGCACCATGCTATTATGGACCATTTCACATTATATAGAAAATCAATTATAATTCATTTAGATTAGATATACCATCTCATTGGAATATACATAACTCTTTTCATATTAGTTTACTTAGACCCTTTAAAGGCACTTTACCACTCACTCCACTTCTTGATGACCCTCCTTTAATTGAAGAATAATATGAAATCTTAGTTCTTGAGAAAATAATTGATCATAATGTCACTACTACACACACAAGTACTCAATATCATCGATATTTAGTTAAGTAAATAAATCACTCTACTGAAGAATGTCAATAAATACATAAAACACAATTAAAACCCCCTTATGATCACTTAATTTCTACATATCATACACAAACACATTAATGTGAATCCTCCATGAACATTTCCATGTATGTGTTTTTACATGGAACATGCTTATTTTCATTCAATGATAGAACATGTGACTGGACATCCATGTTTATTTTTATTTTATCAACTGAGTGTTGGTGCATTTTTCCCAAGCCTACATGCTTGATATGATGTTCATTTTTAGTCATATGTGTAGACATATGAACACCTCTTGTAAAAGAGTATATTTTATCTCTTGTAATTGTAAAAGAAAGAATGGATTAAGTCATCCATACTATAAAAAGCAAATTCATGGCTCTAACTACCTAAAACCATGAATCCATTAATTGAGGGAATATTTCCTAATTTTTAGCATCACTTTTAGGTGAAGTCATTTGAATTCAAATTCAAAACTACCTCCAAAAGTAGCTATAAAAGGAGCAAGAAGGAAGTCGCCAAAGGAGTGCTTGATTCGTGCTCATTTCATGCCCATTTTTAGAGATTGAAGAGCTTATTCCATAACTCTATCATTCTACCCCCATAGTTTAAATACTCACTACCAATGTGGTTGTAATCGTATGTAAATCTATACATTCATCTTTTACTCCTTCTCAAATTTGTTCTGTGTTATACTCACTCAGAATAGTAAAATTTAGAAGCTCATATCTCAGGATATACATGACCTTTTTCAGAGTTTTAAAGTGCATTGGATAGATCTCAAAGTCTAGTTTATGCTCACAAAATCATATCCATTGGCTTTACCGTTTGTGAGAAATTTGCATTTTAATTCTCAATCGTCTATCTCTATAGAGCGCGAAAATGGTGGGAGTGTTCCAGATTTTGCTAAAACTTTTTCTCCGTGCTCAGTTGATGAAATAAAGTGTTTTAACTTGGATTGGCAAGATCCCTAATACTACTTGCTATGTCCAAAAGGAAGTTTTCTAATTCCTACTAGGTTGAGAGCACTACTCATTTTTTCTAGCAGGTGTATGTACAAAAATAGCAACTTTTGGGAGTTAGTCATTTTGCATCTAGTCTGTCTTGACTCAAACTTTTAAGATACTTGTTCCAAATCACTTGGGTGATTTTTTTTGTGGATTTAGGAAGCTCAAAGGGTGTACTAACCAACTCTGAAGTCTTAGTTGGCTAGTTTCAAGCTGGTTGTAGCAGCACCAATTCATCTTCAGGTTGCATCCACCATCTCTCTCCACAATGGTATCAAAGCATAGTCAATCAATATGGGAGACGGATTTCCATCAACAATTGACAAATTGGATAGAAACAACTACCCAACATGGTCTCTAAGGATGGAGTATTATATTCAAGGGAGGAATCTATTTGGATACACATCTGGTGATGAAGCTATGCCAACCATGAGGAACAAAGGGTGACCATCACATGAAGAAGAGGAAAGATTTTCAAATTGGTGTTCAAAGGATGCACTTGCAAGGTCCTATATTCTAAACTCAATCTCTGATTTTCTTTTACCTCATGTCAAGGGATGCAAGACATCAAGAGAGACTTGGAATGCACTTGCTTCTTTCTTCTCCTCCAACACTCGAGCAAGGAAGAACCAATTGTGGATGGAGTTCACAACAATGAAGAAAATCCCCAAGCAAAGTGTGAGTGATTATGTCACAAAGATGAAGGAGAAGATCAACTTGGAAGTATTGGAGAGGTAATTGAAGAGGAACAAATCATTAGACAAATCATTAGACAAATCATAAATGGAATCAAAGCAGATGACAAGTGGGAGTCCTTCACAACAGCCATGGATTTGTATATGGATATGCATGTACCCGACCTCAACACACTCATGGGCCAACTCTTCACTCATGAAGCAAAGATTAGCAAAGGCGGTGAGTCCTCAAGAGGTAATCAAACTTTTTCCTTATATAAAGATAAAGCTAAGGTCAAGGACAAGTCAAAGAATAAGAAGAATGAAGATGAAAGTATCTCTTTCCAAGCAAACTTTGCAGGTAGAGGAAGAGCTAGAAGAAGAGGCAGAGGTGGAAAGCAAGACAGGGGGAGATTCCAATCATCTTAACCTTGAAATATATGTGGCTTATCTAATCATACTACTGAATAATGTTTCAAGAACCCAAGGAACTCAAGAGGAAGAGGATTCAATAGAGGTGGCTATGGATCAAATAGAGGAAGACACAATGGAGGCTATAACAAGAACTACTACAACAACAATTACAACAAAAACAACTTCAAATTGGCCATAGAGGAAGAAAAGATTACAATAACTATGCAAAGGAACAAAGTCAAGAAGATTCATTATTGATTATGAATCTATCAGTGAAGAAGGGTAAGGATGATGATCACATCTTTTACATTGCCAAAGGAGAAAAGATAGGAAGACTTTTCACTTTTGAAGTGGAAGATACAAAGAACATAGCCTTATTTAGCTATGGATCTCAAAATCTAACAGAGTTAAAGATAGGGCACAAAAGGCTTGCTCACATCGGTGAGAGGACATTCAAACAAATTTGGAGGGACCAAAGCATACTTGGCTTGCCTAATATCACAAGGCAAGACATGATTTAAAAGTGTGAAGCTAGTCAACTCGGCAAGGCTCATAGACAACCTTTCAATAAGATGGGATATGTGTATCAAAATCCTTTGGATCTAGTGCACCCGGATGTGTGGGGTCCAAGTAAGGAGCCATCTATATCAGGCTCAAGATATTATGTGTCTTTCATGGATGATTGTAGCAGGTGGACCATTTTGTTTTTCATGAAGCACAAGGATGAAGTTTTTAATTACTTTAAGAAGTATGTTGCTCTTGTTGAAAACCAAAGAGGTAGGACTTTGAAAAGGCTCAGATCAGATGGTGGAGGAGAATACTTTGCTTCTGAATTTGATGCCTACTTGCATGAAAGAGGCATTAAAAGGGAAGTCAATACAAGATATACACCCCGACTCAATGGTGTAGCAGAGAGGAGAAACAGAGCTATTGTTGAAGTTGCAAGGTCCATGCTCAATGAAAAGCAATTGCCAAACTACCTATGGGCAGAGGCTGTGTCTACAGCCACATATCTCATAAATAGACTTCCATCTAAGTCACTAGATGGAACCACTCCAATGAAGTGTGGAATGGAAGAAGACCTAGTCTAGAGCATTGTAAAATCTTTGGATGCTTAGCCTATGCTCACATTCCTTCTCAAGTAAGAGGGAAATTGAATCCCAAGGAAGATAAGTGCATATTTATTGGTTATGACCAAAACCATGTTGGAAAACAATGTCTCATTGGTCAAAGTTGGTCAAGTTGGTCCAATATCATAGCATATGTATATTTTTGTATTACTTCTCCTACAAGGAAAAGTGCTCAGCACATTGGATAGAACGTTGGCCTCTTAAAGTGCCTACTTGAGTTTGAATCCCTACGACGATAGTAGCAAAAATGCAATTTTTATTAGATGCTTTTGGAGCCAAAATTAGCGAAGGAGGAAATCAGATATTGACGCTGTTTTCATGATTTTGCTTTATTGAAGAAGACGATGGCAATTGCTTGTGCTTTATTGGAGCAATTGCTTTTGATAGTGCTTTTCAAGATATAATCAACTACTATATAAGAAGAGCCATAGACTCATTGTAATTCATCCAACACCTATTTCAACACAAGCTTTCGAAGCTTGGTCCCTCAATAGAGGTGGTGCTTCTTAGCACATGAGGCAGCCATGTTGCTATCTTGGAGCATGTTGAGGAGTGGCTATGGAGTTCTTCTTGGAGAAGAAGAGTGTGCTCACACTCTTGCTTATGGAGAGGCTATTGGCAGCTTGATGGTGTGGATTGTCCATGCACATGATGTATTTGAAGATTGTCTTCTACATGAAGATTGCAAGTTACTTCAAAGACATTGGATGGTGGTTAGCATAAGATTTGCATCTTGTGTTAATTATTCAGGTACATATTCTCTTTATGCACACAGGTACTACTTGGTGTTTGTGGAGGCAGTAACATCCATATCAAGAGGAGTCCTATTCGACATAGGTACAAGAGAATCAATACATATATGCTTTATGCATATTTGGATGAGGTGTTAGAGAAGATATGTTCATATGAGTTTGAGGATTTCTAGCAGCAAACTTGTTAGCATTCTTTGCTACATTTGTAAGTATGTGATCTTTTCACACACATGTATAATTTAGGGTCTTCCATAACCTAAGTTCAGATGAGGGTTTGTTGATTATCAGTTTTAGACTGATCCTTCCTCTTTCTATCACTCATATTCACTCTTCTACAACCTATTAGGTCACACATCTCATGTATATTCTGATTTTTGTCCATACATCTGAATATGTTTGTTACATTTGTATATACTCTTCCATCTATTTTTGTTCACATAGAGTGGTTGAGAGTTTTTCTCCCATATTGTATATTGAACATTTGTATATATGATAGTGTGAGTAAGCAGTGGCTTACGTAACACTTTATACATGTTGTCTAATTTTTCTCTATCTTTGTCTCATCATTTGTATGATTAAATGTGGTATGTTCATGTTTTGTCAATATTGGAAGATTGCTAGATTCTATGATGTATATGCTGGACCTATAGAACCTTGGACCTGTGGTATTAGTAATGGGCCCACTAAATTTCTAACATTTGGTACCAGAGCTTTAGGGCTTTGGCATTAGAGCATTCAGGCTCTCAGATTCCCAGGTTCCCAGACTTCGAGGTTTACAACATATGATTTAAGAGCATCTTCTAACATTTGACATTTGACATTTGACATTTGATATTTGACATACACACTTAATCTAGATGAGTAGAGATTTGAGAATTAGACAATTCAGTCACATGTTTATTCATCAGTGTGGAGTATGAAGTTGATGATCTGTTAGCAGCTGAATACTTTTGGAAGAGTATGAAAATACTTTACAAAATTATTGTTTGAAGACCAAGACTTGATGGAGAGAAGGCTACTTCAAATTCAAGGAAAAATGATGGTTTGGAGAAGATGAAGGAATCAGATCAACATCAAATCACAGGTATCAGTTTCTACTATCAGATTATCATTTGTAGGTCATATCCTAGAAGAGCAGTTATGAAGAGATTTGAAGGATTCAAGGAGTGCTTTTATACACTTTCATTATTTGGAAGTTAAAAGCATTAGCTACATCAAAATAGGTATCTAGAGGTTTTTCTAGAGAGTTCTTGTAACCCAGATATCAGTTTTGTTTTCAGCCAATCTTGTAAGTTGGTTGGAAGGTTTTTATCTAGATACAAAATGTGATCTAGGTATCTAGAGAGATAACTCTAGAAAAGTAATTCATCATTCAGACAAAAGGTTGATGAATTTAGTCATATCAGTCGTTTGAAGCAGAATTTTGATTCAAGGATATGAGGAGATGATAAAAAATGATTCTATGTTCACTTCCATTTGTATACCATGTTTGTTTTGTCTCTTACTCTTATCACTAGAGGAAGAGAAAGAGTTCATTTGAACAAGTTAAAACTGCTTGCTACTTCAAGATGAAGAGAACAAAAGGTATGGTAGAGAAGTTTGAAGATGTCAACATCATCATCAGGTGGAAGAAAGATGCAGAAGAAGAAAGTCCAATATTTCCATAAGAAAATTAAGACTTCCTTTTACTCATATATTTTCCATATAACTTTCCTACTTTATCCTCTACATCCAAAGACAAGTCTATGAGAACGTCTTGTGAAAAAGATAGTTTAAAGAAGAAGCAATTTTGCATTATACTTAGTCGTGATTTAGTAGATTTGACAAGAATTGCATTGAGAGGAAGAAAAGTAGCAGATTTTGAAGACAACTTGTATATTTTGACTCATATGTATGAGCTATATATAAGTTGAAGATTTTAAGCAGGTAGCTTATATGTTCCCTCAAAGAATTCTTGGAGTGTCAATTCAGAGCTACTTGGTATATGACAAGTTGCAGAGAAGTATATTTCTTCTTTATCTAATTCTTGAGGTAAAAGAGTTTTTTGTAGCAGATGTTGAAGACTTGGATTGAGGTTTTGTGTTTGGAAAAGTTACCTCATATTCAGTATTTTCAAAAAACTTCAAAAAATTCAGATTTGTTGATGTACCAGTCAGATGGAGAATCTACTTTCTATGTGTGTCTTGATTTTTGGATACATGCTTGTATTCAAAAAGGTGTTCCATCAGATCCTATCACTTGATTAAGAAGTGGAATTAGCCAAAGAAAGTCAAGCAGATACTATCACATTTCATCTGGGTAGAATATGAAGATTTGAAGTATCAACTTCTAGCTTTTGGAGTTCTCAAGGTGAGAAGTTTTTCCACTTATGTTTCAAGTAGGAGTTGTAGATTCTTGGGAAGGATTTATTTTGAAGAAAAGTTTTACAATTTTGTAAGAAACATAGACACTTGGAGACATTCAGGTAGTAAATCAAACATTTAGTCATGAAGGTTTGATGAGAGCAGATTCTACACAGGTATTTTATTGGAGAAATCTTGGTAAGATCTAGATAGATCTTGAAGATCATGAATATTTATGAGTCAGTTGTCTATCCTTTGTTTGTAAGATTCTTAACATTGGAAGAAGTAAGTCAAAGATTCAGATTCTATCAGATTAGTGTTGGAGAGGAATAGAAAAAATACTTGTTATGTTCTAGAAGATTATGAATCCTAAAATGCTTTCAGCAAGGTTTTTATGATAGATCAGCTAACCTTATTCTATAATTTGGAAAGCTAAGGAATGACACGAAAAGCTATTGGCATGTGTACAATGCTAATAAAAAGTGTTCAGAGATTTTTTGTTTCAGATACAGGTATTCATCACTGAAGATCAGATTTATTGAAAGAAGGAAGATGTTCCAGATTTCATAAAAGTCTGATATATTTGAAGAAATCTGGATACTAGTGTTAAGTCATCTAGGGGGTGATGAGACATGAAGACTTATTTTCAGCCATATGTGAAAGAATTGTGAGTTGTCAGTCACAGGCTCCAAGATTCAGTTCTTGATTTTGTTTAGTGTATTTACATGACACAGAAGAAGTACATTGAGAAAATTTCGTAAGTTAAATGCAAGTATGAGGATCCTAATGTATGTTTTCAGGTTTGAGAAGACAAGAGATAGCAGGTTCAGAGTCATTACATGCTTTATTTGTTGTCAAACCAATGATTGCTTGATGAGTACACTATTGGATATCTAGTTTGCATATTTTCTCAGGTATTATGGTTCATATTCAACAAGTTCAAGTTTTTGAAGTTTGAAGAAAAGTCAAATTCAGTTTTGAAGAAAACTTTTGAAGAAAAGGTTTGAAGGTCAATTTGGGAAGTACAAGTTTGAAGATTCTGAAGTTTGCAGATCCAGTCCAATTTGTACCAATATGACATTGCAGGGGGAATTGTTGTTCCACACCTATGGAGAAAAATCATAAGCTTAGTGCTTATGAAGGAGAGGCAATTGAAGACATCACAAGCTATCAAAGCTTGGTTGGAAGTTTGAACTATGCAACACTCACAAGGGTGGATATATGCTATAGTGTTAGCATATTGAGTCAATTTATGCATGAGTCGAGAAGACCGCATATGGAAGCAGCCAAGAGAGTCCTCAAGTACCTAAAGGGGACCATGAATGAAGGTTTATCCATTTATTTCAGATATTGATCTAAAGGCCTACTGAGATGTGGATTGGGCCAGATCTAGAGATGATAGAAGAAGCACATCCGAGTATGTATCATTTGCAAGTTCAAAAACCATTTCATGGTCATCCAAGGAGCAACCAATAGTGGCATTATCTTCTAATGAAGCCAAATATAGAGGTTTGGCTAATGAAACTCAAGAAATCATGTGGTTAGAATCTTTGTATAAAGATCTTGGACTTCATTGTTCAATATCTCACATTTTTTGTGACAACACAAGCTCACTACATCTTGCAGCTTATCTAGTATACCATGCTACAACCAAGCATATTGAAGTCCACTACCATTATGTAAGGGAGAAGCTAATGAGCAAGGATATTTACTATCCTATGCCTCTAGAGATATGCAATGTGCAGACATGTTGACTAAAGCTCTTGATGGTACAAAATTGAGTAGATTCAAGTTGATGATTGGTTTGCAGGATATCAAGGACAATTGAAGACTTATTTGGAGGCCAAGCATGTTAGGTTTGAGGGGGAGCTGTTGGTGCATTTTGCCCAAGCCGACATGCTTGACATGATGTTCATTTGTATTCATATGTGTAGACATATGAACACCTCTTGTAAAAGAGTACATTTTATCTCTTGTTATTGTAAAAGAAAGAATGGCTTAAGACATCCATCATGTAAAAAGAAAAATTGTGGCTCTAACTACCTAAAATCACAAATCCATTAGGTGAGGGAATGCTTCCTAATTCCCAGCATCACTTTTAGGTGAAGTCATTTGAATTCAAATTCAAAACTACCTCCAAAAGTAGCTATAAAAGGATCAAGAAGGAAGTCACCAAAGGAGTGCTTGATTTGTGCCCATTGCATGCCCATTTGTAGAGATTGAAGAGCTTAATCCATAGCTCTATCATTCTATTCCCATTGTGCAAATAGTCATTGCCAATGTGGTTGTAATCATATGTGAATCTATACATTCATCTTTTACTCCTTCTTGGATTTGTTCTTTGCTATACTCACTCAAAATAGTAAACTTCAAAAGCTCATATCGCAGGCTATACATAACCTTTTTCAGATTTTTAAAGTGCATTGGATATATCTCTAATTCTAGTTTATGTTCACAATTGAATTTACCATTTGTGAGAAATATGCATTTTACTGCTCACTAGTCTATCTTTGTAGAGCTCAAAAAATGGCAGGAGTGTTCCAGATTTTGCTAAAACTTGGGCGCGAAAGGCATGAAAGGGTGGACATCAATAATCCTATTTAAAATTAATACAGTTTGTAAATAAACCCGCGTAGAGGGTTCTATTGTTAAAACAATTAGTAAAGTAGTGGTTAGAATAAGGGTCATTGTAGACCGCAATTTTTGATATTAAAAGCAAAGGTTTCTACAAAATGTACCAACTTTTACTTTCATGCATGCTTTTTGAAGCCACTCTCATGTAACCACTATTTCAACATAATAAAAAATTCTTATACATACATGCACTCTATGGACTGTCGAAATAGAGTGCATGGGGGGAGATTGCACCCAATACTTCCTTCTATCTCATCTCTTGGTGTGTCTATTTTTTTGTGTGTTTTCAACATCTGTAACCTCTGTGTGTGCGTGAGTAAGATCCTCATAACATGGGTGACCATGGCTTAAGCAAGCCAGAGTTTTGCAAGACTGGTCTTCACAAGAACTCATCTTTAAATACAACAACCACCATAAATATGTGGTTCCTTTGGATGACATGAAACCCTGTGAGATTCATGCATGGCCATATGTAGCGGAGCTTGTGCATATGTTAGACGGCTTGTCTGATGATGAGGGGGTAGCCATTTTTTTACTGCAAATCAATATTTGCTTTCTCTGGGAATGGTAGACCTCCAAGAGGTGTTGGACCAATGGTCTCAGATGACCTGTACGATACGACCACTAGTGGATAATGTTGTTAGTGAGATTGAAGAACTCGTAGAACCTATGGATATTAAACATATATTCCAAAAATAGGGATGATCCCTCTACCTCACGACAATTTTATGTGTCGAGAGACTAGCTAGTAACTTGCCACCTGGGTGACGATACTAATCCACATCCGATTAAAGTCAAGTCTAGCCTGGCTCTTGCTTTTCAGGAAGATTTGCTCAATCTACTAAAAGAATTTACAGATGTCTTCGCATGCAACTTTCAAAACATGAAGGGTTTAGATCCTCACATTTACCAGCACCAAATTGTCTTAAAATTGGATGCAAGATCAATCAAACAACAAAGTTACCGCATGAATCCTAATTATGCTCAACGGGTGAAAGAGGAATTAGATAGACTATTGAAAGTTGGATTTATTGTCCCCGTGGAGCACGTTGAATGGATTTCACCAATAGTGATAGTCCCTAAAAAGAATAAGCAATTACGAATATGTGTTGACTAGCAAAAATTGAATGCCACTACGATGCCTAACACCTAAAGAAGTCATGTGATTCCTGGTCCAGATCCGTTGGCATGGCCGCCATCTTTGGTGGCTAGCTCACTTAACTATTCCACTCACCCGACTAACTATGATGTCTCCTCGCCATTTTTGTTGGACTCATGAATGCCAACTGAGCTTTGATCACCTCAAAACTCTCCTCATGTAGGCTCCAATCCTACAGGCCCCCAACTAGCAATTACCATTCCATGTTTTCATTGACACATCTAACATTGCCATTGGAAGTGTATTAATGCAATGATAAGATAAATGGTATGAAACTATTTATTATGCTAGCCACCATCTTCAATGGAATGAAACCACTCTATAACTGAGCGAGAATGCTTGGGGTTAATATAATCCATTAAAAAAATTTACGCAGACTTTCTATCTAGACTTGATTCCGATGAACCTCTAAGTGGGGTGGATGACTCTTCTCCAACAATCTACTCCACTACAACATCGAGTGCACCAGTACTTGCTTTACCCATTGCTGACTCTTACTACAATACTTTAATGATTTTTCTCACTACAAGATCTCCACAAGGTTTGGTGTCTAACATGGCCCACCGTAAATTGGCCATCTATAGTCGTCATTTTCGTATAATTGTCAACCAACTATATTATGCAAATCCTTTTGGAGTCCTGCTCAGATGTATCTCCACTCATGAAGTCCCTTCTGTGGTTGCAATGGCTCATTCTCTTCCATCTAGTGGCCATTTTGTTGCCGACTTGACCTATCATAAAATTCTACAAAGTGGCTTATGGTGACCTACCATGCAGCGTGATGTTTATGCTTATGTAAATCAATGATACCTGTCTGAACAACCTTTGCATCTTCACCATTTTCCTCTTGTTACAAAGAAGGTTGCACCTCCCTACAATAGGAGAGAGAGAGAGAAAGAAAGAAAGAGCGTACGTCGCCAATTTTGCACAAATTCCAAGAACGGACAAGAACAAGAACTAACTAGCATAACTAAAAGAAACAAAAAACACGTTCCAAACCATGGAATGGCGATGCAAAACTGAGAGAGATCTTTCATTAGACAAATGCCATATTGATACAAAATGGTGGCCTTAAAGGCTCTTCACACTCAACCTTCTCCCAACCCTCCAAATGAACCTTAGTATAGTGAAAATGTGCCCTTGACATTGGCACGCACGGTGGACTTGAACTACCACATCCCTTGATAAGTGATACCCCCCTCAACAAGATGAAAATTACATGGAAACCATTTATAGGCTGGGAACCTTTATAAATCATATCATACAATCAAAGAGACACACCTAATCTTGAAGAGTGTTTCAATCTGCGAGCCTCCACATCACTCATGCCCGAGGACATCGGTTCCATCACACTCACCAAGATCAAATACATCGAGTCAAACCCTCACATCAAGGCCAAAACATATCCAAACATAGTCTAAAAAGAAGAACCCAACCCATATACAATCTCTATGTACATTTTCATAATGTTAAAGTGGTAGCACCGTTCTTGGAATAGAATAGTCCAACTCCATGATATATGTGCTCATCTAATTATGCACTACCCTTATGAACAATACTTGCAAACCAAAGTGCATGGTTGGACCATGGTATGGAATGCAAGTAAGGCTCATAACATGTCCATAACTATAAGCAATGTGCAATGCAAAGCATAGTGCCTGGAACCAAATCCAAGGTATGCAAATACATTACATACAACTTATAGACTACCCTCCTAAATATGTCATCATGAAGTGCAAGGGTGACCCATTCATATCATAGAATAGTATGCCCATCTCATTACCCATGTACAAAGTAAACATATGGTTTGTCCAGACCGACTCCAAGATGGCCGCTAGATTTTGCATAATCTTCATCACAAATAAAAAATTACATAGCGATCACAAGAACCAGCTCTCATGAATAAATGTGCGCCCCATGATAAAACAAATATACATTCAGTATCCACACATTACGTGCAATAGTTGAGGGGAACAAAAGAAGACAAGGCCATGATGTGGAGATAACCCATATACTTGCGCCAGATTTAATGTACCACTCGATTACATCAGAACAAATCATCAATGATCCCAAAACCCCACAAATATAGACCGCGTAGTGAAATCGAAATTAATTACTAGTAAAGTCATGCAAAAATGGCTGCACAAATTCAGCATAGAATTAGGAAATGGTAATCCTTCATGGGACCATAGAACTGAATGGGTAGTATCAAAAGAAAATAAAAACACTTTCGCAATCAATAAACGGGTAACAAAAAAAAATGCCAACAGCCTCTACTAAACACTGAACATGTGTCAACACCATGGAAGCAACAGTAAGCTGTTGATGCACAAAATGATCCTTCAATCAACGTGGAACCAATGGACAGTTTTACCAAAAATTCATACCATAACATGACATTCATGCGCCAAGATGGATGTGTGGGAAAGATGAAACATCATGCAATAAACGGAAGATAGCGCTGGCCTCTTGGGGACCAAAAATGACCCCAACCATCATAGAAACAGAAGCGCAATAATATCCTTGTGCTCATAAAACAATTAAGCTGTCCCCATAAAAATCCACTTCCGCTTTACTACTCGAGCTTTTTGCGGTCGATAATGCCTTAATAGTGAGAGTACGCACAGGTAGGGTCATGCATCGCAGAAGGTGTGGATTATGATGCATCGCATAAGGGCGTGAAGCCAGTCGTAAAGCATAACAACAACATAAACCAACAACTCGACATTCTTTTATGTCATTAACAGCAACATAGGAGCAGTGTGACATAGGAGGCATGAATTTTGGAGCATTCAAATGAGTATGTTACCATGATCAGCACCATTTTTCCATACAGCTAGACTACGGCACCAACAGAGAACTAGCTAGCCAGCCTTCCTTGCGTCAAAATGGCAATCACCAAATCTGTTGTGTACAGTACACCACCACCAGTAGCGCTGGATCTAGTAAGGGAAAGGTCTGCATGGCTGGGGCTGCCATCCCGAAATGCTATGGTGGACATGATTTGCAACTGCCCTTCCGTGACATCGTGACATCATAGACCACAGCCGGTAGAGCCATGGAGGGATCGTCCATAGACGGTGCCAAGTGTTGAGGGGGGTATCACTTATCAAGGGATGTGGTAGTTCAACTCCACCGTGCGTGCCAGTGTCAAGGGCACATTTTCACTATACTAAGGTTCATTTGGAGGGTTGGGAGAAGGTTGAGTGTGAAGAGCCTTTAAGGCCACCATTTTGTATAAATATGGCATTTTTCTAATGAAAGATCTCTCTCAGTTTTGTGTCGCCATTCCATGGCTTGGGACATGTTTTTTGTTTCTTTTAGTTATGCTAGTTAGTTCTTGTTCTTGTCCGTTCTTGGAATTTGTGCAGAATTGGCGACGTACGCTCTTTCTTTCTTTTATCATATTTGGTTGCACCCTTGCAGTATCTCCGAATGTGAACAAGCTCACGGCAAAAGTGACATCGAGGTGGCGGCAGAGACGTACCTTCCGGTGCTGGGCCTAGTTGCCATCTGTTTGTATTGAAGTTGTTATTTCGTTGTCCTCGGTAATTTCGGTATCCTTGTGGTTGGTTGTTTCGCATCTGAGGTGGTACATAGTGGGTGGCCGACTGCCTTGGTTCTTGGATAATAGCGTTTACCGTTGCTCATCCCTGCACCTTGGCATTATACACACAATTTTCGGTGGAATGTCCGGTGGTATTGCAGATAGCGCAATACATCTGGTTCAGGGCACAGGTGGCACTAGTGTGTCCTGGATTTTTGCATCTAGTGCAATACATTTGTTTAGCCAGGTCCTCTGTAACGTTCTTGGTAACCTTGAGCCAATCCAAATCTTCAGTGAATCCTCCAACCTTGTGTTCGAGTTGCAAGGCCATCGCGATGACAGCATCTAGTGTCATAGCACCCACACAACGGATGATCATAATTTGCCTTAATTGAGGAATTAAACCGTTAATAACCCATTGGGTTATCACATCATCCGGCAGATTAGCATGTGCCGGAGGTAATTGTCTGAGATGAGTTCTAAAAAATGTAGCGTACTCCTAAACGGTTTGGTGCGGCTTCTGTCTATTGTTCTGCAAGTAATCAAAAATTTCGGCAGGGTTCTTTTTCAGCCGGAACCTCTGCAGAAACGCATCCCTTACTGCCTCATAGGTAACGAAGTGGTTGAAATCATACTCTGTGAGCCACCTTGCTGCTTCATTAACTAATGTTGACTGGAAGACGATGGCCTTGTATGCTGGATCGGGTGGATGGTTTAGCACTGCATAACTTATTTCAAAGGTGCGTACATTGGCATCAGGATCATAACCTGGAAATCCATCGAACTTGGTGTAAGTTACCCCTGTCGGGACCGAACGAAGTGGAAGTAGTTGTTGATGTTGCTACTGTTGTTGATGTTGTTGCTGCTGCTGTTGTTGACCACTCATGGTGCTAGTAGTGGTATTGTGGTTGTCTCCTGAGTTCTGGGGAGGTGTTTCCGGTCCTTCGGAGTCTGTATGGTCAGACTGCTCACCTTCTGGCGTGAAAATAGCGTTCAATCGCCGAAGAGCCTATCCTCAGCTTGGATATCCCAGGTAGGCAAATTTACCCCGAACAGTGGTGTCCAAAATGAAGATTCACCAAGAAGTATCACACCTTCACCGGAAAACTGTAAATTCCCTGCAACTGGAACCGAACTGTCACTGGAATTTGTCAAACTTTCCCCAAAACAGGGTATTCTTTCACCGACAATGATCTCTCTAGGCAACACAACTTTATCCTCGGAAAGATTCGAATCCTGACCCGATGGTGTTGGGTCAACCACACACTGCGTTCCTGTACACTCCGAAGCTACTATGCCTTCGGCAAACTACACCGAAATTTCATCGGAATTTATTGGAATTTCCTCACGTGTCACTGGAATGATACCCGAATCGCTGCTAACTGGCTCCGATCCTTCGATTACTGGGCTTAATGAGCCTACCCTTCTGCCTCCTTGGGGTGACCCTAACAGATTCGTTACCGCCCAAGGGTGTTGGTCGCTTCTATATTTCAGGTACGACTCACCGGACCGAGTAACCGGCATATATCACCTCTGCACCACTTGCGTACTGTTCCACCTTACTGTTGATTCACTTTCTTTGGCCACTTCCCGCTATCAATTTGCAACAATCTGTTGCCACCTTCCCACAGACAACGCCAAGTGTTACAAAGAAGGCTGCACCTCCCTGCAACAGGAGAGAGAGAGAGAGAGAGAAAGAAAGAGCGTACGTCGCCAATTCTGCACAAATTCCAAGAACGGACAAGAACAAGAAGTAACTAGCATAACTAAAAGAAACAAAAAACAGGTCCCAAGCCATGGAATGGCGACGCAAAACTGAGAGAGATATTTCATTAGACAAATGCCATATTTATACAAAATGGTGGCCTTAAAGGCTCTTCACACTCAACCTTCTCCCAACCCTCCAAATGAACCTTAGTACAGTGAAAATGTGCCCTTGACACTGGCACGCCCGATGGGATCACTTGATAAGTGATAACCAATTCTTCCTTTGGAACCCTTCCAAAAATGGGGGTTCCATTTATTGGACCCATCACCCCATCAGCTATTTCGACTAATAATCGATATATCCTCACCCGTAGCCATCCGCTTTGCCACAACTCAGGTGGTGATGAAATGTTTAACTCGGGATGTTTTGTCCCAGTTTGGGTTGCCTCTAGAAATTGTTCAGATTGTGGCACCCACTTTGCAAACACTCTTATATAGGCCTTAACTCAAACTTTTCATATTATCCATAAATTTAGTACGCCTTATTACCCTAGGGCCAATGGTCTGGCTGAAAGTACAAATAAGACCTTACTTTCCATGCTCAAGAAGCTAATTATCGAATGCCCTGAGCATTGGGATCAACTTCTCCCTTCCATCCTTTGGGCCTACCGCACTACATATAAAGTCTCTATGAGATGCACACCATTCAAATTAGCTTATGGTCTAGAAGCTATAGCTCCCATGGAACTGGTCATTCTCAGTTTTTGAGTGGCTATTGTCAAGAAGTTATTGCCAGCTGATTCTTTATTTGGACGTCTTGATGCCTCACATTCGTTATATGAACAAAGATTTGAAAGTTTTTTGTTGATGCAAGAAGTTCATATTTGGCATGCCAAGACTCATTACCATTTTTTGCACACTCATATTTTTGAAGTCCGTCAATTGGTTTTATTCTATAATTCTAAATCTGATCACGCCTACAGGTAAGTTTAAGCTTCCATGGTTTGGTCCTTATCATATCTCAACTCAATTGGGTCCGGCCACTTTTTGGTTAGCCACGCTCATCGGAGCGATTCTCCCCAACGTAGTCAATGAAGCTAAGGTACGACACTACTGTCCACCCTCCACGTCTGCATGACTTAGCATCCCTATAGATATGTTTTTGTTTCTAGATTAATCTATTTCGGTATCTCCGTTCATTTTTACCGTAAGCCCATCACGAGTGTGTTGGAAATTTAGTAGGCCCATAACTAATATCATAGGCAAGTTCCATAGGTCCAGGATCTACAACATAAATTTTAGCAATCTTCCAATATTGACAAAACATGAACATACCACTTAATCATACAAATGATGAGACCAAGATAGAGAAAGATTAGACAACATGAGTAAAGTGTTACGTAAGCCACTGCTTACTCACACTATCATATATACAAATGTCAATTTACGATGTGGGAGTCAAAATTCTCAACCACTCTATGTGAACAGAAATAGATGGATGAGTGTATGTACAGAATTTACAAGAATATTCAGATGTAAGGACATAAATTTGAATATGTATGAGATGTATGACCTGATAGGTTGTAGAAGAGTAAATATGAGTGATAGAAAGAGGAAGGATCAGTGTGAAATTGATAATTAGCAAACCCTCATCTAACTTTAGGCTATGGAGGACCCTAAGTCAGATACGTGTGTGAAAAGATCACATACTTACAAAAGTACTAAAGAATACTAACAAGTTTGCTGTCAGAAATCCTCAAACTCATATGAGCATACCTTCTCAAACACCTCATCCAAATATGCATAAAGCATACATGTACTGATTCTCTTGTACCTATGCTGAATAGGACTCCTCCTGATATGGATGCCACTGCCTCCATAAGCTCCAAGTAGTACCTGTGTGCATAAAGAGAATATATACCTGAATTCTTAACACAAGTTGCAAATCTTATGTTAACCTCCATCCAATGTCTTTGAAGTAAATCGAAATCTTCATGTAGAAGACAATCTTCAAATACATCATGTGGATGGTTGATCCACACTACCAAGTTGTTGATGGGTAATCCCTCTCCATAAGCAAGAGCGTGAGCACACTTGTCTCCAAGAAGAACTCCATAGCTGCTCCTCAACATGCTCCTAGAGTGCACCATGGCTGCCCCATGTGTGCTAGAGCACCACCTCTACTGAGGGACCAAGAACTGGCATTGCCAATTGGTGTGTGATGTCTAACAAAGTGACCCAAGACTCTCTTATATAGGTTTTAAAGCTCCATGTGAAAAACTCACAAAAAAGTGCTTTATTTTAATCATATCACTTTTCAAATTGATTTTGCTTTATTTTAAGTGAGTTTGCTTTATTTTAAGTGAGTTTGCTTTATTTTTAAAGTTGCTTTTAGCTAACTTTAAAAATAACATCTTGACCTTCTTTTTAACACTTCTGACTACCTGATGAATGATTTGACAACATTTTTATGATCCTCATGCCGAGAGCTATCATATGAGATCAAAACCCTAAATCAGTAGAAAATTAGGGTTAGGGTTTTCTCCCAAATCTAATCTCTGATGATTGAATGTCATATACGGTTGGAAATCTCTCTTCAAGCTCTACAAGATAGACTCATAAAAATTTTACCCATTTTTGTGCCAAAAATGACTAAGTACTAAAATTAGGGTTTTTGCCCTAAATGGATTTGGAACCTTCAAACCTTTTCTTCAAAAGTCTTCTTCAAAACTGAATTTGACTTTCTTCAAACTTCAAAAACCTGAACTTGCTGAATATGAACCATAATACTTGAGAAAATATGCAAACTAGATATCCAATAGTGTACTCATCAAGCAATCATTTTCTTGATAACAAATGTAGCAAGTATTGCCTCTGAACCTGCTATCTCCTGTCTTCTAGGATCCACATATTTGCATTTACCTTACGAAAGCTTTCTCAACGTACTTCTGATGTGTCTTGTAAATACACTAAACATAATCAAGGACTGAATCTTGGGACTTGTGACTAACAACTCACAACTTAGTGTATTATGAACACTAGCTGGTTCATCTTTGACTATACTCAACTCAACTCATGAGAGTCTTACCAAAATTTCATATCTATGATGTCATCTTATCTTCATCTTTGTTCTATTTGTAAGTCCTTCATACCTCTTTCCTTCAGAACCTGGTATAAACATATATGTGCACACTTCTGAAAACATACCTCTCTGAAATATCAAATTTCTCTTCAATAGAACTCTAGAAACTTCTCTTGATCAGGAACACTTAACAGGAACTTTCTCTAGACATTCTCCTTCTTCCTTCTTCTTTCAAAGTTGGAATATAAAGAGAAACTGACAAAGGAAATATAGGAATACCTGGAATTCTTATAGGTATGACTCTGTATTCTTTCACATATGGCTAAAAAATAAGTCTTCATGTTTCATCACCCCCTGGATGATTTAACACTAGTATCCAGAATTCTTCAAATATATCAGACTTTATGAAACCTGGAATGTCTTCCTTCATAAATCTGATTTTTCATAACATTAATACATGTGTATGAAACAAAACTTCTGAACGCTTTTTATTAGCATAGTGCATATGCCAATAGCTTTCCCTGTCATTCTTCAACTTCCCAAAAATCTAGAATAAGGTTAGCTGATCTATCATAAAAACCTTGTTGAAAGCATTTTAGGATTCATAACCTTCTGCAACATAACAAGTATCTTTTTCTATTCCTCTGCAATACAAATCTGATAGAATCTGAACCTTTGACTTACTTCCTCCAATGTTAAAGAACTTTCACAAACAAAGAATAGATATCTGACTCATAAATACTCAAGATCTTCATGATCATTCAAGATCATCCAAGATCATCCAAAATTATACAAGATCTATCAAGATCTTACAAGATCATACGAGATCGTCCAAGATCAATTATCTAAAATAACTGTGTAGAATCTACTCTCATCAAACCTTCATGACTGAATGTTTGATTTGCCACCTGAATGTCTCCAAGTATCCATGCTTCTCACAAAGTTGTAAAACTTTTCTTCAAACAAATCCTTCCCAAGAATCTACAACTCCTACTTGAAACATAAGTGGACAAACTTCTCACCTTGAGCACTCCAAAAGCTGCAAGTTGATACTTCATATCTTCATATTCTACTTGGGTGAAATGTGATAGTATCTGCTTGACTTTCTTTTGGCTAACTCCACTTCTCAATCAAGTTGCAGGATCTGATGGAACACCTTTTTTGAATACAAGTATGTATACAAAAGTCAAGACAAACATAGAAAGTAGATTCTTCAACTGACTGGTACATCAAAAATATGAATTTTCTGAAGTTTTCTTAAAATATTGAATATGAGGTAACTTTTCCAAACATAAAACCTCTCTTCAAGTCTCCAACATCTTCTACAAATACTCTTTTACCTCAAGAGTTAGATAAAGAAGAAATATAATTCTTTGCAACTTTTCATATACCAAATAGCTTTAGATTGACACTCTAAGAATTCTTTGAGGGAATATATAGCTTGCTTGCTCGAAATCTTCAACTTATATATATACTCATACATATGAGTCAAAATATACAAGTTGTCTTCAAAGTCTGTTGCTTTTGTTTCTCTCAATGCATTCTTTGTCAAATCTACTAAATCATGACCGAGTATAATGCAAAAGAAGGAACCACTTCTTCTTTAAATTATCTTTTTCACAAGATGTTCTCGTAGACTTGTCTTTGGATGTAGACGATAAAAGTAGGAAAAATATATGGAAAATATAAGAGAAAAGGAAGTCTTACTTTCCCTTTGGAATTGTTGGACCTTCTTTTTCTGCATCTTTATTCCACTTGATGATGTCAACATCTTCAAACTTCTCTTCCATACCTTTCGTTCTCTCATCTTGAAGTAGCAAGCACTTTTAACTTCTTCAAATGAACTTTTCTCTTCCTCTAGTGCTAAGAGTAAGAGACAAAACAAACATGGTATACAAATGGAAGTGAACATAGAATCATGTTTTACCATCTCCTCATATCTCTGAAACAAAACTCTGCTTCAAATGTGACTGATATGACTGAATTCACCAACCTTTTACCTTGAGTTGGCTGAATATTAAATTACCTCTCTAGTGTACCTAGATCAAATTCTGTACCTGGATATCCAACCAACTTACAACACAAAATTGGCTGAAAACAAAACTCATCCCATCTCCAAATTTTTCTTCTTAGATAAGCTTTCTTGCCATGAAAGAGATCATCAAAACTCATCTAATCTCCTTGTTCTTGACAGTTTTGATGTAGCTAATGCTTTAACTTTCAAAATAATGAAAGTGTTTGAAAGCACTTCTTGAATCTTTCAAATCTCTTCATAACTGCTCTTCTAAGATATGACATGCAAATGATAATTTGATAGTAGAAATTGATACCTGTGATTTGATGTTGATCTGGTTCCTTCATCTTCTCCAAAACATTGTTTTTCCTTGAATTTGAAGTAGCCTTTTCTTCATCAAGTCTTGTTCTTCAAATAATACTTCTGTAAAGTATTTGCATACTCTTCCAAAAGTATTTGGCTGCTAACAGATCATCAACTTCATACTCCACACTGATGAATAAACATGTAACATACTTGTCTAATTCTCAAATCTCTACTCATCTAGATTAACTGTATATGTCAAATGTCAAATGTTAGAAGATGCTCTTAAATCATATGTTGTAAACCTGGAAGTCTGGGAACCTGAGAGCCTGAGAGCTTGAATGCTCTGATACCAAGGTTGCAAACAAGGCAAGTGGCCAAGAAGCAGAAAGGCAAGGTTCAAGAGTCCAAGGTTGAGAGCAAGGGTTCAAGAGACCGAGGTTGAGAGCAAGAAGGTTCAAAAGACTATGCAAGGGTGAGGACATCAATTCAAGGGGAGATCAAGGATTGATCATTGAGGACAATGATCTCTAGAAGGGGAAGAGAGTGTTAGACTCAAGAAATGATAGGCAGGAGATGGTTGAACCACACCCTAAGAGGCAGGATTAAGAAGTAATCCTCAACCATGGCTTTTGGGGCAAGTGGTTAGCCCATCATAATCCTAGTTAGTAGGTCACGAGTTCAAATCCCACAATTGGTATCAAAGCTTAAGAACTAGACTTGGGCAAGGTGGATGGAAGGCGCATGCGTCGATTTCAAAGGTGAGTCCAACATAGATTAGAGTGTATCTCCCAATCCGTAAGTCGGATTTAGATGTGTAAGATACAGTTGGAAAGCTCTCGAAATGAACGTTCTAATGGAAGCATTAAATTGAGGATCCAAGATACTTAGCATGGGTGAGAACCAGGTTCAAGATACTGAGGTTGAGAACAAGGTGCTCAAGAGACCAAGGTTGCAAACAAGGCAAGTCCGTAGGCAAGTGGCCAAGAAGCAGAAAGGCAAGGTTCAAGAGACCAAGGTTGAGAGCAAGAGTTCAAGAGACCGAGGTTGAGAGCAAGAAGGTTCAAAAGACTGTGCAAGGGTGAGGACATCAATTCAAGGGGAGATCAAGGATTGATCATTGAGGACAATGATCTCTAGAAGGGGAGGAGAGTGTTAGACTCAAGAAATGACAGGTAGGAGATGGTTGAACCACACCCTAACAGGGAGGATTAGGAAGTAATCCTCAACCATGGCTTTTGGGGCAAGTGGTTAGCCCATCATACTCCAAGCCGATAGGTCATGAGTTCAAATCCCACAATAAATCTCTCTTCAAGCTCTACAAGATAGGTTCGTAAAAATTTTACCCATTTTTGTGCCAAAAATGACTAAGTACCAAAATTAGGGTTTTTGCCCTAACTGGATTTTGCACTGATGTGACATTGTTTTCCAATAGAGTGTTTCGGTGTTTTTTCAGTTGACCTGTTGGTCGTAATGTATTTCATATCCTTATTTTTGGAATTTTTCTTCTCACATCACCTGCACGCTTTTTGTCATGGGTTGCTGACTTACTCCTAGCACCGCTCTTCTTCCTTTTATATTCATTGTGGAGATATGCTTTTTATAAATGCATGATGGTCGGATATCCTCTATGGTGCTCACTTTTATGATTTGTTGCATGCTACTTGTTACAACATGTCTACTTAATCTGTGATTTTTGCTTTATCTCTTTTATTGTGTTTATCTTGTGTGCCCTGTGTTTACTATGTGCATTTTGTGTGCTTAAGCGATTTGTTTTCATGTGTTTATTCCTTCTACGACTATGGAGCTCCTTTACCATATCACTACCTTTAGCGCAAGTATCCCTGATGAGATTTCCAAGTACCTTTGTGTATGTGGCTTGCTCAATTTCACTGTTGACACGTCCGTTATCTCTAATGTTGGCTCGTACCATTGCCGCATGCCCTACCATCGACACTGCCTGGTCAATTGTGTTACCCTCTTGCACTGTCCATATCACCCTTGTGTTGCTCTAGCACAATGGTGAGAACCACGTTAAGAAGCTCCACCTCCTTAATGTCAATCCGCAGAAGAGATAGGAGTGATATGAAGATCGTGAATGTGAGATGTAGTGAGAGTGAAGGTGAGAAGCATAGAGATGCGCACACACATACACACACACATGTAGGAGACAAGCAAGACACAATGGAAGGTAGGAAAATAGACTCTATTGCTTAAGATCAATTACAAGCTCAAGCTCACTCTAGCTCATACAAGTCTACACTAGCTAACCTCAAAAATGAGCTCTCTAGCTCTTTTTATAGATTCTAGACTAGTTTTGACCGGTTTCACATCTAGTGACCGGCATAGTTAAAAAATAGGTTTTAGGTTCTATTTAAAAGGGTAAACAATATCTAAAAATAACCAAAATTGGTAGGCTCGTTCTACCTAAGCTCCTCAAGCTCGAGGACTCCTTGGCTTGATAAAAATGGAGCTACAATTTACTAAAAGTGTTTTTCTATGTTACATATGTTACAATAGTGATGAAAATCACTGTTGGAGGTTTTTGAAGAGTATTTTGAAACATATTTGTTTGAAAAAATAATTTGACTAGCTCTCAGCTACTTCTTTGTGTTTTGTCTTCACATGCTTCCATGTCTTATATGCCTCTGGCTACTGCCAACACCCCCCTCCCTCTCGCTTCTGTCGTCCCCGACAGAACCTTGTTGCAGGGTTTGTTAGATATAATTCTGTAGTAGGTCCTGAGCGAGGGTGTGTTCGGAAATGCGGATACCTCTTGCTAGATCAGCTTCTAGTTTTTCCCAATCAATGGGTTGAGGTTCCTCTAGTGGCGGGAGTCTGTAATGTGTGGAGTATACCAGTTGCTCACAGGCAAATAATTGTAGTAGATGTGTAGGCCTGCTTATGAACACTTCTGAGTGATACTCCCAAAAACCTGTGGTGAACATTTTTTCGAAGGTCTGCTTATAGCACGCCGGTAAGTATTTGATTCGATAGTGCCAGGCATAACACACCCGGAGCGATGGTGTCGTGCTCATGTCATATGCTAGATCTTGGTTGCCATGCTCGAAACTCGGGGTGTTCACATGTGGTTCCTTGACACGATGGAAGACTTTGAATACCATCTGCATCATGTCAAAAATTTTGACAGTCATATGCACTGCTACATCGTCCATATGTTTTAAGTGGGGGAGCCAATGGCGAATCGTGGCCATCATATAGCCTAATGTGGGTGGTCCTGTGTGTGAGTGAAGTACGAGTAATTGAGCCAGTCCTGACATTGCTTGTTGTTCTGTACTTTAATGGCAAATGCCTTCCAGGATTGGTGATGTGGCATGGGTCCCCAACATGGGTTGTACTTCAAGTGGAGTGGTGCCTTGGCCCATGTGCTCATCATCTCGGGATATTCCTGTAATAAATCTTGGCGCCAAGTTGGTTGATAGATCTCGCCTCTCTGCGCGTCCGTTGGCAAATCTTCAGGCTCAAATTGAGTTGCATGGGAGGGCTTCTTGCCTGTTTCATTTTCGATGGCCAGCTGATATTCTACCATTAACATAAAATACGGCTCATATTGTAGCTCGTGCCCAGATATGTACCTACAAGGGGCCAAGTGAGCATAATACGGTGATTGTAAAATTTGTTCTTCTAGCATGGCCATTGCATGTAACTGAGCTTCCACACATGTTGAGTGGGTTCAGCCAAGTTCCTCAATCGTCTTCATCCATGCGGGAGTAGGAAGTTCAAAAGTTGTCTGGCCTTTGGCCGTGACTCGTCCGCCTGGGATGGTTTGGGGTTCATATGCTTCTTCAAAAGTTTCCTCCACCGGAATAGTCACGGTTTCTTCCTCTGCTGGTAGTTCTAGTGGGGAGTCTGGCCTAGGGGGTGTTGTTGGAGTTAGACATCTTCGGAAGCATGCGAACAGCACAAGGAAGAAGAAGAAGCTTGGAGCACAACACACAAGACTGAATGTATTACTAGAGAATGTACAAAGATAAGTAGCCCATTAGGGCAATAGGCGTATATACAAGCCGGGGGAAAAAAACCTCCTAAAGAGGGAAAAAAGTGCCACGGCGGTCCTAGAGTGTTCACACACATCACTACCTAAATATATCAACAAATCCTCCTTGGGAGTGATGCGGTGAACAAGGAGCTGGCACTCATGTATAAGGAAGTGCCAAGCTATGTGGAAATCACTCCACAAAAGGAAGTAAGCCCAAAGCTTTGCGGAAAGCTTCAAACTTCTCCCTAGGCAGAGCCTTCGTGAAAAGGTCTGGAATGTTCTCCTGCGTGGGCACATATGCCAAACTGATCTCCCCAGCAGAGAACCTCTCCCTGACATAGTGATAATGCACCTCAATGTGCTTAGTGCGAGCATGGAACACAGGGTTCCTCGCAACCGCCAATGCGCTCTGACTGTCAGTGAAGATGGTGGTGGCAGAAGACTGGCCAACACCCAAATCAGCCATAAGGCGTCTGAGCCACACACACTCAACAGTCGCTGTGAAAGCTGCCCTATACTCAGCCTCACAACTGGAAGTGGCCACAGTAGGCTGCTTCTTGCTCAACCAAGATATACATGAGCTACCAAGCATGAAGCAAAAACCACTGGTGGACACACGAGTGTCATAGCAACCAGCCCAATCTGAGTCAGAAAAAGCATGCAAATCTGGCGGTAGTGATCCCCCCTTGGGATAAAACAACCCAAGTAGCCGAGTACCACTCAAGTAGCGAAAGATGCGCGTAACCGCCTTCCAATGCGTGACTCCTGGGCAATGCATAAACCTGCTCATCTGTGAGACAGCAAACTGAATATCTGGCCGAGTAATGCATAAGTAAATCAAGCATCCAATAGCTTACTGATAGAGAACAACATCAAATGCATCTCCAACATCATGAAGACTCAATCGTAAACCTGTCTCCATAGGAGTGGCAATAGGCTTACAGTCTTCAAGGCCAAAATGCTGCAATAAGGTGTCAATATATTTCATTTGACACAAAGCCATACCACCATCAACTTGCATAAACTGAATGCCCAAATAGTGATGCAAATGCCCCAAATCAGACATCTCAAATGAGGCATGCAAATCAGCCTTAAAATCAGCAATATGCGTCTCAATAGGACCAGTGAGCAACATGTCATCAACATAGACAACAATGATCAGAAGCACATCATTAGCATGCTTAACATATAAGGTGCTTTCAGTTGGACTATTCTCAAAACCATGTGCAATCAGATAGGCATGTATCTTCTCATACCAAGCATGTGTTGCTTGCTTTAAACCATATAACGCCTTCTTTAACCTGCACACTTGGTTTTCATGCCCTTTCTCCACAAAGCCACGGGGCTGAAAAACATACACTTCTTCATGCAAGTCACCATTCAGAAATGTTGTTTTAATGTCCAATTTATATACATTCCAACCATGATGAGCTGCAAGTGCACAAATGCTCCGAACAGTAGTCATACGACATGTAGGTGCAAAGGTCTCATCAAAATCAATGCCTCTTTCCTGCGCATAACCCTTTGCAACAAGCCTAGCCTTATACTTGTCAACTGTACCATCAGGTTTACGCTTCAGCTTGTATACCCACTTAGTGCCAATGGCCTTCTTGCCAGGAGGCAAGTCACATAAAGACCATGTACCATTCTTCATTATAGCATCATATTCAGATTGCATAGCAGCCATCCAATTTTCTGAATTCTGTGCTTCATCAAAAGAAAAGGGCTCATTCTCATCACAGAGACTAGATGCAGCCATAGCATAGCAATCTGATGCAAAGGAGGCACTATGAGAGCCTGAACGAGTACGATATGACAAAGGTGCATCTAATTTGCTGTCACGCAAAGTCTGCACCAGCCATTTTGGCATAGTTTTTGCCTGCTCAATATCAGCTCTCTCATCAGCAAGTGCATCATGTAAATTTGCATAAGAAATGGAATGATCTGCATCATCATATGAAACCTGTAGAGGCTGAGAAGTTGCCTCATTAGGACCAGCACTAGACTGTCCACCTGTAAAAAGAGGCATCAAAGTATCATACATGTCTTTGGAGCTAACAGATGTCTCCTTAGTACATGAAAGCAATGGTTGAATAGCATCTTCCACAAAGACAACATCACGGCTAACCAGAATGCATTTAGTCTGTGGATGATACAGACGATAGCCTTTACTTTCAGAACTGTACCCAACAAAAATACATTTTACTGCCTTATCATCCAATTTTCTGTGATGTTGTTCAGGCACTAATGCATATTCCAAACAACCAAAAACACGCAGATGAGCAACAGATGGCTTGCGGTCATGCCAAGCCTCATATGGAGTGATAGACTGCAACGCTTTAGTGGGACGCCTGCTCAGTACATATGCTGCACACATGATAACCTCAATCCAGAAACTATGAGGTAAAGCCTGACTCTTGACCATACACCTCGCCATCTCCATGAGAGACCTGTTCTTCCGTTCAGCAACTCCATTCTGTTGAGGCGTATACGGCACTGTACACTGGTGTTTTATCCCACGTTCAGCCAGAAATGCATTAAAATCTGAAGACATATATTCCCCCCCTCGATCAGAACGGAGGGTGCCCATTTTACATGCTGACAGATTTTCAACCAAAACCAAAAACTGTTTGAAGCACATGAACACTTCGGACTTTGCTTTGAGTGGATATACCCATGCATGCCTGGAAAAATCATCAATGAAAGTCACGAAGTAAAGGTAATTTCCAAAAGAGGGTGTCTGCATAGGACCACAGACATCACTATACAAGCTGCAATTTCTGCGTAGCCCGAACTGAACCATCTTTTGGAAAGGAAGAACGTTGCATTTTGCCCAAAATAGAGCCTTCACAAACATGTTTTCCAGGTGCCTCAAGTTTGGGCAAAGAGGACACCATTTCATATTTTTGCAGGCGTAACAAACTAGCAAAATTCAGATGACCAAAGCGTGCATGCCAAAGCTTTGCATCTGACATAGCCTGAGAATCATGAACTGCACATGCCGAATCATTCACAGATCTTTCATAGTCTATGAGCTTATACAGCCCACGACATAAAATGCCAGAAGCAATAATCACATCGCCATTTGAGAGATCATGGAATGTACACCTGTCATCAACAAATTTCACAACCAAGCCAATCTTGGCTAATGCAGAAACTGATAACAGATTCTTTTTTATCCCTGGCACAAATAAAGCATCTGACAAAGTGAAAGAACTACCATCAACAGTAGTCAAAATGATCTTACCAACTCCCATAACAGGATAAGAGGAGTTATTGGCGCATGTGACAGTATTCCCTGTAGGGGCAGGCTCAAGTGAAGAGAAGAAACTGCGCTGCAAGGTAATATGTTTGGTCGCCCCACTGTCAAAGTACCAAACATCTGAGTCTACTGCAGACATGCATTGATCATGAGAAGATGGGTCAAAACTGCAGACAGTAGTAAACGCCCATTCTTCTTCCTGTACAAGATTTGCAGACTCTGTTTTTGGTGTAGAGGCCTCTGCAACAACCATTCCAGCCTCTTTCTTCTTTGCCTCTTTTGCAGCCAGTTTTGGACAGTTCTTTATGATATGATCATTGCCTTTACAGTACTTACAAAACAATTTCTGCTTTTCTGATTTTTTCTCATCTTTGTCTTGGTTCTTTGAATGTCCAGCATTTGCAGATTTCTGCTTACTAGTAGAAGAGCTCCATTTTCCTTTGCCCTTCTGACTAGCCAAGAAAGCTTGATCTGCAACTCGCATAATGGACCTGTTCTGCCTGGACTGATCTTCCTGCAACAAAACAGAGACTAATTCCTCAAATGATAAGCCATTCATATTGCCTTTCATCATCAACCGAAGAGTAGAAGCAAAACTCTAATATAAGTTAGGAAGACCATTCAAAACGGTCTGCACAAGTGAGCTATCTGGTATAACCTCATCAGCAGAAATCAACTGTTCCTTCAAATCTTTGATCTTCGTTAGGAAACTGTCCATAGAATCACCTTCATTCATGTGCTCACTCTCCAACTGTTTTCGGAGATAAGCAACACGAGCCTCATTCCTAGCTTGGTACAATGTGGTAAGTGTATCCCAAGCATCCCTAGCTATTCTGCAAGAGCGTATGTGAGGAATAATGGCACGTTTGACAGACAAAGCTATCAATGCATGTGCCTGGGCATCTCTGCCATCCCAACGAATCTGCTCTGCAGTAGGTGCAACAGAAACAGCAGCACGAACAGGAATCTGCACAATATCATCTTCGACACCATCTTCATCAGCTCCAACACCTCTAGCACCTGTATTTGTAGTACCTGTAGTCGCAGGTGTAACAGGACGTCTTTCAACACCCTGCACAATGTTTCACAGTCCTTTTGCAACCAATACATGTCGCATCATATAAGCCCATAATGGGTAGTTGGTACCATCCAACTTATCCTCAACAGCCAACATACGGAATACATCACTGCTTTCAGCCATGGCCGGTGACTAAAATACCTTGATGCAGAAAATTGACTGTATCTCAAAAAGTTGAACGGAACTGCCCAGACGAGTTCTGCTAGACCTGTAGCAGACTTTGAGACGCTTAAACTGGCGAACAGAAACTGGTATATACCTTTGGCACAAAAGGACGAAATAGCCTACACAAGCACTGCGATAGTGCGTTCGGAGGCCGAAACGAGCTCAGATCGCGATTTCGGCACCACAAAGCGAAGCCGTTTTGATCTCGAAAACACCCTGAGTATGCTCATCAAATTTCGTGTGAATCTGAGACTGTAAACGGAGGAGTGTCGACGGCACCCTAGAAGAAGCGACAACCTGCTCTGATACCAATTGTTGGAGTTAGACGTCTGCGGAAGCACGCAAACAGCACAAGGAAGAAGAAGAAGCTTGGAGCACAACACACAAGACTGAATGTATTACTAAAGAATGTACAAAGATAAGTAGCCCATTAGGGCAATAGGCGTATATACAAGCCGGGGGAAAAAAACCTCCTAAAGAGGGAAAAAAGTGCCCCGGCGTTCCTAGAGTGTTCACACACATCACTACCTAAATATATCAACAGGTGCTTCATATACTGCTATCTGTGATTGAAGAGTTAATACCTGGCCCGTAATGTGTTGAGTTCCTCAATGATTTTAGGAGATGGGTCCGCAGGAGCTGGTGGTACTTGTTGTACAGATGCTCGTAACTGCAATACCTTATGTTTTTCTTTGAGCTTCTGATATTCCTTATTCATACTGTCATACTCCTCTAATAATCTGACATGATCATCTAATAACATCTTCATAGATTTGGAGGGGACAACTTTGAAGCGACTGGGACTCAGGGGTTCATCTGGTTAATCTAGAGCAGCTTCCAAGTTCTCTCTGTTCTATTCTTGTAGACGTTGGTTTTCTTCTTTAGCTGCTGCCAAGTGACGTCTGAGCAATCCCATGTTTCTCGTAAGCATCGCGTTTCGAATAGTCTGAGCCCGCAACAAGTTGTCAATATCAGTGATGGCCTCTTTTGTCTTTTGTTCACTTTCGAGTTCCAGTTTGTAATAGGCCTGGCGTAGCTCTTGGTGGCGGGTGTTAAGCGATGCATTCTCAATCGATAATGAATTGAGTTGTGACTGTAACTCGTTAGTTGTCTGCTGCAGCGTCTGGTAATTATTGCCGAGAGATGCAAACTCATCTCTTACTTGTGTCATGCATGTGAACATCTGGTGAAATGCAATGTCTATAGTGGGTGATAATATTAATGGTGTGCTAAGTGAAGATGCTATGGGTGTGGGTGTTGATGCAAGGGGAAGGGGGAATGGGGGTGGGCAAGTGGATGCAGTGGTGATTGTGGAAAAAAGTGAGGTGCCTAAATATGGTTGTCCCATGAATGAAGTGAGTGGTGGTGCAGTGGGTGGTGATATGTCCATGTCACTAGATGTGGTGTCTAGTGTCGTGACTATGAATAGTGGAGTGATAGTGGGTGCATGCGTGGGTGTAAATATAGGATTTACAAAGGTCGAAGAGTAATTTACAGAGGGGATCTCTGGTATTGCTTGGTGGAAAGGGGAAAGAGGAAATATGATAGGTCGGGGAGGTGAGAGGGGGGAGAATGTTAATGGAGGGAGGAACAAGAATAGGGGTTGTGGTGGGGTAGGAAATGAAGGGAAGGATGGATGGAGGAATGGACTGGATAAAAGGGTGGATGTTGTAGGCGGAAGACCAGGTTGGGTGGGTGCGGGAAGTGTGGGAGGAATGGAGGTAAGGAAGGCTTCTACTACAGCGCTGTCGAAAGATGTGGATGGTCTGGGAGAGGTAGGATGTGTGGGAGAGACTGGAGGGATGGGAGGTGAAAGAGGAGCAGTTGGGGTGGTGGGTACTTTGACAACTGTGGTGGTTTGTACAGTAGAGGTGCGAGGCGGGGAGTCGATGATGATTGTTTCCTCTACCAAAGATTCGTCAAGGATTAGACGGGCTTCCCTGACCTGTTGAGATGACTGGGCATCTGTTAGTACACGAATATATTGATCAAGTTTTGTTAGTAAATGAACTCTGCGCAGGTCAAACTGCGGTAACAGCTTTCGTTGCAAATATCTTAATGCTTCATTTGTGCCTACCGACTTAACTAGTTCTCTGAAGCCTTTGATGTACGCTTCTTCAAAGCCGCTTCTGATGAGTTCCTGTTCTATAAGTGCCTGGCTTTCTTCCTTAGCTTCTTGCGCACCCAAACTTTTTCCATGGTGCAATATAACTTCTTGATTGCCAAGGTGTATGTCGTTGCTTCAAATGTTTCATCTTCATGCGTGCTTGTGTCACCTTGGGTGTCGGTTTGCTATCCTTGTTCATCTGTCTACACATTCTCTTGGGAGTCGTGAGTGCCCTGGCTGGATTCATCATCTCCGTCTTCATTATCTGTTTTTGTTCTTTCTTCTTCTGAGTTGGACACTACTTATCCTTGCTATTGATCCGGGGGAGTGGTAGGGTAGCTTGGTCCTTCATATTCCTTAGAGAAAATCTGGCCTTCAGACAACTAAAATTCATTTGAGAAAGCATCCGGCATTTCAAAATCAAACGTTGTATATATGGGTTCCGCTTCCAGGTTAGGTATCGGAAAAGAAAATGCTTCCGCACCAATGGTGGTGGGAATTTCTGCTGCAGTGGTGGGAGGACCGGGGGCTGAAGCTGCTTGAGGGGCGACTGTGATGGTAGTGCCCTCCGTTATAATTGTTCTGGATAACTGTATGCGAATGGGTTGTACGATTGTAGTGGCTTTCGTAGGAGACTGTTCAGGAGAGGGTTGCGGTGACGGTGATTTCGGAACTTGTAGGCATGGAATGGTTCCTCTCATGCGCTTTCCTACTCGTCCTTTGCTAGCCTTCCTATCCTTTTTTGTTGTCCCTTTGAATGCTTTCAACTCCTCACTTGTCATTGCATGCTTGATCGGCAAGTCATATGCCAAACACATATATACAATTCTCGTAAGAGCGAATCCATGGATTACCTTTTTTCTTTCCCATCTATGTTGTGCTAAGTACAACTGATCAATTACCCAGCTTGCAAGATCAACTGTCTGGGTCCAATACAAGACAAATATAGCCCAAACTAGATGTGCTTGTGGGGCATGGTGAATCGATCCTGAGCTGGGAATGCGAAATGTCGCATACATATCCTCAATGGTTTAGAGAGCTCAGGTGTGATCGCTGAAATATCTTCCCACTTGATGACATCTCCACGTTTCATTGGCTCTGGAATTAGCCTTTCTCGCTCTATCGGAGTGTGTGTTCCATGTATCTTGATTGCAGCTCTAATCAAATATTTTGTCAAATAAAACTTTTTGAATGGGGGGTCATTCACTAAGGACGGCAAAATGAATGTGCCCGGTAATTCCTTGTTATCAGAAGCTGTCAAAGTGGTTACTAGATAATAGCATCTGTAGAAATCTGGTTTAGGCAATGGCTCACTGAAGTATTCAGTGAAGCCAGCTCTTGCCCAAACATGCTTCAGGTCTTCTGTGTTCTGTAGTGCTTCAAATTCTCTTGAGAAAAACTGGTACTTGCCCCACGTACGGGTATCAAAAGTCAAATTGGCCTCAAAAAGGAAATCTGCATCCGCCAATGGGCCTGCTAAACCTTGGAACCAATGAGAGTTGCGATGAACCCTTTCAGTATATCCCCGAGGAGGATCGTCAATTGGCATAGGTCCTGGAAATCCCTGAAATTCTGGTGGTTGAGCTGTAGGATGTGGTTCAGCTAGTAATTTGCCAATATTTGCCATGGGTACACTGGAGCCAGCTTCAGATATTCCTTCTGCCTGCATGATGAATGATGCGAGTGTGTAGCAGATCTGCTACAAAAGATTAGCACATTAGTATGGAAATTAATCATGATCCCATTTAAAGTGAGACCACAATCCCTTTCCATAACCGATGTGTAACCCGTGTAGCCGAGTGTTGTGAGGTGATTTATGGAATGATTTGTGCCATAAACTAATGCAGGTCTCTAGACACCTACATGCTTCCGATTATGCATACATTGCTTGATGAGATGTTATTACAAGTGATGTTGGGTGTAGTGTGTGAATTTGTACAAGGTTCAGTTGTGGATGAGTTATTACAAGGGTAGTGTTTAGTGGGGGTGGGAGTAATGTTAGACAAAGGTTTCTGAGAAGATGTCTGGATACATTTCGGTATCCATTTCCTAAGAGTTGCTGAGCGGGTGGTATGTGTCTGCTGAGGGACAAAAGGTGATATTGGGTGTGGTGGTATGGAGGGTTGAAGAGATTTCTGAGGGGCATATATTACATGGCTTAAGTGCTGAGCTATGATACATTGTTTGGGTACCCATATCTGCGTGGGGGTGGGTCAATTTGTAAGGTACTTCTTGGCAATCCAAATCTATCAATTGTTCGTACTTGTAGAAGAAGGTCGAGGAGATGTCGGATACTAACTCTGCTTCTGCTTTAACTTCTGCTTATCCTTGTCTGCATCGTTGAAATCTATCTGTGCATTCTGTCCTTTTGGCACCCATATTTGTCTCGTGCCTCTTGCTTTGTGATATTGATACTGCTTTCCTCTTTGTGTCATCTGATATGGTTGTCGGTTGGGGTTCCTCCGTTGTGGTTGACTCCTTTGTGGGTGAGGTTCAGAGGTCAGATGGACACTCTGCTTTGGAAAAGAAGGGAGGTCCAACACTTGCAAAACCTGCCCATTAGGAAGTGCTCCATTTTGTACTATTAATCTAGGCCAGTCTATAGTAAGTGTGGACGGATGGGCACTGTAGGGTGTTTTGCCCATGTGGCTGCTGATGGAGTCCACCTGACCGCTGATGTAACCCACCTGATCGCCAATTGTCCCCATTTGTCCTGCAATGGTCCCCATTTGTCCGCTGCTGGAAAACCAAGGAAAAAACTGTTGACATTTTCTTGTCTGGACCCTATCCATCGGCAAGCTCTCATGGGTTGACTTTGGAGGGAGCGTGCTTAGCCGAGGGATTTGGCCAAATGTCTTCCGGTCCTCCATTGCAAGCGTTTCATAGGGTATAGGGTTACATACCTCACGCGGGGTGTTGTTAGGGAAGTCAAGCGGTATCACTCGCTACTGATCTAAGGTTCCAATCTACAAGGAGCCTTGTCTAAGATTTAGGTCCACCGAGTGATCGTATAGCCAATCTTGGCCAAGGATTAGGGGTTCTATCAGGTCATCATCATGGCACACTAGTAGTTTTGCTATCATGTTCACGTCATGTATGAGGATAGGAAGATCCACCTCACCCATGCAAGGGGTTTCCATGCCTCCTAGCCCTATGAGGTATGCCTCAACTGGCCACATTGCTATTCCTGAGTCCTTATAGTGGAACCATCTAATCGCACTAGTCGTGGCACCTGAGTCAATTAATGCCCGGAGCTCGTGGCAAGGGTTGTTGTGCTCTAGCCTGACTGTAATGAATGGTCTCCTGTCCACTATGCTAGGATGAGTACTTGACTTTACTTGACACATGGCCATGGGATATTTGGGTGATGTTTCTAGATGGTTATAATGTTCTCTCCCTAGTCCTTGTCTTCTTAGCTTCATGTGCTTAATGTGTTCTATAGCTTCTGCCTGAGCTTCAGCACGTATTCTATTTTCTTCCTCCTTACACTTCTTTGCCAACGTGAGTCATCTAAGCATATCCTCAATAAGAGGTTCCTGATATAACTTGACTCTATAGCCACTAATGTAATTAGGCATTATGTCTCCTTCTAAGGTGGCTAATTGTACTGCTCCACTTGTTGAGAGTCTGTTAATGATCATAGGTCCATAACCTCGCTTTTCTAGTTTCCGTGTGTGTTGTTTCAGCGTACATATTAGGACTAAATCTCCTTCTTTCAAGCCTTTATCTTTCACATGTGCATCAAAATAGGCTTTCTGTTGTTTCTTTGTCGAGTATATTCCCGCTGCTTCTTTCAGCCTGGTTTCTCCTAATCGTTCCAAGTCCATTATTCTTGATGATAATTCATGGCCGGTCCACTGATGTTCTTGTGCAGCCTTAAGGTTCGGTATCAAGAAGTCCAAAGGAAGCATAGCATTCTGACCAAAAACCATATGAAAGGGAGTTGCATTGAGTACGGTCTTGTAGGCCACTCGATATGCCCAAATAGCGTGGTGTAACTGTTTGTCCTAATCTGAACGTTTGTTGTTCATGAGTTTCATCAGTACGTTACAAAGGATCTTGTTAGTGCTTTCTACTTGACCATTGGCCTGAGGATGATATGGTGCGGATTTCTTGTGAATCACCATAAATGCTTGTAACAAATATTCAATGACTTGGTTTAGAAAGTGAGTTGCTCGATCACTCACTAACTCTATAGGTAGTCCATATCTTGTAAAGACATTTTCAAATAAGAATTTTGCAGTCATGTGTGTATCATTATTTTTTGTGGCTTTTGCCTCTATTGGTTCAGAATTAGGAGAAATCAATGCTTCCATTCCGCCCGAAACATGCCAAAACCCTAAGATCGACTGCTTATTTGTTAAATTCTAACATTCTGAGCTCCTGATCGATCTATTGACATCATTGATGACATCATTACCTCGCAACCGCCCTTGGGAACTGCCCTTGGAAACCTATATAAGGAGGGGTTGGTCACATTCATTCTCAGTCTTGCCAATACCAGTTTTGGGAGCTCAAGGAGTCGTGACCACCAAGTAAGTACTTTCCAAGTTCCAGTTCTTGTTCTTGTCTTGTTCCTTGTTCCAATCTGTTGAAGCTCAAAGTCAAGGACAAAGCATGGAAGCACATCAAAAGGTGGACACACAAGGAAAGGGAGCAAGTAGGGAGCTCCAAGAAGTGTATGTCAAATTTTCAGAAGAATCCTCTACGAAAATAGTGATTTTTATCACTAAAAACCATTGTAAATACCATTATCTATTTTTAGTAACTCCATTTTGTTCAAACCGAGGAGTCCTCGAGCTTGAGGAGTATTAAAAGTACCATCGTACCAATTTTCATAATTTTTAGACTTCGTTTGAGCCCTCAAATAAGCCCTGGAACTTAATTTTTAACTAGGCCGGACACTAGGTCTGGACAGGGCCAAAACTAGTCCAAAAACTATAAAAAGAGCTAGAGAGCTCATTTTTGGGGTTAGCTGGAGAGAGAATAGAGCTTTTGTAAGAGAACTCTTTGCAATCTACGCTTTCCATTGTTCCTCTCTTTGATCTTACTTTGTGCACGTGTGTGTGTATGTGTGTGTATGATTGTGTACTTTCACTCACGCACTTGTGCCTTCACTTGCTCGTGGTCTTCATACCGGTCCTCACGTCTCCGCGGATTGACAAGTAAAGGAGGTGGTGCTTACGCTTGAGCTACACCAAATTTTGGCGCCGTTGCCGGGGAGAGAGCTTCGAGGACGAGCGTTGTGATGGTAAGATCGTAGATTTGCGACGTTGGAAGGTAAAAAAACTGTCATTTCAGTTCATTTTCTGTTTTTTCCTCTTCATCTTCATCATCATCATCATCTCCACCTTCTTCCATCTTCTTCTTCATAGAAAATTCTTGTTTTTTAGTGCATTTTCACCATCTTCATACCATTTTTCATGCATTATTGTGTGGGAAGGAGTTAGGAGAAGCAAGGGAGAGCAAGCGCTGTGTTTTTTTCATGATTTTCTGCTCATACGGAGCTCGTCATAGCCGGCGCTCAGAAATTTGAATTTCTCGCCAAAAAACACGATTCTGTGATGAAAATCGCGATTCTGTGAAAATTCAAAATTTTTTGAAAAATCACGATTTTCTGTTTTCCCGCCTAAAAGTTGGCTGAAAAAATCACGATTCTGTGGTCATTCTCAGAATCACGATTCTGTGAGTGTGCTCAAAATCGCGATTCTCACAAATCACGATTTTCAGTAAAAAACACGATTTTGTGAAAAAAAAAAAAAAGGGCGATTCTGTGTAATCACGATTTTTTGCTCAAAATCGCGATTTTCTAAAAACACGATTTTGTGCTCAACATCGCGATTTTCATGCCAAAAACACGATTCTGAGAAAATACGATTTTCAGCGGGCTCAAAATCGCGATTCTCACAAATCACGATTTTCAGCAAAAAACACGATTTTGTGAATCACGATTCTCTGAGTCAAAATCGCGATTTTCAAAAACACGATTCTGTGCTCAAAATCGCGATTTTCATGTCAAAAAACACGATTCTCTAAAAACATGATTCTGTGCTCAAAATCGCGATTTTCATAAACACGATTTTGTGCTCAACATCACGATTTTCATGTCAAAAAACACGATTCTCTAAAACACGATTCTGTGCTCAAAATCGCGATTTTCATAAACACGATTTTGTGCTCAACATCGCGATTTTCATGTCAAAAAACACGATTCTCTAAAACACGATTCTGTGCTCAAAATCGCAATTTTCATAAACACGATTTTGTGATCAACATCGCGATTTTCATGTCAAAAAACACGATTCTCTAAAACACGATTCTGTGCTCAAAATCGCGATTTTCATAAACACGATTTTGTGCTCAACATCGCGATTTTCATGTCAAAAAACGCGATTTTCAGAAACACGATTTTGTGATCAAAATCGCGATTTTCAAAACACGATTTTCTACTCAAAATCGCGATTTTCAAAACACGATTTTGTGAAAACACGATTTTGTGAACACGATTCTCAAGGTACAAAATCGTGATTTTCTCCAAAGGTCCTGTTTGCCTGTTTTGACCCCCAAGAGCCTGAATTGGCATAACTTTTTCATCCAAAGTCCATTTTTTGAGCTCTATAGCTCGTTGGAAAGCTCGTTTCAAATCCTACACGACCTCAACTGTTTTTTTTCAAGAATAACGCGTTGATTTTGAGATAGGATAATTTGAAGTTGACCCTCAAGTGGGACTAGGGAACCAAGGGGACTCCAAAGAATTTTGAACCATACCAAGGGGAAAATTTGGACTCTTGACTAAAGCTTATGAACCTGAGATCTGGTAGACACTTAGGCAAGGATAAACAAAGCATTAGATCTTCTGAGGCTAGTGTCAACCATACATCCAAGTCTTGGGCACAACAACTAAGTGGTCATCTTTTACTAAGTTCAGACACAAGTGATTCAGAAATGTCTTTTAGTATGGGAAAACCTGCAGGTGGCTCAGGGACTGCCCATCTACAAACACCAGAAGGTCCCTATAAGACACAGTTGGAATATATTCGGACCAACCAATTAGGTGCTCGCATCTATGAGGATGGTCTGAGGCGATCAGTGGTCCAACTCAAAAATCCAGATCAATCCTTTGGACTTGAACACCCGGTGGTCAAGTTCGAAGACGGTTCATACATTGATAAGGAAGGAACCATGTATGTGGTCACCAACCTACCAGATAGGACTGATGAGTTTGGAAATGTCATTCCTGAGAATGAAATAGGAGACCTAGAACAAGGAAATATAGGACAAGGACCCCGGACTCCTAGAGGTAAGTCAGTTTTGACCTGAGTGATCACCCCAGACTGGATCCCTCAAGATAACAAAAGCATAGAACTATTTTTGAATAGAGAAACAGAGGAAGCCTTTTGGAGATTCAAGCCAGATCAACCTAGCCAATTGGGCATAGTCATCATCTACGAGTTCAAGGATCCAGAGATGCCAGGCAAAGTTGTTTACCTGGATAACACATCAGAGAAAATTTTCTTGGTAACAGAACATGATAGACATGCATATACTTGGAAGAATGAATTGATTTTCCCCCCACCAAGATCCAATGTTTCCCATGGCCTCCAAGGAGTAGGATCATCCCACGCTCATGAAGCCCAGAGAGAAAGAACTAGAGAGAGACCTGAGGTAAGTTTTGCACACACCGTGGGCAGGAATAGATCAGGATTTGAAATTGAAAGACCTGAAAGAGAGAGACATCAAGCACATAGGCAAAAAAGAGATGAACATGATTTTCCATTGCCTAGACCCCGAGAGCACCCAAGAACCCTTAGACCCACTCAAGTGATCAAGGCAATGAAGAATTATTTTGACGGGTCAAGAGATCCTTATGATCATGTGGCCGAGTTCAAACAAGTGTTAAGAGCTGAACAGGTTGAGGATTTATTCACCCAATACGAGGCATTTGGTTTGACTCTTAAGGGCACTGCCTTGGCTTGGTTTCAACCATTGAGTAGTCGCAACTATCGCGATATAGGTCAACTGCTAGACGAATTCATTGTAGAATTTTCCAAGAGTGGTATCAGGCATAACACATCATCCTTGATCCACAGTTTCAAGCAGACACCCCAAGAAACAGTGCGACTAGCAGGTAGAAGGTTCAAACAGTACCTAGAAAGATGCCCTGCTCCCGAGTTACCCACACCAGCCAAACAAGTGGCTTTGTTCTTAGATGGCTTACTGAGCACAAAGTTAAGATCATATGTATATTTGAAAGAGCCTAGATCCATAGAAGAGTGTGTGCGGACATGCATTGACATAGAAGATAACTTGGGTGAGGAGTTAGGATTATCCAAACTCTATAAGGATTCAGATAGTTCTACTAGTCATACTTCAAAAATCTCCACGGAAATAGAGGAGATAGCTGAGCAAGTTGCCAAGAAGCTGGGAGTCCAAAATAAACAAACACAGAGAGTCACTCCAGTGAATCGGTGTTATACTTGTGGGGGCGACCACATGGCTAATGTATGCCCAATGCAAAACCAAAACATTAGAGAAAGGAATGCTCCATATTGCACTATTGAGAGAAAATACACAAACCACACGGCTCAAGATTGTCCCTACAATAGGCAGGCTGTTAGACAGAATTATCAGCAACCTTACCCACAAGGTAGGTATCAGAACCAATACCAACAGCCATATTATAGACCACAACAGCAATATCAGGTACCATATAGGCCACAACCTGTCTTGGGAAACCAACCACCAGCTCCAGCCAACGTGATTCCAGTCAAATATGTTGTGGGAGAGGAAAATCCAAACAGAGCATTGGTGCCCCTAACCCCATTGATACCAGATAATGATTCTCATGCTCATAGTTCAGACTACTCCCATGAAGGTAGTCCACATGCGTATTACACAGAGTCACCTGAACATAGTGAGATTTACTCGTATCAATATGAGGCACCACCTATGGAGCAAAATTGGGAGCCAGAATACTCCAATGTCATGTACACAAATCCTAACCCTAGGCCCCAATTGAGACAAATGAGACCACATGCCCCTAGAGGATCTTGTTTTAGATGTCAAGGTGATCATTTCATTCGTGACTGTCCCCACCCATCATCTTCGAGTCAAGGACAGGCTATCACAATACAGGCTTTTTGCCCTGATTGTGGCAAAGACCATCTCCCTAGAGATTGTCCAAGAAACCCCTCCAGCGCACCCAAGATTACACCCATTAATGTGGTAGGCTTAATGGCGGATTCAAGTTCAAGTAGCAGTAATGTGGCACCTATACAGGCGGTTACTAGGGCACAAGCATTAAAACAGGATAAACCAATAGAACAATCAGAGTCGAGTGAATCGGGAGAGCCTAGTAAGAGGAAAACAAGAACCTATGATTGTTGATATATTTAGGTAGTGATGTGTGTGAACACTCTAGGACCGCCGGGGCACTTTTTTCCCTCTTTAGGAGGTTTTTTTCCCCCGGCTTGTATATACGCCGATTGCCCTAATGGGCTATTTATCTTTGTACATTCTCTAGTAATACATTCAGTCTTGTGTGTTGTGCTCCAAGCTTCTTCTTCTTCCTTGTGCTGTTCGCGTGCTTCCGTAGAAGTCTATCTCCAACAATTGGTATCAGAGCAGGTCGTCGCTTCTTCTAGGGCGCCATCGACACTCCTCCGTTTGCAGTCTCAGATTCGCACGAAATTTGGTGAGCATACTCAGGGTGTTTCCGAGATCAAAACATCTTCGCTCTGTGGTGCCGAAATCGCGATCTGAGCTCGTTTCGGCCTCTGAACGCACTATCGCAGTGCTTGTGCAGGCTATTTCGTCCTTTTGTGCCAAAGGTATATACCAATTTCTGTTCGCCAGTTTAAGCGTCTCGAAGTCTGCTACAGGTCTAGCAGAACTCGTCTGGGCAGTTCTGTTCAACTTTTTGAGATACAGTCAATTTTCTGCATCAAGGTATTTTAGTCACCGGCCATGGCTGAAAGCAGTGATGTATTCCGTATGTTGGCTGTTGAGGATAAGTTGGATGGTACCAACTACCCATTATGGGCTTATATGATGCGACATGTACTGGTTGCAAAAGGATTGTGGAACATTGTGCAGGGTGTTGAAAGACGTCTTGTTACACCTGTAACGACAGGTACTGCAAATACAGGTGTTGGAGCTGATGAAGATGGTGTCGAAGATGATATTCCGCAGATTCCTATTCGTGCTGCTGTTTCTGTTGCACCTACTGTAGAGCAGATTTGTTGGGATGGCAGAGATGCCCAGGCACATGCATTGATAGCCTTGTCTGTCAAACGTGCCATTATTCCTCACATTCGCTCTTGCAGAACAGCAAAGGATGCTTGGGATACACTTACCACTTTGTACCAGGCTAGGAATGAGGCTCGTGTTGCTTACCTCCGAAAACAGTTGGAGAGTGAGCACATGAATGAAGGTGATTCTATGGACAGTTTTCTTACAAAGATCAAAGACCTGAAGGAACAATTGATTTCTGCTGATGAGGTTATACCAGATAGCTCACTTGTGCAGACCGTTCTGAATGGTCTTCCTGATTCATATCAGAGTTTTGCCTCTACTCTTCGGTTGATGATGAAAGGCAATCCAAATGCCTTGTCATTTGAGGAATTAGTCTCTGTTCTGTTGCAGGAAGATCAGTCCAGGCAGAACAGGTCCATTATGTGTGTTGCAGATCAAGCTTTCCTGGCTAGTCAGAAGGGCAAAGGAAAATGGAGCTCTTCTACTAGTAAGCAGAAATCTGCAAATGCTGCACAATCGAAGAACCAGGATAAAGATGAAAAGAAATCAGAAAAGCAGAAATTGTTCTGCAAGTACTGTAAAGGAAATGATCATATTATAAAGAACTGTCCAAAACTGGCTGCTAAAGAGGCAAAGAAGAAAGAGGCTGGAATGGTTGTTGCAGAGGCCTCTACACCAAAAACAGAGTCTGCAAATCTTGTGCAGGAAGAAGAATGGGCGTTTACTACTGTCTGCAGTTTTGACCCATCTTCTCATGATCAGTGCATGTCTGTAGTAGACTCAGATGTTTGGTATTTTGACAGTGGGGCGACCAAACATATTACCTCGCAGCGCAGTTTCTTCTCTTCACTCGAGCCTGCCCCTACAGGGAATACTGTCACATGCGCCAATAACTCCTCTTATCATGTTATGGGAGTTGGTAAGATCATTCTGACTACTGCTGATGGTAGTTCTTTCACTTTGTCAGATGCTTTATTTGTGCCAGGGATCAAAAAGAACCTATTATCAGTTTCTGCATTAGCCAAGATTGGCTTGGTTGTGAAATTTGTTGATGATAGGTGTATAGTCCATGATCTCTCAAATGGCGATGTGATTATTGCTTCTGGCATTTTATGTCGTGGGCTGTATAAGCTCATAGACTATGAAAGATCTGTGAATGATTCGGCATGTGCAGTTCATGATTCTCAGGCTATGTCAGATGCAAAGCTTTGGCATGCACGATTTGGTCATCTGAATTTTGCTAGTTTGTTACGCCTGCAGAAATCTGAAATGGTGTCCTCTTTGCCCAAACTTGAGGCACCTGGAAAACATGTTTGTGAAGGCTGTATTTTGGGCAAAATGTAGCGTTCTTCCTTTCCAAAAGATGGTTCAGTTCGGGCTACGCTGAAATTGCAGCTTGTACATAGTGATGTCTGTGGTCCTATGTAGACACCCTCTTTTGGAAATTACCTTTACTTCGTGACTTTCATTGATGATTTTTCCAGGCATGCATGGGTATATCCACTCAAAGCAAAGTCCGAAGTGTTCATGTGCTTCAAACAGTTTTTGGTTTTGGCTGAAAATCTGTCAGCATGTAAAATGGGCACCCTCCGTTCTGATCGAGGGGGGGAATATATGTCTTCAGATTTTAATGCATTTCTGGCTGAACGTGGGATAAAACACCAGTGTATAGTGCTGTATACACCTCAACAGAATGGAGTTGCTGAACGAAAGAACAGGTCACTCATGGAGATGGCGAGGTGCATGGTCAAAAGTCAGGCTTTACCACATAGTTTCTGGCTTGAGGCTGTCATGTGTGCAGCATATGTACTGAATAGGTGTCCCACTAAAGCGTTGCAGTCTATCACTCCATATGAGGCTTGGCATGACCGCAAGCCATCTGTTGCTCATCTGCGTGTTTTTGGTTGTTTGGCATATGCATTAGTGCCTGAACAACATCGCAGAAAATTGGATGATAAGGCAGTAAAATGTATTTTTGTTGGGTACAGTTCTGAAAGTAAAGGCTATCGTCTGTATCATCCACAGACTAAACGCATTCTGGTTAGCCGTGATGTTGTCTTTGTGGAAGATGTTATTCAGCCATTGCTTTCATGTACTAAAGAGACATCTGTTAGCTCCAAAGACATGTATGATACTTTGATGCCTCTTTTTACAGGTGGACAGGCTAGTGCTGGTCCTAATGAGGCAACTTCTCAACCTTTGCAGGTTTCATATGATGATGCAGATCATTCCATTTCTGATGCAGATTTACATGATGCACTTGTTGATGAGAGAGCTGATATTGAGCAGGCAAAAACTATGCCAAAATGGCTGGTGCAGACTTTGCGTGACAGCAAATTAGATGCACCTTTGTCATATCGTACTCGTTCAGGCTCTCATAATGCCTCCTTTGCATCAGATTGCTATGCTATGGCTGCATCTAGTCTCTGTGATGAGAATGAGCCTGTTTCTTTTGATGAAGCACAAAATTCAGAAAATTGGATCGCTGCTATGCAATCTGAATATGATGCTATAATGAAGAATGGTACATGGTCTTTATGTGACTTGCCTCCTGGCAAGAAGGCCATTGGCACTAAGTGGGTATACAAGCTGAAGCGTAAACCTGATGGTACAGTTGACAGGTATAAGACTAGGCTTGTTGCAAAGGGTTATGCACAGGAAAGAGGCATTGATTTTGATGAGACCTTTGCACCTACATGCCGTATGACTACTGTTCGCAGCATTTGTGCACTTGCAGCCCATCATGGTTGGAATGTACATCAGTTGGACATTAAAACAGCATTTCTGAATGGTGACTTGCATGAAGAAGTGTATGTTTTTCAGCCCTGTGGCTTTGTGCAGAAAGGGCATGAAAACCAGGCTTGCAGGTTAAAGAAGGCATTATATGGTTTAAAGCAAGCACCACGTGCTTGGTATGAGAAGATACATGCCTATCTGATTGCACATGGTTTTGAGAATAGTCCAACTGAAAGCACCTTATATGTTAAGCGTGCTAATGATGTGCTTCTGATCATTGTTGTCTATGTTGATGACATGCTGCTCACTGGTCCTATTGAGACAAATATTGCTGATTTTAAGGCTGATTTGCATGCCTCATTTGAGATGTCTGATTTGGGGCATTTGCATCACTATTTGGGCATTCAATTTATGCATGTTGATGGTGGAATGGCTTTGTGTCAAACGAAATATATTGACACATTATTGCAGCGTTTTGGCCTTGAAGACTGTAAGCCTATTGCCACTCCTATGGAGACAGGTTTACGATTGAGTCTTCATGATGCTGGAGATGCATTTGATGCTGTTCTCTATCAGCAGGCTGTTGGATGCTTGATTTACTTATGCATTACTCGGCCAGATATTCAGTTTGCTGTCTCACAGATGAGCAGGTTTATGCATTGCCCAGGAGTCACGCATTGGAAAGCGGTTAAGCGCATCTTTCGCTACTTGAGTGGTACTCGGCTACTTGGGTTGTTTTATCCCAAGGGGGGATCACTACCGCCAGATTTGCATGCTTTTTCTGACTCAGATTGGGCTGGTTGCTATGACACTCGTGTGTCCACCAGTGGTTTTTGCTTCATGCTTGGTAGCTCATGTATATCTTGGTTGAGCAAGAAGCAGCCTACTGTGGCCACTTCCAGTTGTGAGGCTGAGTATAGGGCAGCTTTCACAGCGACTGTTGAGTGTGTGTGGCTCAGACGCCTTATGGCTGATTTGGGTGTTGGCCAGTCTTCTGCCACCACCATCTTCACTGACAGTCAGAGCGCATTGGCAGTTGCGAGGAACCCTGTGTTCCATGCTCGCACTAAGCACATTGAGGTGCATTATCACTATGTCAGGGAGAGGTTCTCTGCTGGGGAGATCAGCTTGGCATATGTGCCCACGCAGGAGAACATTGCAGACCTTTTCACGAAGGCTCTACCTAGGGAGAAGTTTGAAGCTTTCCGCAAAGCTTTGGGCTTACTTCCTTTTGTGGAGTGATTTCCACATAGCTTGGCACTTCCTTATACATGAGTGCCAGCTCCTTGTTCACCGCATCACTCCCAGGGGGGATTTGTTGATATATTTAGGTAGTGATGTGTGTGAACAGTCTAGGACCGCCGGGGCACTTTTTTCCCTCTTTAGGAGGTTTTTTTCCCCCGGCTTGTATATACGCCGATTGCCCTAATGGGCTATTTATCTTTGTACATTCTCTAGTAATACATTCAGTCTTGTGTGTTGTGCTCCAAGCTTCTTCTTCTTCCTTGTGCTGTTCGCGTGCTTCCGCAGAAGTCTATCTCCAACAATGATATCTCAGTGTTCACGTGTCAACCCTTGCTAGAAGAATGTGACCCTAGTGATGTCATTGAAGAAGAAGAGAATGACGATGATCTGGAGTCTATTGTGATGGATAGTTGCTTTAACTCAGAGCAGCACTATCTAGAAGATATAGGAGTGTTCACCCAGAAAGAAGAAGAACCTCTCACAAGTATTAAAACAGTAAACTCAAAGGATGGAAGTGAGAGTAGTCAAAAGAAAAAGAAAAGAAAAGCAGTGAAACAAGAAGAGGAGGAATCATTGTTTGAAGTACCAGAAAACTTCAAGAAATATGAAGTTGACGACCGCAAAATTTTGGTACGAATGCCTAAGAGAGAGGCCATCATAGGAGAATCATATGATAATAAAGAAAAGACCAAGAAGATTGTAGTGACCATTGAAGAGAACGAAGAGAGATGCACATATATAGGAGATGACCTAAGTGCAAGAGAAGAAATGGAGCTCATAGCTCTATTAAGGGAATATAGGGATGTGTTTGCATGGCACTATAGAGACTTGAAAGGGGTAGATCCAAGAATTTGCTCTCATACTATCCCCATGACTGCTGATGCTAAGCCCACCAAACAGAAGCCCTACACATATAATGATACCTATGCAGCCAAAATAAAAGAAGAAATTGATAGGTTGATTGAAGCTGGATTCATCTATGAGATTGAGCATACCGAATGGGTGTCCCCCATTGTTGTGCTACCCAAGAAGAATGGGAAGTTGCGAGTGTGTATTAACCTTAAAAAAGTTAATGCCGCTACGATTAGAGATAGTTATCCACTTCCAATCACAGAACACCTATTGGAGCGTGTTGCAGGCAAGGAAGTTTATAGCTTCCTCGATGGATTTTCAGGTTACAATCAAGTAGCCATTGCCCCAGAAGATCAACACAAAACAGCTTTTGCTACAGAGTGGGGAATCTTTGCATTTCGTGTGATGCCATTTGGGCTCACCAATGCACCTGCAACATTCCAAAGGCTCATGTGTCATGTCTTCAAAGAGTTCTTGCGAAAGAGCTTAGAAGTGTATGTGGATGATTTATGTGCTCATTCCCAAGAAAGAAGGTTTCACATCCCTGAGCTCAAACAAATCTTCAACAAGTGTAGAGAATATCGAGTGTTTCTGAACCCAGAAAAGTGTGTGTTTATGGTGCGTCAAGGTAAAATCTTAGGTCATATTGTTTCTAAGAATGGAATCTCAACAGATGAAGATAAGGTGCGAGCCATAGCGGAGCTACCAAGGCCAAGGAATATTAAAGAGGTACAAGCCTTTATGGGCCATTGTGGATACTACCGTAGGTTTATCCACATGTACGCGATCATAGCTAGACCCCTTTATGCCTTGTTGTCTAATTTTGAGTGGAACGACGAATGCGAGAATTCTTTCAACGAACTGAAGGAACGTTTGTGCACGGCACCAATACTCACCACTCCTGATTGGAATAAACCCTTCCATGTCCATGTGGATGCATCCAATCATGCCATAGGATGTGTGCTAGCACAACCCACAAGTGAAGGAAACTTAGATTTGCCCATAGCATATGCTAGTAGACAGCTCACTGCAGCTGAACGGAATTATACCACAACTGAGCGAGAGGGCTTAGGCATGGTATATGCTGTGAAGAAGTTTAGACACTATTTATTGGCCAACAAGTTCAAGTTTTTCACTGATCATCAAGCTTTGTTATATTTGGTCAATAAACCTTGCAATACTGGACGCTTAGTAAGATGGTTCCTCTTACTAATGGAATATGACTTTGAAGTTGTTGTCAGGAAAGGTAGAACCCACCTTCGGGCAGATCACCTTTCTCGCATCACTTCAGGAGAGTCACCGCAAGGAGTGTCTGACGAATTACCCGATGCTTATCTGTTCAATCTAGAAGTTGTTCCTAAATGGGCAAATAAGTTGGTACCAGTCCTAACCTTTGGCCCTGCAAATAAGAATGTGAAAACATCACAAGAAGAAATTGTAAAATCACAAAAATATCACATATTAGCAGGAAGCATGTACAAACAAGATACTGAGGGTGTATTAGCTTGTTGTGTGGAGGATGATGAACATAGTAGTTGGTTGCAACAGGCCCATGAAGGAATGCTAGGAAATCACTATTCTAAACAACGAACATTGCAGAATCTAAAGTGTTTAGGAGTGTATTGGCCTAGCATGGACAAAGAAATACATGAGTGGATTAAGAATTGTCCAAGGTGCAGAGAGAGACCCCCAGTGGAGCATGCGACCCTTTATCAAGTGTCATTAATGATTGGAGTGCTCCATTGGTAGAGTTTATGAGATCGGGAAGATTACCCAAAGAGGCTAGTCTAGCAAGAAGACGAAGCATGGAGCAAGAGGCTCAAGGTTGCGCCTTAGTAGGGGACAACCTATACCGAAGAGGCAAAGATGGTTACTTAAGACTATGCGTTCATGAATCAGACTATTTAAAGGTCTTAGAGACTGCACACAGCTGTGTTGTAGGTGGACATTTTGGTCCTGACCGAGTGATCAAGACCATTCTATTCTCAGGACTTTGGTGGCCCACTCTTCATATGGACGCACATACCTATGTGAAGAAATGTGACACATGCCAACGTGCACAATATCCAGTGAGAAAAGACGAGATGCCCTTGAGGCCAATGATGGGAGGACGTGCATTTTCGAAGTGGGGCATAGACTTCATAGGTCCTATTAACCCCCCAGCTAGAAACTCCCATGCAGAGTACATCATTGTAGCCACAGATTACCTTACAAAGTGGGTAGAAGTCAAAGCCACAACAAAGAATGATGCTCAGACTACGGCTAAGTTCTTATTCGAGAATGTGTTCACGAGATATGGACTACCAATAGAGTTGGTGAGCGATAGAGGCACACACTTCTTGAATGAAGTCATTGAAAATCTTCTCCAAGAATTCTTGGTGATACATAAGAAATCTGCCCCCTATCACCCACAAGCCAACGGACAAGCCGAGAGTACCAATAAGATCCTCTGTAACGTATTGACAAAACTGGTAAATAATAAACACTCTGATTGGGACAAACAACTTCATCATGCTGTTTGGGCTTATCGAGTTGCCTACAAAACGGTACTCAACGCCACCCCATTTCAGATGGTCTTCGGACAGAACGCTGTGCTACCATTAGATTTCTTAATCCCTGCCTTAAAAGTAGCACAAGAGTATGAGTGGAATGGGCATGAATTGTCCTCTAGGATCTTTGATCTCGAACGCTTGGGTGAGACGAGGCTACGAGCGGCAGCAGGCATCTACGCTGCAAAGAAGAGGCAAAAGGCATACTTTGATGCACACATCAAGGATAAGGGATTGAAAGAGGGAGATCTAGTGTTGGTATACACACTAAAGCAACATGCCCATAAGTTGGAAAAAAGAGGATACGGACCCATGATCATTAATAGAATTTCCACTAGTGGTGCAGTTCAGTTGGCCACGCTAGAAGGAGATATCTTGCCAAACTATATTAGTGGCTGTAGAGTCAAGCTATATCAAGAACCTCTTACTGAGGATATGCTAATGAGACTCAACACTGCTAAGAAGTGAAAAGATGAAGAGTTAAGAGTGAGAGAAGAAGCACAGGTAGAGGCCAGAGAGCATATTAGGCGAAATAAGTTAAGGCGATTAGGCCTAGAAGTCAACTCAAAAGCCCCAAAATATCACATGGATATGTGTCAAAAGTCAGGCATAGCGACTTCTCAGGTCATTGACCGAAGACCCTTTGTGACCATAGAGATAGGACAAGGGAAGGGTGCAAGGACGGTGAAAGCATTGATTGACTCAGGAGCAGCAAGTAGTGCAGTTAGACTTTCCTACTGCCAAGACTTGGGGTTGAACATCAATCCCATAGAAGCTTATCTCATAGGATTGGGAGGTGTGGAAACCCCTTGTTTGGGCGAGGTGGAACTTCCCATCTACCTTCAAGATGTTCCAATGAAAGTCAAAGCGCTAGTATGTCAAGATGAGAACCTTACAGAACCACTTGTCTTGGGTCAAGATTGGATCTATGACCATGCAGTTAACTTAAACCTAAGAAGTCAAATTCTTCAAGTTTGGGTACATGAACAATGCATTACATTAGAATTAGAGAAGTGCATGCTCCTAAATCATTGACAAGGCTAGTCAGTGGACCACCATAGAACCTCCAGTGTACCCAGATCCTATTCCGGTGACACAAGTTCCATTGTCAAAGGAAACTGCACAGGAGCAAGAGTCAATTCCAGTAACTGATGCCTCGTCTTCAGAATCAGTGAAAGGTACAAGTCAAGTAAATCAAGCATGGGAAATCTTATCTAAAGAGTCCATTACTCTTCCTCTTGGACAGTTGCCTGCACTAGTACCAAGAGTCCGTCAACAATTCTAGCAACAATTTAGTACTGAGTCTGCCTGCATTCCAGCAACGGCAACAGTACAACCAGAAACTGACGCTACGGTGGATCATTCGGTCCCATTGATTACGGTATGGTACAAAAATCATAAAATTAATCAAGTACTAATTGATGGAGGGTCTGGTGTAAACATTGCTACTGCCACAATGTGTAAAAAGTTAGGATGGACAAAAATTGAGCCTGTCCAGTTTTTTGCAAGGATGGCTGATCAGTCCAGGGTCCACCCAGTGGGACTAGTACGAGATGTTCCCATAACTCTGCAAGGTACAACGTTTAAGATGACTTTTGTCGTCTTAGAACTACCAGAGTCTAGCTTGGATTATAATCTACTTTTCGGCCGTCCTTGGTTGAAACAAGCCAAGGTGATACAAGATTGGTCCGCACAGGAACTCACTTTAAAGGACAATAATCGTAAATATGTTGTAAAATTAGATGCTATACAACCTTGTGAATTACATGCTAGACCTTATTTTGCAGAACCAGTTCATATGTTAGATGGGTTGTCAGATGATGAAGAAGAAGAGTTTTTGAAAAATAATATTGATTTGATCTCCCTAGGAACTGTTGATCTACAATCTATTGTAGATAATTGGAATCCGGCAGTTTGTACGGTGATGCCTGTGACTGAAGAAGACAAGAAAGAAGTTACTGCTGCTATAGATGACGCTGATCTACAACAACTTTTAAAACCAGCTGATGATACAGAGAAGTCCCGACAATTCTATGTTCGAGAAGATCAGTTAATTACATAAGTTGCTTCGAGAGTTCTATGATGTTTTTGCATGGGATTACAAAGATATGAAAGGTTTGGACCCCCGCATTTATCAACATAGGGTCATGCTGAAGCCGGAAGCAAAACCAAACAAACAACCCAGCTACCGGATGAATCCGAATTATGCAGCATAGGTAAAGGCAGAGCTGGATAGGTTATTAAAAGTTGGATTCATTGTACCAATAGAACATGCTGAGTGGATATCATCCATTGTTATCGTCCCTAAGAAAAATAAGCAGCTACGCATATGTGTGGATTACCGGAAACTGAATGCAGCTACGGTGCCAGATCTGTTTCCCCTTCCATTTCTTGACACCATGCTTGACAGAGTAGCAGGACATGAAATGTACTCATTCTTAGATGGATACAGTGGTTACAATGAGGTCAAAATGGCTAAGGAAGATATACCAAAAACAACATTCATTACCAATTGGGGTGTTTTTGCTTGTACTGTTATGTGGTTTGGATTAAGAAATGCCCCCAGTACTTTCCAGAGGTGTATGCAGGAAATATTCTCCCCTTATCTTAACTCTTTTATGCAAGTATATCTTGATGATTTCTCTTTATTCGGTAGGATGGAAGCACACTTGTTCCAATTACGGTGTTGCTTTGAGAAATGCAGAGAATACAGACTCTGCCTGAACCCAAACAAATCTGTGTTTGCGGTTTCATGCGGAAAGTTACTTGGTCACATTGTGTCTGCACAAGGTATCCAAGTGGATCCAGATAAAATTACAACTGTGTTAGAAGCACCTGTGCCTACTACACCGAAAGAAGTGATGAGATTTATGGGTCAAGTCCGTTGGCATGGTTTTCATTTACGGTGGCTCGCTCATTTAGCCATTCCACTCAATCGTTTAATCACGAGTACTCCTAAATAGTTTGAGTGGACTCAAGAATGTCAAACAACATTTGATCGTCTAAAGTGTTTATTAACGTAGGTCCCAATTTTACAAACACCTGATTGGGAACACCCATTTCATGTTTTTGTAGACTCATTAGATATCACCATCGGCAGTGTGTTAATGCAACAAACTGATAAATGGTTCCGGCCTGTTTACTATGCGAGTAGAAGACTTGCTCCTGTAGAAAAGAATTACTCTGTAACTAAAAGAGAATGTCTGGGTTTAGTATATTCTGTAAAGAAATTCAGACACTATTTACTTGGCCGCAAATTTACTTTTCATGTAGATCATGCAGCACTTGTCTATCTGGTACGACAACAACATTTAGGTGGTCGATTAGCACGTTGGGTTCTACTTTTACAAGAGTTTGATTACGAAGTAATCCATCGGCCCGGCAGTTCACATGCATTAGCAGATTTCCTTTCTCGTTTAGATTCCGATGAAGCTCCGGTCGGTGTAGATGACACCACACCAGCGATTTATGTTACTGAACCAACTAATGATGAATATGCAGAACCACCTATGCCATCTACATATTATGATCAGATATTAACTTTTCTTACTGATGGATGTATTCCTGCTCAGACCTCTCCTGCAATGCGTAGGAAGATTGCAGTGTACAATCGCAGATTCCGATTAATTGCTGGAGAATTATACTATATGGATCACACTGGAATTTTACTTCGTTGTATTCCTCCGCATGAAGTTAACTCAGTTAGTACTCTGGCTCACTCAATTCCTTCCGGTGGACACTTTGCAGCAGATTTAACGCACCAGAAAATTCTACAAAGTGGACTTTGGTGGCCTACTATGTACAGGGATGTATCTCAGTTTGTCAAACAATGTGATACTTTTCAGAGGTCTGGACAGCCTCTACAACACCATTTTTTCCCTCTCCAGCCTGTCTTGCCATTGGAGCCTTTTCAGAAGTGGGGCCTAGATTTTATTGGACCTATTACACCTCCAGCCATACTCAATAATAATCGTTATATTCTAACATGTACAGATTATGCTACCAGATGGGCAGAAGCATGGGCTTTAAGGTCCGCCACAGCTGTTTCGGTGGCAAAGTGTCTAATGAAAGATGTTTTCCCATGTTTTGGCTTACCTCTAGAGCTTGTTATAGATCAAGGCATGCATTTTGCTAACAACTTAATGAAAGTACTCACCCATTCTTTTCAGATCATGCATAAATTCAGTTCTCCTTATTATCCTCGTGCCAATGGTTTGGCTGAAAGTACAAACAAAACCTTGTTGAATATGCTTCAAAAACTAATTCTGGAATCACCGGAAAGGTGGGATCAACTGTTACCTACAGTACTATGGGCATACCGGACTACATACAAGGCAGCAACAAGACTAACACCTTTCAAACTGGCTTACGAGCTGGAAGCCATAGCACCAATGGAGATTGTTGTGCCAAGTTTACGTGTGGCCATCACTCAGAAACTACTACCTGAAGAATCTCTGTCATTTCGGTTGGATACACTCAGAGAAATGGATGAGCATCGATGGCAAAGTTTTCTGACTATGTAGGAAGTGCAATTAAGACAAGCTTGAACACATGACCGATATCTGAAAACTCCAGTTTTTTCAGGGGGGCAACTTGTACTCTTTTACAATGCAAAATCGAATCGCTCTGCTGGAAAATTCAAATTACGATGGTTTGGTCCCTATCGGATTACTGAACAAGTAGGCCCAGCTACGTTTTGGTTGACTACTTTGACCGGAATTCCTCTTCCAAAAGTCATCAATGGTTCAAAGTTGAGGCCGTATCATCAAGCATCTGGCTCTCACTGACGTGTTCAACGTTTTTTCATTTTATTTATTTTCTTTTTTGTTTTTTGTGTACTTAATAAAATAAGTTTGTAAATATCCACGTTTTGATACCTAATTATGACCAACAACCACCCTACCATATCGATTCCCCTCATGCATGCTCACCGAATTTATGAGGTTATCATCTCAATATCGCGCGATGATTCACGAATTTAATTGCTTCTCGGTATCAAGAATCTACATAACCTTTTTCGTTTCGCTGTTAATCGCTAATGTTTCTGTGTGATTTGTGTATTTGTGCTCTCTGTCTACCCTGCGCTTGTGTTACCATGATTGCTATTGTCTGTGCGCCATGGAAGCTCTGGCAAACTTCACCGCCTTCCGTGAAGGACTCCCTGCTGATGTAGGTGAGTTCCTGCGTGTCCGCGGGTTGGCCAATTTCGCTGAATTGCCTTGGCATTCAGTGGATTGCCACCCTTTTTACGCACAACTCATCACCGCCATCGCTGCCACACCTGCTACACAACAGAGTTAGCCTATTACTTCCCTGCCAACCCGTACCGTAATCACTCTCTAGACCTTCTCTGAAGCATTCCAGCTCTCTCTGCAAGGTAGGGAGAATGGCTCAAATCTGCCAATTGCCACAATGAATCAATTGTTTCCTAGGCATCCATCCAACGAATATGCAATCCTCTATCGCCCCGAACCTGAAAGATCAGCCCTACAATTCTTGGTCGCCATCCTAAACCTACAGAAACGCACATATGGCATATCTCGACCTTTTTACTCCGCTATAGATTTAGCTGCTCGATAACCTGTCAACTTTGCTTCGTATTTCTTCCGCCACATTCACAAAGAATGTGTGTCAATCATCAAGCAGGTCAACAAGGGAGATATGCCAAGGTCCAGACTGCCGCACATCCTATCTTTTCTATTTCCGACCATTCTAGCAGCACAACCGCCACCTCGAGGACCCGTCTTGCACCATGAAGAGTCTGCACAAATCTTGGATGATGATGAAGAAGAGGACGAAGAAATTTTCCACCTTCTCTGCCGAAAAAGAATCAGAATTAGTTCATCCAATAGTCAGGTACAAGGCTCTACCACCAATGATCAAGCAAACAAAGAAGAAGAAAGACAAGACGAAGAAACCTTCCATGACACCGCAACATCCATGCATCATGAATCATCCATGCAGTCTTCTTCAGAAAGGCAACAAGAACAGGATGCTACCACCGAATCTGAAACAAGCTCGTCAAAAGAGGCATCTCAACAACAATCTGAGCATGAAAGGCAAGAGGGTGGAGAACATATCATTAAAGAGGTTTTCGAAGAACTGCTTAAAGCAGTGGAGTCTACAGCTACCGGCCCTGATGACACTACACAACCAATAACTGAAAAGGTAACCAACACAACTACTATTCCTCCTACTCATCCACCCGAACCTCCAGCTGAACCCAATATTCCTGTTCCACCCATTGTCCCTGAAGAACCCACTACTTCTTCATCCTCATCACCAAATTACTCTCCACCGAATTCCCAGCAGCTCCTCACCGCTTCTTCATCTCAACCCCGTTCTCATCCTCCAATTCCTTCAATTCCCTTATTTTCTGAGTTAGCACCCATGGGTCAAATGCTGATCCACTTATCACAACAACTACCTGCATAAATGAAGCAAGTGACAGATAATATTCGAGACGAATTTCAACACAAAGTTGATGTGCTGGAGGCAAACATCACTCCTCTCCAAGAAGAATTACAAACAGTTAAGGCACAAAATCATGCGTTAAACGGACAAATTCAGGAGTTGCAGGCTAGACTTGAAGAACAAGAAACAATTACCAGTCAACAAGATGCGGCCCTGACAGAAGTCCAAGAGAAAGATGAATTACTAAGTGTTGTAGATGCAGAGTTAGTCAACTTGAAGCAGTTAGTCCAGGATAAAGAAGATGCACGAGTAGCTTTAGGGAATCTGTTAGAAGAAACCAGACAACAGCTACATGAAGCAATACAACAAGGACAAAAGATGGCAAATTTGCTTAAGAAGACTGATTACAAACTCCAGAGAACCAAGATTGATATATCCGACATCAACAATATTCTTAAACGCAAATTGATCGGGGAAGCACAATTACAGAAAGACATCGCAAGTACCCGCCGAGAGCGCGATGCTTATTACAAAACAATCGAGTTTCAGAATCAGGAGATAGAAAGAAGGGAGTATCAGCTAGATGTACAGAAAGAAAGATTAGCTCAAATAAATAAACAAATTGCAGATATGAAGGTAACTCGTGATGCGGCCTTATCAAACGATTTTTATCTACAGGAAGCTTTTCTGCAGTCGCAAGCAGAAGTTTTGATGACTGAAGTCATTTCCTTAAGTTTTGTACGAACAGATGCCCAATTTGTAGAACCAGATATTTTGAAACAGATGTTAGAAGCCTTAAAGAAGAAAATCGCCCAAACTTTTAGATTAGCCCGCTTGATGTATCTAGAAGGCATTATAGATGAACCATAATTTTTGTAAACCTGCGGGTTCGAGTCCATCGTGCGTGCCAGAGTGTTAGTCGGCCACCGAATTGGCAACTGTAAAAACTGAATCTTTTTCTAGTCCGCACGTACGAAAGGTTGTTACAAAGATGTTTGTATCTTTATATAAATGAATGAAAAAGAGACGCTCGGTGACGATCGGTTGGATCACTAGGCTGTCTGTCTGGGTGATTGATTTGCACGTTACTGTGGTGTGTGTTTGCGTCATTTTGAGTACCTTGTTCTCATCTCTGCCTTGTTGTTATCAATACCTTTTCGGTTGGTGAATCTCTGTCTGGTCGATGAAGTCTGTGTAGTAACTGTACTGTGTTTGAGAACTCTGAGTCGTATTGTGGTTGTCTTCTGTGTTGAAGATCCGCTATTGTACGGTAAAGATTTAGTTACAGTAAGGTTCGTCTTAAGTTGAGTATGGAATCATTGTCCCGTAAAGGTTATTACTGCGAGTTGTGTTACATTAGTTCTTATTTGGTACGCTCATCACTGAGTAAGCCTTAATCGGTGTGGGAATCTACATTCAGTACTGTGTGTTTGAGAATTTTGAGTCTTCTGTGTCTTTCGGCTCTGTTTGATTGTCTGCACCTGTTCGGTAAAGATTAAGTCACTGTTATTGTCTCTATTGTTACAGTAGTTTCTGTTCAGGACAGTTCTTGAGTTAATCAAGTAATTCGGCATTACGGTACTGACTAGTTCTTGTGCTATACGCTGAAGAGAGCATTAGCTAGTGTGTGTTCGGTAAACTTTGGAAGAGTTTGATTGCGTACTGTAAGATTGTAAGTGTAAAAGATTCTTGATAGAGTTCTTGAGCATTAGTATATTGCGGGGTGTGAAGTGGTTAGTTTGGGAAAAACAAGAATAGGGCCTCTGTCTAACAGACCCCTTCCACTCGCAAGAACCCAAGTAGATGTTTAAACGCGCTTCTGATGGTTAGTTGCACGTTTAACAAACCTTATCAGCCACCCTATCAAGGGTAGCAAATACCTCAACCAATTCTAGCACAACAACCCCCTGCTCCAGCTAATGTGATTCTAGTAAAGTACGCAGCGGCAGAAGAAAATCTAAATAGATCTATAGTGCCCGTAACTCCATTACTTTCAAAAGGTGACCCCAATTATCATAGTTTTGATTCTACACATATTGATAGCCCCCAGGCTTACTACATGAAGTCACTTGAGCATACTGAGTCCTACTATTGTGAAGAACTGAGTGAATCTAGTTGGGAGCCAGAGTATGCAAATGTCATGTATGCAAATCCCAACCCTAAACCTCAACCTAGGTAGGTAAGACCCCCATTTCCGAGAGGACCATGCTACCAATGTCAGGGAAATCACCTCATTTGTGATTGCCCTATGCTTGCACCTACACAACCCTAATCTGTGACAATTCAAGGCTTTTGTCAAGGTTGCAAAAAAGAGCACCTCTTACGAGACTGCCCTAAGAACCTCATTAACATGCCAAAAATCACTCCTATCAACATTATTGGGTTAGTAGTAGACTCTACAGGAAGTGTAATTTCCACTGCAAGTGGTCACCAGAGATCAGGCTTTGTAGCAAAAGCAAGGTTTAGGCCAGGAAAAGAGTTCGAGGTTAGTGAGACTGAGAGCATAACCAAGAAAGGGACAAGAGCCTGGAAAGATAGTTGGGAAAGGATAAAAAGACAATGGTCTAAGAAGATGAGCGAATTAGAAGAAATCATAAGAGAAACAAAAGCCAAAATTGTTGAACTCACCTCTCAAACAAACTCTCACATACAACCACCACCTTTATCCCTATCACCACCTAATTTTCCACCTTCCAACCCACCTCATACAATTCCACCACCCCCTAGAGTAGAACCAGTATTAGTTGACCCTATTCCTGAGGACATAGATATGATGCTTAAGACATATTAGGATAGAATCCAAGATGGGCCAAATGTGACAGATCATGAAAAATGTTACCCTAGAGCTGATCTAGAGATAGAAAGAACCAAGCTTTGTGCTAAAATGGTAGCATTGGCTCAGACCATGTTTGAAACCAATCGCCTCTTCAACTACTCTTTCTCAGCTAAGGCACAGTTGCACTTTGATGGACTGTTGGAGAGATTGGAGAGCATAATTGCAAGATCTGACAAGAAAACCACTTCCCAAGGAAGGGACAAGGCAGATTTGCAACACTTAGGTGTTACAACCAAAGTCAATTTCAAGGATTAGTCTCATAGAGACATACTACCTATTCAATGGAATCCCATCCATAGAGCCAAAGATGATACTGAGTCAGTGCATTCCATAGGATCAGGATCCTCATGGATGCATGAAGACACCCACTTATGGATATGTAAAGTAGTAGTAGAAGAAGAGAAGAGAGAAAAAGCCAGAGAGTTAGGTGGGAAGGAAAGACCCAGCCTATGCACCGGTAGTATTTCTTGATGAAGAATTTGAACCCCATGGTTGGGCAGAAATTTTAGTGACAATGGATGTAGCCATCAATGAAGAACAATGGACACCCCACTGTGACGAGGATGGTTATGAAATTTCAGTCTTCTCAATAGAGACAATCATGTGTGATTTGGTTATTGAAGAATATGAACCTAGCACTGATGCATTCGAGGATGCAAGTGACTCTGATCTAGAGTCAATCATTATGGACCCACCTTTGGCATCAGATGAGGAATATTTTTATGAAGTAGAAGTCCACCCTTAGAGACATGAAGAGCTTACCAATGATGTGAGGCGAACCACACAAGTGACTGGCAAGAGTGAAGGCAAGAAAAGGAAGAAGAGAGAAGTCACTCTAGAGGAGGAAGAATCTTTGTTTGAGGTCCTTGAAAATTTTAAGGAGTATGAGATAGAAGATAGGAGAGTCATGATAAGAATGCCTAAGCGCGATGCACAATCTGGAGAGGCATATGATAACAAAGAAACCCCCAAGAAAATTGTGGTAGCCATAGAAGAAGGAGAAGAAAGATGCACGTACATTGGACATGACCTAACATAGGAAGAGGAGCACGAGTTGATAGCCTTGCTAAGAGAATACAGATATGTATTCACTTGGAGCTACAAGGACTTGAAAGGTGTAGATCCTGACATATGCTCGCACACGATTCCCATGACCTCAGATGCCAAACCCTCTAAGCAAAAGCCATACACATATAACAATAACTATGCTTCCAAAATGAAGGAAGAGATAGATAGATTGGTTGACACTTGATTCATCTATGAAATTGAGCACACTGCATGGGTATCCCCCATTGTAGTGGTGCCCAAGAAGAATGGAAAGTTACATGTGTGTATTAACTTGAAGAAGGTTATACCGAGCATCTACTAGAAAGAGCACCAGGCAAGGAAGTGTACAGCTTCCTTGATGGAATTTTTGGTTACAATTAGGTAGCCATTGCTCCTGAAGATCAACATAAGACGGCTTTTGCCATAGAGTGGGGCATATTTTCTTTTCGCGTTATGCCATTTGGTCTCACAAAACTATAAGACAAGATATCTGGGTTACAAGAACTTCCTTCTGGGAAACTAGATACAAGAAAGAACTCGACAAGATCTCATACTACGAGATTACAAGAGGACAAGACAAGACGTCCTGGATACAAGACTAGATAGGATTGTGTAGCTCAAGCGTAAGCACCACCTCCTTTACTTGTCAATCCGCGGAGACGTGAGGACCGGTATGAAGACCACGAGCAAGTGAAGGCACAAGTGCGTGAGTGAAAGTACACAATCATACACACACATACACACACACGCGCACAAAGTAAGATCAAAGAGAGGAACAATGGAAAGCGTAGATTGCAAAGAGTTCTCTTACAAAAGCTCTATTCTCTCTCCAGCTAACCCCAAAAATGAGCTCTCTAGCTCTTTTTATAGTTTTTTGACTAGTTTTGTCCCTGTCCAGACTTAGTGTCCGACCTAGTTAAAAATTAGGTTCCAGGGCTTATTTGAGGGCTCAAACGAAGTCTAAAAATTATGAAAATTGGTACGATGGTACTTTTAATACTCCTCAAGCTCGAGGACTCCTCGGTTTGAACAAAATGGAGTTACTAAAAATAGATAATGGTATTTACAATGGTTTTTAGTGATAAAAATCACTATTTTCGTAGGGGATTCTTCTGAAAATTTGACATACACTTCTTGGAGCTCCCTACTTGCTCCCTTTCCTTGTGTGTCCACCTTTTGATGTGCTTCCATGCTTTGTCCTTGACTTTGAGCTTCAACACTCCCCCCCCTCTCGAGTCTGTTGTCCCTGACAGACCCTTGTTGGAAGGGCTGTTCCATGTAGTGCTTTGAGAGGTGGTGTCCATCCGTTGTATGAGTTGGTTCCTTGGATTCCAGCAAGAATGTGTCGTTGTGAGCTTTCAAAACTGCAAGTTGTTCAAAAGAGGTTGTCGAGAGTGATTTGGAGCAACTACTGGCTTCAATTTGCTTCCGAGATAGGGATGTTGTTCCCATGACATCCGCTAGCTCTTCCAAAGATGATGTTGAGAGCAGTCATGCCAACTACTCATAACCCATAATGAATGATGGGTAAGTGTGTTCGTGCTTGGGTTGAAAAAAGTATGTGCCTTGTGCACGGCCTTGTAATGTAGCCCTACGGATGCTTACTTGGAAAATGCATTGGAAGAAGTATGGTGCAAAAATTGCGGGTCTTGAGCTAAGTGCTCAAGGGTATGATGACGAAGAGGTTTCCTAAACTATCATGGTTATGGTGTTTCCAGAGTAAAGATACTTACCATGGAGAAGGTTGATGGATGTTTGTCTCTTCGTGTTGTACACTCGGCCTTTGGGATGGAACATTGTTGATGAATGTCCATGTTGCTTGTCCACTGATGAGATCGTTTGAGTGGTGGATCCTCTCTCCTCTTTTCAAAGCAACATTTGTCAAATACTGAGAATTGAATTTCTTTATATTCCTTGGCAAACAACATCGGGTAACTACACCAAGCTGAGTTTCACATATTCTCTTTAGCTCACCATATGCAGGAGTCTTCTCCTCCAGAACTACCCTTTGCAGATATCTCCTTGGATGCTCTGGTACATGAAGTAGTTAAGCATCACTCAAGTTGCGGACCTTCAAGCTCTTCATTCCTACCATGGTAAGAGAAAATCATAGTTGTAGATGCCATGTTCATGCCAAATGCTTGTCATCTACCAGATAAGGCAGCAATAATCTCACTGCTAGCCGAGACACACTTCTATCCAAATTGATAAATGCCTAGTAATCAACAGTTCCACCTTCAACTAAGCATGACTCATTCATGTTTCATAAGCCAAACCTGGGAACAAGCTCTCTCCCGCTTTTTTTTCTCCCTCTCTTTTTTTTTTTTTTTTTTTTTTTGGAGGAAAAGGATATCACAAAACAAGAACACAAAAGTTAGCACAATAGAAATATTTGACATATGTCACTGTGCTCTTGTGCGTGGGATTCTCAAGTGTGTCTATGCACGGCCATGTAATGTGGCCCTATATTAATGCATACTTTGGAAATGCATGACCTGAATGGTGCAAAAGACAGGGTTGTGCAAGGAGCACATGGTTGTTGCTCGTTCAAGGCTTTCGATGTTATTTGCGGAGGTTGATGCCGACCTTGGTGGAGGTATCCATTGAGTCTCGAACTAATGTAATCCTCCTTATGGGAGTCCTTTTTAGAACATCATTTGGCACTGTAGAGGTCACTTCAGGCGTCTTTCTCTTTGGATGCTTTCTGAACTGTGGTATCCAGTGTGGTTGACGCTTTGGTTCGGTGGAGGCTACTTGCACTTTTGGCTTCCAAACCCATATCCTTTTTGCATGTCTTCCTACTAATGTTGAAGAGCTGATTTGATCTTCCTTTGGTCTCTGTACGTGGTTCTTACCCTTTTCTCTTTTGGGCTTCTTTGTTGAAACCTTTTGCATGTGGGAGAACAAAGGTTGTTGTGGATGTAGGAGTTTCTTAGGTACCCACATCTGTAATTGCCCTTGTTGAGCTGCAGCTAACTTCTTAGGCACCCAAACTTGTTGGATACCTTGTGATTGAGCTTGTCTGAGCTGCTTCCTTCGTCTTCTGGCCTGGTTGGTTTGCATGGATGGAATTTGTGGGGGGCAAGGTTGGTGGTTGCTCTCCTTTGCGTACCCATCTATGCTTCATGCTCGGAACTGCTTTTTTATCGAATGGTGTCTTTCTATTTGATGTAGCAGTTGTTGTGAACGGTTGTGTTTGCTTGTGTGGTTGACTCACTACTGTGGCTACTTGATTCTTTGGAGAAGAAGAAAGATCCACCCGCCTTCGAACCTGGTCTTCCACGATTGACTCCTTCTGCATCATAGAGCTTTTGACACATACAACATCTTCTTTCATATGATTAGTCTTGGAAGAACTAAGAGAGTGTGTGGTTGTAACGGCCTACCGGATCTGGTCTGAACTACGACAGCTTGTGTTTCTATTGGTGTGATATGAACCATATTAGTCATTGGATTCTGACATTCTTTTTTTCTCTGATCATATTCTGCTGCATCTTTACAAAATCTTCTAATGTGTCCAAATTCACTGCAAAAATGGCAGCGAGGTGGTGGCAAATTAGTATTTTCCTGTGTTGGTCCTGCCTGCCAACGGTTTGCATTGTAGTTATTATTTCTCTATCCTCTATAATTTCGATATCCTTTCTGCTGGTTGTTTCTCATTTGCGGGGGTACATAGTGATTGGTAGGCTTCCCTGGTTCTTGTATGATTGCATTTACTGTTGTTGTTCCCTGTACTTTGGCGTTGCATGCACAATTTTTTGTGGAATGTCTTATCGTATTAAAGATAGCACAAAACAATTGGTTGAGGGCACAAGTGGCACTGGTATGCCCTGAATTCTCGCACGTGGTGCAGTATAGCTGGCTGGTCGGATCTTCTGCAACATTTTTACTTGCTTTTAACCATTCCAGGTCTTCTGTAAATCCTCCAACCTTGTTTTCCAACTGCAAAGCCATTGCAATCACCGCATCTAGCTTCATAGCTCCCACACAGCATATGATCATAATCTGTTTAAGCTGCGGAGTCAAACCATTGATAAACCATTGAGTGATAACGTCATCCGGCAGGTTGGCATGTGCTTGCGGTAATTGCCTCAAATGCGTTCTGAATAGGGTGGCATATTCCTGCATTGTTTGATTCATCTTCTGTCTATTGTTTTGCAGGTAATCAAAAATTTCGGCTTGATCCTTCTTTAGCTTGAATCTCTGCAAAAATGCATCCCTTACTGCTTCATAGGTGCCGAAATGGTTAATATCATATTCTGTAAGCCACCTGGCGGCTTCATTAACCAATGTAGACTGAAATACAATAGCTTTATACGCCGGATCAAGTGGATGATTGAGCACTGCGTAACTTATCTCAAATGTGCGTACATGAGCATCTGGGTCATCACTTGGAAATCCACCGAATTTAGTGTACGTTACTCCTGTTGGAGTTGGCCGGGGTGGAAATAGATGTTGTTGTTGCTGCTTCTGTTGTTGTTGTTGTTGTTGTTGCCCACTCATCGTGTTGGCGGTTGTATTGCGACTATCTTTTGTATCCCGAGGCTGAATATCTGAACCGTCTAAATCTGTATCCTCAGTCTGTACACTTTTTGGCTTGATAATATCGTTCAGTATGTTTTTTATTTCAGTTTCGAATAAGCTACCTTCCTCCTTGGTATCACATGTAGGGGCACTTACTCCAAATAGCGATGACTGGACTGAATATTCACCAAGAAATGGTAAACCGTCACCAGAAGACTGTGAACTCTCAGCAACTGGTACCGAAATAACACCGGAAGGTGTCGAATTCTCACCAAAATAAGGTGCTTTTTCACCTTCACTGATTTCTTTGGCCAAGACGTTTCTATCTGCAGACAACTTCGAATCTTGATCCAATGGTGTTAAATTAACTTCATGCTGCATCCTGGTAGACTCTGGAGTTACTATTTCTTCGACAGACTGTGCCGAAATCCACCGGAATCCGCCAAAAAGGTAGTACGTTCCTCCGGAATACTACTGGAATCACTACTGGCGTTCTTCAATTCCTTGACATTTGGGTTAGACTTATCTGCGCTTCTACTTCCTGGAGGCGTCCTTAGCAAATTAGGTATCGCCCAAGACTGTTGGTTTCTTCTATGCTTTAGGTATGATTCACCAGAACGAGTAACCGGCATATACTACGTTTGCAATACTTTGTGTACTATTCTTCTTTATGGTCGATTCACAATCTATGACCACTTTCACAATCAATCAACGAACATTCTTGATGCTACATTCGCACAGACAAATGGCAGCAATCTGGTGCCACTTTCCCACAGTTAGCTGGCAACACTCTTGATGCCACCTTCCCACAGACGGCACCAGTGTTAAACGCGCAACTAACCGTCAGAAGCGCGTTTAAACATCTACTTGGGTTCTTGGGAGTGGAAGGGGTCTGTTAGACAGAGGCCGTGTTCTTGTTTTTCCCAAACTAACCACTTCACACACCGCAATATACTAATGCTCAAGAACTCTATCAAGAATCTTTTACACTTACAATCTTACAATACGCAATCAAACTCTTCCAAAGTTTACCGAACACACACTAGCTAATGCTCTCTTCAGCGTACAGCGCAAGAACTAGTCAGTACCGTAATGCCGAATTACTTGATTAACTCAAGAACTGTCCTGAACACAAACTATTGTAACAATAGAGACAATAACAATGACTTAATCTTTACCAAACAGGTGCAGACAATCAAACAGAGCCGAAAGACACAGAAGACTCAAAATTCTCAAACACACAGTACTAAATGTAGATTCCCACACCGATTAAGGCTTACTCAGTGATCAACGTACCAAATAAGAACTAACGTAACACAACTCGCAGTAATAACCTTTACGGGACAATGATTCCATACTCAACTTAAGATGAACCTTACTATAACTCAATCTTTACCAACAAGGCAGAGATGAGAACAAGGTACTCAAAATGACGCAAACACACACCACAGTAATGTGCAGATCAATCACCCAGACAAACAGTCTGGTGATCCAACAGATCCTCACTGAGCATCTCTTTTTCATTCATTTATATAAAGATATAAACATCTTTGTAACAACCTTTCGTACGTGCGGACTAGAAAAAGATTCAGTTTTTACAGTTGCCAATCCGGCGGCCGACTAACAGGTTGTTGGGGCCTACTGTACTGTTGTGGTGGATACTGGTTCTGGTTCCTGCCTTGTTGTGGATATGGCTGAGGGTAATTTTATCTAATCGTTTGTTTGTTATAGGGGCAGTCTTGTGCGGTGTGGTTGGTATATCTTCGCTCTATCATGCAGTACTGGCTACTAGGATTCACTTGGGGTTGAGCCATAATGGGAGATACACTCACCATATGGTCACCTCCACAAGTATAGCATCACCTCACTGGGGTAAATCGGGGTATCTATTTGCTTGAGACACCTAATTTTTGAGCTACCTTCTCTGCGAGCTCCTCAATGGATGTGGATTGTCTGGAAGAGAGGCTGGTAGAGCTATCAGAATCTTTGTAGATTTTTGAAAGCTCCAACTCCTTGCCTAGATTATCCTCTATGTCTATGCACATGCGTACACATTCTTCTATGGTTATGGGGTCCTTCAGGTACACATATGATCTCAATTTAGTACTCAGCAATCCATCTAAGAATGAAGCCACCTGTTTGGCTGGAGTGGGTAACTATGGAACAGGACATCTCTCTAGGTATTGCCTAAACCTTCTTCCTGAAAGTCTAACCGTCTCTTGAGGTGTCTGCTTAAAACTATGGATCAGTGAGGAAGTATTATGTCGTATACCACTCTTAGAGAATTCGGTAATGAAAGCCTTCAGAAGTTGGTCTATGTTCCTGAATTGCCGCTCATGTAGTGGTTGAAACCATGTAAGAGTTGTGTTCCTAAGGGTTAGACCAAAAGCATTGTACTGCATGAATAGGTCCTCAACTTGTTCAGCTCTCAAGACTTGCCTAAACTCGGCCACATGATCGTATGGGTCTCCAGTGCCATCGAAGTAATTCTTCATGGACTTAACTAGCTTGGTTGGCCTCAAGGTCCAAGTGTGTTTTCTAGGCCTTGACAAAGGAAAATCATCTACATTTCTTTGGTTTCTTGGGTCTCTAGCTCTCTCAGTTTCCACTCTATCTGTCTCTGTTCTCATCCTTTCTCTTACCAATGGGTTGGAAAAACTTACTTCTGACCTATCTCTACTTCTGTCCTTGTGAGCTCCATGAGCTTGGGATGTCCCCACCCCTTGGTGACTATAGGAGACATTAGAGCTTGGATGGGGAAAAAAAACTCTCCCTTCCAAGTGTAGGCGTGCCTACCATGTTCTAAGACCCCAAAGATCCTCTCGAAAGTATTATCTAGGTAGGTTACTTTGCCTAGGCTATCAGGATCTTTGAACTCATAGATTGTGAGCATTCCTACTTCATTAGGATGGTCAGGCTTGTACCTCCAAAAAGCTTCGCCAGTCTCTCAATTTATGAGAAGGTCTATGCTCTTATTGTCCTGGGGAACCCACTCGGGATTAATGATTCTTGTTAGGATTAATTTACCTCGAGGGGTTCTAGGCTCTCCTCCTATGTTCCCTTGCTCTAGGTCACCTATATCCGTTTCTGGGATCACATTACCAAATTTGTATGTCCTATCTGGGTGGGTGGTGACCACATACATGGTTCCCTCTTTGTCCAGGTATGCACCATTTTCAAACTTGACTGCTGGATGTTCCAATCCAATGGGTTGATCTGGGTTTTTGATCTGGACCACGAATCTTCTTAGGCCATCCTCATAGATGCAAGCACCTAATCGGTTGGTCCTAGGATATTCCAGTTGAGTCTTGTAAGGACCTTCAACCTTTTGTAAGTAGGCCACACCTAAACTTCTTGTGGGTCTCTCCCTACCGTGAGACATCTCTGATTCTCTAGTTTCAGAGCTAGGGTAGTGTGGATGAGCACTCAACTACTGAGCCCAAGATCTAGCGATGTGAGTGGCACTCACCTCTGAGGACCTAAGGCTTTGTCTATCTCTCCCTAGGTGCCGTCCTGATCTAAGGTTCATATGCCTGAATGAACAATCTCAATTTTTACCCAAGGTACAACCTCGTTGCTAATTCTTTCTTATCAATAACTGGATTCCTTTTATTTCGTTATCATATTTATGATCTTGTCTGATTTTGCATCATTAAGATTACTTGAATGTATATTTGCACTTGGAGTTGATCGCAATAAAATTAATTCTTTCCTTTAAGATTATTATCATATGCACAGGTTATCTCTTGACTTGAACTTAATTACTTAGACAGTCCTCAACTTGTCTTGTGGCTATTGTCACGCTTACTTCTAGCATGACTCACACTTAGTCTAAGCTAGGAATTGACAAAGGGAGTTGAGAATGATCCAACCTCACTTGCTTATCCCTTGCTCGTTGGTGCTCAAGAACCTCATCCTCAAGCTTGCAGAATCCTTGCTTTGGATGTCCTCTAGTGCTCTCATGGACCTGTAAGAGTGCCAGAGTTAGCTCAAGATTTACATTCAAATGACATAACAAAACCTTTTCATTCATGTACTTCAGAGCCCAAATTGCCCTTTTTTTAATGGAAAATAATCCTAAAGATCCCTCAGTTTGCTTCCCTCTGGGTATGGTCAACTTCAAAATACCCTATGTATAACTCCCTGTATTTGCTGGGATTCAAAACAAGCTTTCCAACAAGACCAAAACCACTAAAAACGAAATTCTTATGAGGAAGTTATGTCTATTCAGGGTTCTAGGGCTAAAACATGATCACAACAGGCTAACAGGCAAATAGGAATAGCTCATAGTGTTTTCTAAGGCCTCGTTATGCTCTAATAACCCTTAATGTTTCCCAAATTTTGGCAAAAAAATAATAGACCAAATTTCTTTTGCCCTAAATTATGTCGAATTTGCCCATCAATCGCGATTGAGTGGTCTGTCAATTGCGATTGATGTGTCAGTCGCGATCAACTAGTCGATCACGATTGATAGGTCTGTCGTGGCTATCGATCGCGATTGATGGGTCAGTCGCAATTGACATGTGGCCTAAAATTTCAGTCAATCGTGGTCAAACATCGTTGACTGTCCGTCGCGATTGACAGGTCCGTCGGGCCTGTCGGTTGCGATTGATGGGTCAATCGGGATCGATGGGTCGATCATGATTGACACATGGTACGTGGAGGCTCTATCGATTGTGGTCAATTGGTCATGGACTCTATCGGTTGCGATCGACGTGTCGATCGCGATTGACAGATCCGTCAGCAGGTGTCCATCGTCATTTGTCAATCGTGATTGACAGAAAATAGAGGCATTTCAAAATTTTAAATACACTTTTAGGATGCCCTAAGCCTACACATCATGTTTATGCACTTAGTTTAGCAAAATGATCGATTTTTTGTCAGTCGCGATTGATAGAGGTCAATGCCTCAGGACCTGCACAATAAAAAATTTTACCTGTTGGAGCTGGTACAGCTGCTGGGGATGCTGATTCCTGTAGAAAGTCTCAAAAAGCACACAAAAGCACAAGCACACAATCGCTCTCAAAAGTGAAATGAGGGGAATGGAATGGGAAGGGTGATATGACCAAAAAATTGAAAATTTTGTGAAGGTGGAGATGAAGGTGGGAGATGGTGATGATGATGATGGTGATGAAGATGGTGAAGAAAACAAAAGAAAATAGATCAAGGTGAAGAAAATACCTATGACTCCAACGTCTCAACTCTACATCTTACCATCACACGCTCATCCTCAAAGCTCGATCCCCGGCAATGGTGCCAAAATTTGGTGTAGCTCAGTGATGAGTAGCACCTCCTTTAATGTCAATCCAGGAAGACATGAGGATGGTATGAAGACCTCGAACAAGTGATCGCACAAGTGTGTGAGTGAGAAGCACACAAATGTGCACACACATACACACACACACACAAGGCAAGAACAAAGGGAGAAACAATGGAGTTCTTTAGATTACTAAAAAAGTCTCAAGAACAAGCTCAAATCACTCACAAGCCAACCTAAAAAATGAGCTCTCTAGCTCTTTTTATAGTTTTTGATTAGCTTTGGTCCTTTCCAAACCTAGTGTCTGACCTAGTTAAAAATTAGGTTCCTAAGCTATTTTGGAGGCTCAAACGAGCTCTAAAAATTATGAAAATTGGTACATAAATACTTCTAATACTCCTCAAGCTCGAGGACTCCTTGCCGTGAACAAAATGGAGGCGAGTTTACCAAAAACGGTATTTACAATGTTCATGTAGTGATGAAAATCACTATTGAAAAGAGATTAGGTTGGAAAAATTGATTGGCCTACTTGCCAGATCTGCGTTGGCTGCTTTGCCTACTTGTTCCTTCTCTCTGCTATGAATCCCTTCGTTGGATACCCTGTCGTGTAGGTCTTTGAGTGCCCTGATTGCTAGTGCCCTGACTACTACCAACAAACCTAGTTCTCACCCATGCAAGATATCTTAGATCCTCAACCTAGTCCTTCCATTTTTTAAGTTCATTTTGATGAATCATAGCTACATACAATAGTAAATGCTCATTCTTCATTCTCAACAAGATTAGCAGACTCTGTTTTAAGTGTAGAGGCCTCTATAATAAACATTCCAACCTCTTTTTTCTTTGCCTCTTTTGCAACCATTTTTGGAAAACTCTTTATGACTTGATCATTTCCCTTATAGTATTTGCAAAACTCTTTCTGCTTTTTTGTTTTCTTTCATCTTTGTCTTCCTTCTTGAAATGCACAACATTAGCAATTTTTTCTTACTAGTAGATGAGCTCCATTTACCTTTTCCCTTTTGACTAGCTAGGAAAGGTTCATCCCCAACATGCATAATGACTTGTTCTGCCTAGACTGATCTTTCTACAACAAAACAAAGATTAACTCCTCAAATGTTAAGGAATTTGGTTTGCCTTTCATGATCAATCAAAGAGTAGAAGCAAAACTTTGATATGAATTTGGAAGATAATTAAGAACACTCTTCAAAAGTGAACTATCTAGCAATACTTCATCAACAAAAATCAATTGCTCTTTCAAATCTTTGATCTTTGTCAAAATATTGTCCATAGAATCTCCTTCATTCATATGCAAACTCTCCAAATGTTTTCAGAGGTAACCAAGATGAGCCTCATTTCTTGCCTGGTATAAAGTGCTAAGTGTATCCCAAGCATACCTTGCTATTTTGCAAGAGTGAATATAGGGATAATGAAATGTGTGATAGAAAAAGCTATCAACGCATGTGCCTGAGCCTCTTTGCCATCCCAACAAAGTTGCTCAACAATAGGTGTAGTAGGAACTGCAACACGAACATGTTTCAACACCATGCACAATATTCCACATTCCTTTTGCTACCAATAAATGACACATCATATATGCCCACAATGGGTAATTAGTACCATCCAATCTATTCTCAACAACCAACATATGGAATACATCATTGCTTTCAAACATGGCCAATGAATAAAGTACCCTGATGTAGAAAAATGATTGTATCTCAAAAAGTTGAAAAGAACCTCCCTATCAAGCTCTACTAAACATATAGTAAACTTCGGGGTGCTTGTACTGGCAAACGGAAACCTGCATATATGTTTGGAACAAAAGGATGAAATTGCCTGCACAAGCATTGTGATAATGCATTCGAAGGTTGAAACAAGCTCATATCGAAATTTCAACACCATAGAGCGAAGTTGTTTTGAACTTGTAATCACCCCGAGTATGCTGCAATTCTGAGACTATGACCGAAGGGGTGTTGATGATGCTCTAGATGAAGTAGAGACCTGCTGTAATACCAATTGTTGGAGTTTGATGTCTACAGAAGGACACAAACAACACAAGGAAGAAGAAGAAGCTTGGAGCACAAGACAACACTGAATGAATTACCAAGTTAATGTATAGAGATAAGTAACCCGCTAGGGTTATAGGCATATATACAAGCTAGAAAAAAAAACCTCTTAAAGAGGGAAAATGGTACCCCAGAAGTCCTAAGTGTGTTCATACACATTACCACCAAAATATATCAATAAGAAGAAAGGTATTATTAATATGATACTTCTAAGCATAAAATATGTTGCTTAATTTTGTAGTGAAAGTTACGGAGTGCATTTGACATGACATCAAGTACCTTTTGTTTGAAATAGAAACTCAAATCAAAGTAAGAACCAGATATGCAAGAAGGAATTCATTGAAGAATTCTAGTTTGGTAGCAACCAAAGGTAAGCTACTCAAGACTTAAAGCATATTCATATTAAGGTACTTGAGAATGGCTGAGATGGATCAAGAAAGTTTAAAGAATTGTTTATTCTTAGAATTAGAATAACCAAAAGGCTCTATCAATAGGATGTTAAAGATATTGGCAAGATGAAAACTCATGAAGCTATGAGTTAAAGATCCCCAACAAACCCCATGGATAAAAAGAAAAGAATTAAGGAAGAAGAAGGGACCTAAAGGAGAAAAGACTTGGTCTTATCTCAAGTTAGAATGGCTAGGGGAATATTGAGAGAACCAAATGACCTAGAATCGTCAAAGAAACCAAACCTTTAATGGTTTGATAAGTCATGCCAAGGAAAGTATAAAGGTTGGCCAAAGAAATCTTTGGGATATATGATTAACTGGCATGAGATTTAGACACCTTACTCCTTGCTCTCATGAATGGTACCAACGAATTCCAAAATGGAACTCATGATAATAGAAAATGATTAGAGAGCATTGAGAGGACAAAGAAGGTGGAAAGATAAAGGATGTAGTTCTATGAATTGGGGAAAGAATTCACTGGTATGGGACAATGGCAACTAATTTCCACGAAGATTTTTCTCTCATGCTGAGAGAGAAAAGAGACTCAAGATCTGATAGAAACATTGGGATAAACCTTAAAGATAAGACCATTGGGAGTAAGGTCATCGATTCTTTAAGAGGAGTAAAAATGTACCTCATTGAACCAATTAAATACATTTGGTTGTATTTACAATGACATTTATCCTAGAAAAGGCTATCATTTATCCTCTTAATAATATGCATTCTTTTCAATAGAATGCATACCCAACTTTAGATTGTGCAATAAACATGGAAATGATGATGATAAAACCTTTAAGGAGTTTTTTGAGTTAAACTCCAAAAGTGAGAAGCTTGCTAAGAATCAAGACTATTCAAGTGTAAAGCCTTGAATGATAGAATGAAATATCATTCTTTGAATCTTTGGATGATAAGAATAAGTGATTCAAAAAGGTTTGCTAAGTTCCTAAAAAGGTATGGGATATGATACAAAGAAAGAGGTATCTTTTTTTGCAAGACCTTGAAACTAAAGAACAAAGCAAATTTATTTAACTCCATTAAATCGATAAAAGATCTAGAAGATATCTTCATGGCTTCATAAAGCATTGTTCCTCAATTATTTTGAGGACTTAAAGGAATTGGGTAATTAAGAAATGACTTGTTCCTCTTCATAAAGCATTGGTGACCTTTGAGGTTTGTATATGTAACTATCTAAGGGTATGAACCAAAGTTGGTTCAAGATTATTAGTACTAATGTTCTTTGAAAGAACCAAATGAGCTAAGATGAACAAATAATTTGGATACAAGAAAGGTTTACCAAGTCATTCCAAAAATCATGAAGTCTTAAAGATCAAAGGTTTTCAAAGAAGGATTGACCTAGAAGAACAAGGAAATGTTCCAAAGGTCAATCTAGGGAAAATCAAGGATGATCAAGACAACTGTCGCAAGAGATGAACTTCCCAAAATGGGGTTTATGATCTATCAATCCCATAATACTTGAACATTATGTTTCAATTAAATCTTAGTGATTGATACAAGTCCCCCTAAATTTCCAAGGAATGAGGAGAGTATTTTCCCCTCACTTTATTGATCATGTTTAGACAGGGACAATAAAGCCACTTTCCTAAGTTTACTCTTTGTTAAGGCCCACCAACTATAAATCAAATACATTTTTATTTGTGAGGGGCTATTGATATATTTAGGTAGTGATGTGTGTGAGCACACTAGGACCTTCGGGGCACTTTTTTCCCTCTTTAGGAGGTTTTTTCCTTCGGATTGTATATACGCCTATTGCCCTAACAATTTGCTGATCTTTCTACATTCTAGTGGTAATACATTCACTATTGTGTGTTGTGCTCCAAGCTTCTTCTTATTCCTTGTGTTGTTCACATGCTTCCACAGACCTCGAACTCCAACAATCGGTATCAGAGCAGGTCGTGGCTTCATCTAGGACATTGTCGACACTCCTCTGGTCAGCTCAGTCACATGCATTGATAGCCTTGTCTATCAAACGTGCCATTATTCCTCACATTCGCTCTTGTAGAACAACTAAGGACGCTTGGGATACCCTTACCACATTGTATCAAGCTAGGAATGAGGCTCGTGTTGCTTACGTCCAAAAACAATTGGAGAGTGAATACATGAATGAAGGCGATGCTATGGATAATTTTTTGGCAAAGATCAAGGATTTGAAGGAACAATTGATTTCTGCTGATGAATTCACTTGTGCAGACTCTTCTGAATGCTCTTCCCAACTCATATTAGAATTTTGCTTTTGATCTTCATTTGATGATGAAAGTCAATCCAAATGCCTTAACATTTGAAGAGTTAGTTTCTGTTCTGATGCAGGAAGATCAGTCTAGGCAGAATAGGTCTATTATGCATGTTGGAGATTAAGCTTTTTGGGCTAGCAAGAAGGGCAAAGGTAGATGGAGCTCATCTATTAGTAAGCAGAAATCTGCAAATGCTACACATTTGAAGAAGGAAGACAAAGATGAGAAGAAATAAAAAAAAGCAAAAATTGTTTTACAAATATTGTAAAGCAAAATGATCATGTCATTAAGAGCTGTCCAAAACTGGTTGCTAAAGAGGCAAAGAAGAAAGAGGCCAGAATGTTTGTTGCAGAGGCCTCTACATCGAAAACAGAGACTGCTAATCTTGTGCAGAATGAAGAATGGGCATTTACTACTATTTGCAATTTTGACCCATCTTCTCATGAGCAGTGTATGTCTACAAGTAGACTCAGATGCTGATCTTTGTACATTCTAGTGGTAATAAATTCAGTATTGTGTGTTGTGCTCCAAGCTTCTTCTTCTTCCTTATGCTCTTCGTGTGCTTCCTCAGACCGCAAACTCCAACAGGGGCTATAGAAACTTAAATCAAGTAAAGAACATCATAGGCTTTGGCTATAGAAGATTAAATCAAGTAAAGAACATCATAAACTTTCTCTCTTTTCTGTTGAAAGTGGATTGCATACTCCTAAAAAGTTATACATTTCTAAGAAGGTACAAAGTTTATAGAAATAAAAGATTTTATGGAGTTTGAGTTTTATAGAAGTGTGTTAGACGACCGCCGAATAAGGACAAATGTACGAGGACAGGCGTCTTAAATATAAAAGAACCTTTCGAGAAACGCGCATGTAACTAAAGATTCGTGCACCATTGTAAAAAATCTTCTATATAAGGCAATGAGAAAAGAGTGGCCGAGCGCCCCCAATTTGGGAATTGCAGTGTATTGTTTGAGCGTGTATGTTATTTCTGCTCTGTTCTATTCTATTCTGCGCTTCGTCTAGTCGTTTGTTCGCGTCTTAATACATAGTTACGAATCAGTTGTATTGTGTTACGAATCTATTCGGTAATGGTTGAGTGTGTCGCTGAGTATTATAAAGTGCAGTGTGTTGTTTGTCAGTTCTTCGGCGAAGCCAGGGAACATGAAAGTAGTCTCAACTGTTGGCCTGTTAATGTTTTCTGTAAGTAACTGAAGTCGATACAATAGTCTGCGTTCACTGTGGATTCTGATCCCAGGAAGGACTCGTATCGGTAAGGGTCTGTGTGCCATGGAAATAGTGATAAGATTGTGACGACTCGACTGTTGTTCGAGTAACATACAGTAAGTTTGCATACCTTCAAGTATAGTTGCTCGGTATACTTACCGGTCAAGAAGAGGTGTATATGGAGTAGTATTCGGCTAATGAAGTTGAGTATTCTAGTAGTTATAAGTCAGAACCGGACTACTGCTCTGTTACTATAGCAAGTCCAGTCCGGAAGTTCCAACGTCCTAGTAAGCCGCGCAGTTATCAGTGTTCAGAGTCAAGTACTGAGCTAAGACACGATAGAGTATTATGATTGTGTGAAAAGTTGGGAAAATAGTACAGAGCCTTTGTCTAACAGACCCCTACCACTCCCAAGAACCCCACGTGGTTAAGAATTAGGGTACTTCTAATTATCACAGTAGTAGTGATCAGATCAACTAGTTAGTCTACACATGGAAGAATAGAAAGTTGGGTATGTCCAACCTTCTAAAGTATTCGAAGTCCAGATTCAGAAGTCTGTAGCCTATCCACGGCTAACATTTGGCGCCGTCTGTGGGAAAGTGGCATTAGAGTACCAACTGTTTGTCAAAAGCCAACGTTCAGTTAACATTTGATTAACTAGCAGTAGCAACAGACCCAGATTGTTGCAAACTGCTCAGATAGTGTTACTGCGCAATGATACATGCCGGTTACTCGGTCTGGTGAAACATATCCTAAGAACTGTAAGGCTGAAGCAAGTAAAGCGATAAAGATAGCCTTGAGAGAAGAAGGTATAACCCAATCTGACCCAGTGGTCAAGCAAATTGAGAACGTTACGATTGATTCCGGTCATATTCCGGTGGAACGATCAACGCCTTTGGTACATTCTGGTGCTACTTCGACCCAACCTATCGAAGATATAGCAATTTCAGAATCTACCAAGACGTCGTTAGAAACCAGTCTAAACTCAGAGTTATATACGATCAGAAACACTTTAGGAAAAGAGATCGGTAAAAGCAGAAAACACTGCATTCTGGCACAATTTTGGCTCATTCCGGTGATATTCCGGTGATAGAATCACCAACTATAGGCCAAGGCTTTGCCTTTTTCGCGGAATCTTCAGCCCAAACAGCGTGCTTGGAAGAAAGATTTTGGATATTGGATATCCAGAAGGAAGGAAAACTCTTCGAAGCAGAAGTGCGACGCATTCTAAGTAAAAACAGCACACCGGAAGGCACGCCATCCGGCGATAAAAGTTTCGATAGTTCAACTAACCAACATCAAGATACAGAAGGAAGGCTGAATACACTCACAATGAACGGACAACAACAGCAACAACAGTTATGTCAACCAAGGCCGCCTCCAACAGGAGTAACATACACAAAATTCGGTGGATTCCCAGGAGATGATCCGGATGCTCACGTACGCACTTTCGAAATAAGTTATGCAGTTCTTAACCATCCACCAGATCAGACGTATAAGGCCATCGTTTTTCAATCAACACTGGTAAATGAAGCAGCTAGATGGCTTACGGAATACGATATTAATCATTTCGGTACCTATGACGCAGTACGAGACGCCTTTTTGCAACGATTCAGGCTAAAGAAGAATCCCGCCGAAATCTTTGATTATTTACAAAACAATCGACAAAAGGCTAATCAGACTGTCCAGGAGTATGCTACACTCTTTAGAACACACTTGCGGCAGATACCACAGGCCCACGCTAACTTACTTGATGATGTCATCACTCAGTGGTTCATCAACGGCTTAACCCCACAACTGAAACAGATCATGATCATAAGATGTGTTGGAGCTATGACGCTGGATGCAGTCATTGCCATGGCTCTGCAACTGGAATCCAAGGTCGGTGGATTTACAGAAGATCTGGAGTGGTTAAAAACAAACAAAACTATGGTAGAAGACATAACCAGACAAGTATACTGCATCACATGCAAAAATTCAGGTCACACTAGTGCTAATTGTGCACTAAATCAAACGTTTTGCGCTATCTGCAACACTGCCGGACACACCACCGGAAACTGTGTTTACAATGCTAGAATACAGGGAACAGCAACGGTCAATGCAGTTATACAAGAACATGGAGAGCCAGCGAATCACTATGTGCCTCCGCAATTGAGAAACAATCAACCGCAAGGATATCGGAACTACCGAGGACAGAGGAACAATTTCAATACCAACCACTGGCAGAACGGACCACCACCGGAAAATCCCAATCTACCCCCACCTCGCTGTCATTTTTGCGGCGAATTCGGACACATCAGGAGATTTTGCAAAGATGCAGCTGAGTATGATCAAAGTTAGGACCACCAAAGAAGTCCACCCATTTCACTAGTCTATAGGTACAAGGCATGCATGCATATTCATTTGGAATGATGGAAAGTGATTTGGACAAGGATTTTGATTTCTTTCCTTTCAAATTTAGGAAGATAGTATCCATTATCTGATTATAGGAGACGAATCTAAGGAGCGAGATGACCATGATCAGAGCATAGATCATCGTGCACGGGGGAATACTCCGCATATGATACTTTTAATCATTTCCTAGGACAAAAATTCTTTAAGGAGGGAAGAATGTTGTATAATTCATGGGATCTGAAGGCTAAAATATATGGATTCTAAATTTTAGAATATGGAATATATTTTGTTTGGTTTCGCCCATGATTTACCCTTGGAACATGCTTGAACCTTTGAGTTAAGCCATTGGGGTATTTATTCATATGAGCTCCCAATTGAATGGTTGTGAAGCTTACGCTTAATTTATCCTAAGGCGTGGGAACCTTAGTGTTGGGAGAAGCTTCTTTAAGTGCCAGCTTGGGGTGTACGTGAGAGAAGAATCATCATTTGATTTAGAAGGCATGTGATCACCCTTAGAAAAGTGTCAACATGAGGGACACTTGGGTGGACACTTGGCCAAACCCAAGGACATGTACCCCCTTGGCCTAGAGGTACATATATGGGTGGAGGCATGCTCTCTCTTCATCTTCATGGTTTAGGCTAGTTGATTGTGTAGTTTTGCTAGTTATTTTGCTTGTAGGACTTAGTTATACAACACATATCCTCATCTTGAATAATTGATACAATGTATTTATGTGCACTATGTTGTTGGGGAATATTTATTTTCTTCACCAAAGCATAATTTATAAAATTATGAGTAGTAGAGTCATCTATCATGACCCTCACCATGGTCCTGCAAATTTGAATCCTTTCTAGACCTTTCCAATTAGAGAATGATGTCCAACACCTAAATTTTGTCTTGGTGATGTATTCCTAAGTGAAAAAAATGAATTTGGACTCCTACATTGCCTTAACGAGGCCCTGTAAGTTGTACCTAAAATTTGTGAAAAAATCGTAGAGAGTCTTTGACTTGCAAGCTATTATCCAAATCTTGTGTTCTTGGTGCTTTCATGAAGCTTGTGATCCAAGCTTCAAGTTGCAACAAAAATAGAAGCAATCCGATATTTGGGCGAAGAGAAATGCCTCATTGAATTTGGGGGTGTAGTGTGCTGAAGTAGAAAGCGCAACTTGGTGGATCTTGAGAATATATACTCTAGAGAGCGTGCATAAAAAGTTCTCGAGAACTTTTAGAGAAGAGCCTCCAAATCTTTTCTCAAAATAAAGGAAAAATTAAATTTGCATCACCTATATAAATCCAAGGTTTAATGGAGTTATCAACTTCCTTTGCTTTCTCACCCCACCAAAAGAGCTCACGCACAAGCTTTCTTTATCCCATATATCACAGTTTTTGCCTCACTGCAGCCTATAAAGGTGCTTGAGAATTGAATATTCTTGCCATCTCTAATACGAGAGGAGTCTCACACCTCCAATGAGTATCCATGCTCATAGAACACTCAATATACCTCAATTAATTTGATTACTTGATTCTAGCAATTGAAGATTTACTTAAAGATTATGCCGATTCACAATTTTGAAAAAGATGAATCCTACTTACAATAAGTGTGCGTAATTAATGCTATGGACCCAAGATTAGATATACACGGCCATGAATTTTCATCCATAGTGTAATATCTCAATGACAAATTTTGATACTAACCAATATTCAATTTACAAATGGAAAATTATGAGATATTACAATACGATTAATATGAGAATCCCACGAGAAGAATTACATACAATTAGCTTCAAGCTTACTAGGAGCTACATCTTCTTCATTAATTTCAATTAATTTGAAAGGTATAATGAAAGGTGGACATAACACCCATGAGACCTCTTGAATCTCACAAAGCAGGTTACATGATTAGCAACTACTAGGATATAGAGCTTGAAAGCCCACTAAAGTAGACACTGAGAAGAGACGATTCTAAGGTTAGACGAGATAACTAGTTTTAAATTGACTAACTCGAATGCCCAATGGTCCCCTAAAGAGGCTGGGTTTAACATCTCACCCACTAAATGATGAGAGGTTTCCGACCGCAAGCCACAATGGTTGAATCGAGAGAATAGCATGTCCTTGCACTCAGTGCAATTATCAAATGTATCAAAAACGATAGATTTGTACTGCACATTTTATTTTAGAAAGCTAGCACCATCTCCATCTCTTGAGCTCTTCTTCCATCTTTCTTACGAATTATTCCCATATCTCTTGGTGACTTAGTGTGGGATCCATCCAATAAAACATATGTGGTGTTAGCATTCTCTTTTCCTCCTTTATGAGAATCTAAAAGCCTTCGGAATCCCTCCAACACCTTTCTAATAATCATCCTTTTTTCCCCCTCTTTTATAGAAAGACTATCAACATTCGGGCACACGAAAGAAGTCGACCACTCCACTGTGCCGAAAGAAACATTTGATACCTATTCTTCTTCCTCGTTCACTGAGGCTTTGAAGTGGCCTTCTCTGTTGAGCCATGGCAGAGGACAGGAAGAAGATGCTGGAGGCACTCGTAGCAAAGCGGAAGGCGGAAGCGTCAACGGAAGGCCGTTCTTCAAACAAATCAAAATCATCCTCGCATCTATTCAAGTCCTCGCTTCCACAGAAGAATAGTTCCCTTCCCGTGAAAACTCAGTCCAAGCCTGCCAGTTCTCCTTCTCTCCTACATAAACAGAAGCAAAAGCATCATACCAAAGAAGCACCTCCTCTGAAGAAAAAGAAGCGAGTTGAAAAATATGATACAGAAGATGATGACGATGATGACGACGATGATGATGAAGAAGAGAGCGATGGGGACTCAGAAGAAGAGCCTGTGAAGAAAAAGTTGCCTTCAGCACTCTCAGCCAAAGGCTCTTCTGCTTCCAAAGGTGCATCGTTTAAAGGAAAGCATGATGTGAAGGGCAAGGGTGCAGCTGTTTCCAAGGTTAAAAAGAAGAGCAAAGACAGCAGCGATGATGATGTGGGTTCTGGGGATGAAGATGAGGCAGAAGATGTCGATTCGGATGATGATGGCCTGGACACTTCGAATATTTTGACTAGCCGGACACGCAGTAGTCGTGGTGGCCAACCAACACGCTATAATCTTACGAACATGAGCAGTGATGATGACGATGACGGAAGTGATTAGGGTTACGAGTGAAAATGTTTTTGTGCTTATGTTTTTCTGGTGCTCATCACCTTTTTATTCAGTTTTCTGACCCTAGATGCATGTTATTTTACACATTTTGAACACCCACATAGATCATGTATGTAGCATTCTGAAGCATTTGTCACTCAAAGAATTTTGGTTTTTCTTGTTCTTGTAAATTCTATGCAGAAAATATCGCACTGTGATTGTATTTGGCAGTGCAGGTCAGTTAGGATCCTTTTCTATATGTACTTGTAGAATGCTGTCTACACACATACTAACACTTCATAATCAAGGATATGTTGTACAGGTGCACATAAACATCTGAAAGGGAAGAGTGCTTTATACTCAGATTCACATCTCCAGCTATTGATATTATTACCCTCTGGCACTTTTTGTGCCTGATCTAGAACATATTGATTGGTGATGTTTGATCATACCATTCGTTAGCTTCATTGAAGGTTTTGGAAGGAGTGTGGCAGATAATACAGTCAGTTTATTAGTGTACTGCTCGTGGCATCTCAAAGATCATGAACTATTCTCACTGTTGAGATTGAACCTGTCCCGAATGATAATGGGAAGCCTTCTGTCACAACCCTGTAGTTTGAGGTGGTCGATTTTGACAACTTTATGGTTGCTTGGTGTAGCAATAGGAAGTTCTGAAGGCCACCATAGGTTTCTCCAAACGGGAATATTAACAGACATTTTCTTCTCCCTACAAGGGAGCTGATACTGATTTAATGAGTTAGAAGTATATTCAACCTCCATTGTCCTAGAATACCTGCAGAATCTATCAAAAGTTGAACATTGGCATTTGCTGCACATCCTTTGGCGTTCAATAATCTTCAAATGAGTCTACTACAAAGGGAATTTAGAATGGCTTTGTTATTGTAGGAATGTTTCCATACTAATGGGTCACATTTTTATGGAGAGCGATCCAAGATGCAACCAGGTGGGATGTGTTTCACCATTCATCCATCCATAGTCTCTGACAGATGAAATGCTCTACTGATTGCTTGATATACTTGTCTTGGAGTATTCTAACCATGTTCCTTGTCATGGTGTTGATGTATATTCAGCATATTAATGACATCCTCATCATAAAACAGAGGATAAAATAGCTCTGATTATGTCCTTGTACGGGAAGGCAGTGGCTAAGTCAAGCTTCAGTGAAGATCCTGTACATGTGCTTGAAATAGTTGTAACGTTTTTTGTATCACTGTCATAGTGTTGCTTCTAATTCACTGAAAACATATTTTTTCAATCTTCCAAACTAAGTGATTACTGTTCTAACTTAGTAATCTTATGGTTTATTTCCTAACTCGTCATTCAATATAGAAGATAATTGGGTAAGAAATAGGTTGAAGTTCTATCTATGACTGAAATATCAAAGTGAAGACTCATTCTGTTGGATGTTTGTATATTTCATGTGAGACAAGGTAAGACTTATGCTATAAATCTTTCGTATTGACATATTATCATGAGTGTCTGTGGATGACTTTGTCATTACAGTGTGTGGACAATACACCTTTTGCTCACCTATGGAGCAGAATTATTGCTGTTTCCACCTGTCAATGCAAGTGTGATCCTGTGGCCTGTAACAGGTCCACTCATATGCTTGGAAGTCAGACTTTATATCACATCTGATTTGTTGCATACATGCACATGTACGTACATCAGTCACTAAACCAGATATGTGAATTTATTTTTATTATTTCTAATGACATGCGTAGGCCCTTTATAACCACAAAAGAAAGGATCACATTTGCGTTGACAGATGGAAGCAGCAGTAATTCTGATCTGATGATCAGCAAAAGGTTAATTTGCACACACTGTTATGAGGAAAGCTGACTCCATTTAGCAAAGTGAACCATCACTCGTTGAGGTGAATTAAATGTCAAAACCACATTAACCGGATAAATAGATGTGAAAATGCTCGTATTTGCATCCAACTGTATATTTGTTATTCTTCCCCATCAAACTGCAACAGACCCTTTTGTTATAGTACTGCCGGGCTTGAACTTGATTATGTAAATAGACATCTAGCAATCCCTGCAGGGATCTGAATGTGGACCATTTGTGATTTAAGTTGGTTCGGATCTTTATGGCGTTTGAATGTTACATAAATACAACGTACTACTCTTCATCATTGGTGGTTTAGTACAAGATTCTTTTGAGGTTTATATTATTTCATGCGTATTCAAGGTCTAGTATTCTAGAATTTATGAATACATGAGCATCGACTGTTCATTGAGCAATGCTTCTTCAAATGCTGAGGTCAAGCATAGCTTTTGTATCATTTTCAGAGCTAGAGCATATTTTACCTCGAGTCAATGTTTATTCACACAAATTCTGCATCGTGTGTTGTCACTTTGAATTAAATCCATGGTCTGAGTTGTTCAACGTCGGGGGAGATGTTTGGCATATAGTCGCTTATGATCATTTCAAGGAGAATTAAGCTGAGCTTATTAATATCTCACTTGGAGGAAATGTTTGGTATAATGAACAAATTATAGATCATTGAGGCCAAATGCATAAATGCTTTAGGTGTATCTTGAATGTTGCTTGCAGTGGATCAGTCTACAAGTAATTGATATATGTCTCTACAATATTATGGAATTGGTTTTATGTTTGTTTGCAGCAAGTGATGGTTGCTGTGGTGTCAAATGTATATGCTATGCTTTAAGCCTTTATGGAATGTCAGGTGCAATGTTTATACTTGGTTTTGAGGCTGGGTGCAATCACAACTATGTTGGCTCAAATTTACTGTAGATTCCAAATCTGGCGCAGATGTTTGGACTTGCTCCAATGTTGAATACAATATTAGAGTGCGACGTGTCTATGTAAAACAGAACAGGGATACTGGATCTTACCCACTACATGGTAGAAAGTGGGACTTACAAAGAATCTGATGTCAAGAACAACTCTTCTCCGGATCCAGTGAGGAAAAAGTTTTGAAAGCAGGAGTTCTCAAAACTTTAAAGACATTAGCTTGGTGTGAAGTCTCTGTGTTTTTGTAATTCCTAAAACAACTGCTTAAAGAATGTAGGTTTTACAAACATTCGTGTACAGGTGTTACGGCACTAGAGCCCTGGGTAAGTAATATCATCGAAGGGCCACTACCTTTCAAAGTCAAGACTTTTAAGCTCTTATGAATAGAAATCTTCTTGTTTTCTAGTGAGTTTTCACGGACACCTTGTTTTTCAAGAATTCTAGTGGCTCTAACAAGAACAATTTGGACATTAAGCAGTGAATCATATTTTTACTTATGTAATCTTGAAAATACAGAGTAATTTTGAAAATATAGAGTTTGAATGAAGGTTACTTGGTGATGCCATGAATATTTTGACCATTGGATGTTTACTTGAAGAATGATGAGGCATATAGTTCTGTCTGCTATAGCTGAACTAAGTTAACCACAGAAGAGCAGCTGGAAAATTGGGGGAGAAAAAAGGGATGAAGAAAAGACTAGTGGCTTGTGGTGTAATGTCCATTCACAAGACTTTTGGGTCAGCTTGATTAGGTTGGTGAAATTGTAGTCATGGCTTTTCTTCCCGTTCTGAAACAGGCGATTAATCTATGAACTGAGGTGATTTTCTAGGCTGGAATCAATGCCATGCAGTGGAGCTCATTTACGCCCATCTAAACTTTGCTGGTTGTCCATGAGGTACTTGAGCTGCATCATAAACAATTCCATCAAGTCTAGAAGCTCTTACTAGACTGGATGTTCTGCTTCTCTTTTTCGCTGTGTTTTTTGGGTCACATAGTGATTATAATGGAGTGCATTGCTACTGCTTATGATGTATGAACATTCGTTTGCTATTTTGCAGGCTTGTCCACCAGCTCCTCCCACAGCTGATGGTTTCTGTGTGACTATTACGGAGGTTGTACCAGCCTTCAGTTTCCTTATCCCCTGGGAAGAAGCTTCGAGTGATTGGATGAACAGCCGTTTCACTCGCTGAATCTGAATGACCATCCTTGATATAGAATATCTTTCACAAGAATGGCCATCCTTGATGTAGGGTCTGTTCCACAAGAATGGCCATCCTCAATAAAGAGTCTTGTCTACATGCTTGAATCATTTATGGAGTCTTAGATTGATTGTGCTTCAAGTCCATTTTATGCTGTGATACCAAATTTTCACTGCGGGACAGCTTCATTTTGCGTCGACAAGACCTTTGTGACTATCTTTAAATGGTTTGACTTGCGGGCTCCTGGAAGGGTATGCTCAATTCCTCTGAGTCAAAGGAGTGACAAGTTCTCATAATAGAAAAATCGAAGATTCATTCAGTCACAAGCAACACTTGATTAAGATGGAACTGTCTGAGCAATTTACTTATTGTAAGTTCCATAAAAGTTCTCCCCTCCACCTTTCACATCATATGATTTGCACCACATGACTTGTAGCACTTATATGTGTGGTTCTCTTTGCACAAAGAGAAACGTGTAAAAATCATTCACTATTTGCATAAACTATTTCCCCTTGTAGATTGTACTATGTACAATGTAAAAGTCTCTCTCTATCTGCACCAACTATTTCCCTAGTACTATGTACTAATATCATCTAACATATACAAAGCAACATCATTTCTTGCATATCATGTTTGCATTGAAACGTAGTAAAATATGCCATTGGTTAGGAGAGGCAAGGAAACAAAATGTCCAGAGGAGTTATCTTGTTTTTAAGGGAAGCACATCATTTTGAGGGAAGTACATCACTTCCTTTTGAGTTTCAACTCAGGCACCCATGCTTTTGTTGAAAATTAGCGAAATATAGCATTTGCTAGGAAAGGTAAGGAAGAGAAGAAGGCTATAAGGCATCCTTTGTTTTAGAGGCAATTGTAAACAAGCTAAAACAAGGAGAGAGATCGAGTGTACAAGGAATTACTATACAAGGTAACGATGAACAACTTGACCTGGATAACAAAATGTAGATATGTAATCTTTCAATTTGAGATAATTTGCAGGATTTAGTACTTACGAACTTGAATGTACAATGTATGAGAACTCCAGCCATATTTTTGTAGCCATAATGATATATTACAAAGGGTTTTCCTATCCCTCAACGGTTAGGTAGGAAATTCAAACCTTTTCAAAACAATTGAAGTTTGTATAATCATCAAGATCAAACTCTTGTAAATCTCATTTTAACGTATTAAGGCTAGTATGCCTAGGGTTCAGAAATACTTTATGGAAACAAATGTTTCAATTTCATACCAAGGCTTCAAAGGATCCACCAAACCATCAAATGGGAGTTTTTTGGGGATCACGTCAATCATATCAGAAATCACCTCTTGTTTTAGGCACTTGAAGATCTGAATCCAGACCTTTGAGAGACCTTGAGGAATTTGTAGATCTTAATCTGAACACTCGAGTGATCTTGAAGCAGCCACTTGTAGATCTTAGTATAAACTCTTTATCAACCATTCTATGTGTGTTAAAGATTGTGATTAGCACAATCCATTTTATTTACAGCTACCTGCATTCTTATTCTATGCTTTGATCTTTGTTGAGTTTCATGGGCATTACGATTAGAATAAAGGGAGTATAACAAACCTATTTGCAAGTTGACAAGTAGTGTTGATAGCCTTATTAAATGCTAAAAATTGTGATGACTTTACATAAATACATTTTTCCTTCACTCCCTCCACCTCCGTTTTTTTTCTCCACCTCCACGACCCTCTGTTTCTCCTCCATTTCTTCTCTTCTTTTCCCTACCACTCTGTTTTATGTTATCTTGACCAATAAGATAATCTTCGCTCACTTAGACACCAAAATTTTATAGCGCTATAACTCAATTAATTGCAATATAAGACTTTGAATATTCATAGAAGATGTTATTTACTCATACACAACACTTATACATTGAACACAATCGATTCAAAATAAAGACTTTCATTCATTATGCTTGATTATGATAGTTGTGCACATCATGAGATTGTGTCTCCTCTTCTAGTCTATTCTTTCTTATTTGTTTTCGTCCTTCCACACCAACTCTCCGTCTTCTCTTTTTGATATGTTAGATTTATTGCTTTATATAATTATAAATGTATTGATGAAATTTGATTGAATTTTTGATTTTGTTGGCTAACTCGAATTCATTGGAATGAGTAGCTTGATTTACATTTTACAAAATACATTGGATTGATGGTTGACACACTACCCAAGCCATCTTCTATCCATAATTGGTCAAATATGACACTCATACAATGTGTAAGCTAGGGTTTCCATCAAAATGGTAATGCACAATTTGCTTCTCATGATAGGGACCTTACAAGTTTGCAATACAAAACACAATTACAAGGGGTGGGCGTTGTCTATGTACTAATGTTTTGGTGTGTACATTCTCTTAACTATAATGCAAAAAAAGAGGCAAATCATGTTGGTTTTTATTTAGCCATGTACTAGTGAGGGTTTGGCATTGTCTATGTACTAATGTCTTGATGTGTACATTTTCTCATCTAAAATGCTAAAAAAGAAGCAAATCATGTTTCTTTTTATTTAGCTTTGGTGAAAGAATTTGTCGTTGTTGGTTGCTTTCCACTTATGAAATTTCACTCAAACTGTGGGAGAAACAATATCTTTAAACTCATATTTTCAATTTGCATTCTCTCATATAATTTGACTTGCAATAGCCCTAAAGTTTTATGAACTAAATGTATTAAATTCCAATTTTAGGACTCCTAGATACCTATCCATATGTTGCATTTTAATGGATTTCCTTTGATTGATTGGAATACTTTAACTTGCTTATTACTCCAACATTAAAAATATATTGTAGTGGTTGAATTTTGTTGATAAGAATTCTCCTCCTTGATTAGTGTACATTTTTTTCATCCTTCTATCACTTTGATTTTTAACAACCATGTATCACACTTGAATTTGTCAAAGCATCAATATTCTCAAAAACAAAAATACATATATGTTTCTATTAGAGCCATTGAATAATAGAAAGAAGTACAAAGATCCCTATTAAGAAGGGTTAGACATTGTACACAAGGATTAACATTTTCCAACTCTAGAGGAGCTTGAAATTAGTTCTTGATTGCACATGGAGCTACCTTATAGTTGTTTGCCTATCATGCAAGCATCACATGGTTCTTGCAATTTTGTAGGAATATGTGTTAAAATATCTTTAGATACAATGAATCTAAGATACTTGAATTGCTAGAGCCATGATTTAGTAGTATCTTTGTCTTTTGTAATAGTGTAGTCTTTATGCAAATAAGAGAGACAAGAAGCACAAAGGCAAGAAGAAGAAAGAAGAGAATTCCCAAGCCAACTTTGCAAGCAAGTGCAAGTGGAAAGGAAGAAGGAAGGAACAAAGCATGACAAAGCAAAAGGCGAGAATGTTCAACCTTGTGCCATCTGTGATAAGACCAACCACACCACTAAGAGTCAGTGGTTCAATGGGAACACCTAGAAAGGAAGTAGAGGAGGCAGATATGGAAGTAATACAAGTAGGGGTGGACACAACTTCAACAACAAGAATAGAAGTCATAACATAAGGGATTACAAAAATTATTCTGAAGACCAACAACATGAAGACACATTTCTTTTAATGAATCTAAGCCACAAGGACGATAAAGAAGATGATAATTTATTCTATATAGATTCATGATGTTTGAATCATGTTGCATGCAACATAGATCTCTTATCTAATTTGGAAAGTCCAAAGCATAGACATGAAGTTCAAATAGGGGATAACACAAAGCATAGTGTGGAGAAGATTGGTAATGTCAAGACTTCCAATGGCAGGACCAACATTTTGAAAAAGGTACTATATGTTCCCACTATTACCAAAAACCTAATAAGTGTAGGCTAAATGGTTGAGAAAGTATTGCAAGTTAGGTTCACCCAATGTGGAGCTTTTATGGAAGATCCATGTCAAGGCTTCAAGAAGATAGCTAGAGGTGAGAAGCATGGTAAGCTCTTTACTTCTGAAGTAGGAAAAACTAAAAACATAGCTTTATTCAACTTGAGCCTCAAACCTTAAGTGATCTTGAAGTGTGGCATAAGAGGCTAGCTTATGTGAATGAAAGAACCTTGAAAGATATATGCAGGGATCAAAGTGTTCTAGGAATGCAAACATATCAAAGCAACACATGATCAACAAATGTGATGCATGTCCGATTGGAAAGGCACAAAGACAACCATTCAACCATAAAGGCTACATCCACAACAATCTTTTGGACTTAGTGCACATTGATGTGTGGGGATGAAGTCGAGAACCTTCATTGGCAGAATCAAGGTATTATGTCTCATTTATTGATGACGATCGTAGATGGACTGTTCTATACTTTATCAAGGGTAAGAATGAAGTGTTTGATTGCTTCAAAAAGTATCTAGCACATGTGGAGACTCATATAGATAGATCACTCAAGAATTGTTGATGTGATGGAGGGGGAGAATAATTCTACAAGGAATTTGATGAGTTCTTGAAAGATAAAGATATCAAGAGGGAAGTGATTACTAGGTACTCTCCTCAAATGAATGGAATTGTAGAGAGAAGAAACAAGACATTGGTTGTATAATCCAGAACAATGCTTGAAGAAAAGAGGTTTCCACATTATCTATGGGCAAATGCTATTTCAACTATTGTGTACCTTATCAATAGACTATCATCAAAATCACTCCAAGGTATGACTCCTTATGAAGCATGATATGGAAGAAAACCTAATCTTGGATATTGCAAGTTGTTTGGTTGTTTAGCTTATGTTCATGTACCTTCATAAAATAGAGGTAAGCTAGATGAAAGCACAACAAAGGCAACATTTATTGGATATGATTCAACTCAGATGTGTTAGAGGTTCTATAATCCTTCAACCAAGCAATTCACTACAAGTAGGGATGTTGTGTTTGAAGAACACAGGTCTTGGTATGATGAAGACAAACAAAAGGTAACCCTACCATATGATCTTGATTTTGATTTCCATCAATTAGAAAGCAAGCATGATACACACGTCCAAGATCCAAGAAGTGAAGGTCAACAAGGGAGAAAGAACAACCAAAAGGTATGGATATGGTTCCACATTTGTTGCAAAGCATTCAATATACTTGGCAAAGGAATCAATTTCAAAAGAACCCTCAACCTATGAAGAGGCAAAGGGAAACCCTAATTGGAGAAAGGCTATGAAAGAAGAAATAGATGCATCAAAGGAGATGGCCACTTGGGATTTGGTTCCAATGTCACCCAATGTACGATATGATAGAGGTGCATCTAATTTGCTATCACGCAAGGTCTACACCAGCCATTTTGGCATAGTTTTTGCCTACTCAATATCAGCTCTCTCATCAACAAGTGCATCATGTAAATCTGCATCAGAAATGGAATGATTTGCATCATCACATGAAACCTGCAAAGGCTGAGAAGTTGCCTCATTAGGACCAACAATAGGTTGTCCACCTGTAAAAAGAGGCAGCAAAGTATCATACATGTCTTTGGAGCTAGCAATTGTCTCGTTAGTTCATGAAATCAATGGCTAAATAGCATATTCCATAAAAACAACATCACAGCTAACCATAATGCATTTAGTCTATGGATGATACATACGATAGCCTTTACTTTTCAGAATTGTACAAAAAAAAAAACATTCTACTGCTTTGTCATCCAATTTTTTGCGATGTTGTTCATGCACTAATGCATATGCCAGACAACCAAAAACATGCAGATGAGCAATAGATGGCTTGCAACCATGCCAATCCTCATATGGAGTGATAGACTGCAGCGCTTTAGTGGGACACCTGTTCAGTACATATGCTGCACACATAATAGCCTCAAGCCAGAAACTATGTGGTAAAGCCTGACTCTTGATTATACACCTCACCATCTTCGTGAGTGACCTGTTCTTTTGTTCAAACACCCCATTCTGTTGAGGTGTATAGGACACTGTACACTGATGTTTTATCCCACGTTTAGCCAAAAATGCATTAAAGTCAGAAGACATATATTCCCCCCCTTGATCAGAACGGAGGTTGCCCATTGTACATGCTGATAGATTTTCAGCCAAAACCAAAAACTATTTGAAACACGTCGGACTTTGCCTTCAATGGATATACCCATGCATGCTTGGAAAAAGCATCTGGGAATATAACCATGGAAACCAGACCATTAAGAGTACACCTTGGTGACCATGATTCCCACATATGTTTCAACATAATATCGAGTCCAATAAATCTGCTTATCATCAGAATCCCTTGGTTAAAGAAACATAATCCAAAAATTAATTAGGAAAAGAATAAAATCACCCGTCGAGATATCCAGAAGAAGTCAACATATGTCGGGTCCGAAGACTTCATACATACAATAAGGAAGGAACCGACATATATGATCTATGCCATACCAACTCAAGAGCCCAAGAAAGATGATTCAATGAAGCTACTTGACCAATACCAAGGTTTTGAAGATGTTTTTGAAAAAAAGAATGCAAATATCCTCCCAGAGCGTAGAACTTATGATTGTGCCATAGAACTTCAAGAGGGAGCACAACCACCCTTTGGACCAATCTATAGAATATCCCCAAAGGAACTTACAGAACTACGTAAGAATATTTTATCAAACACTTGAAGTCTCTTGTAGGAGCCCCTATCCTATTTGTGAAGAAGAAGGACAAGACTCTTCGAATGTGTGTAGACTATCAGGGGTTGAATAAAGTCACAATAAAGAACACATACCCTCTACCACTTATGTCAGAGCTCTTGGAACGCCTCGTAAAAGCAAATTTCTTCACAAAGATTGACCTTTGAGGAGCTTACAATCTTATCAGGATAAGAGAAGGAGACGAATAGAAGACAACATTTCGAACAAGGTATGGACACTTTGAATATGTAGTTATGCCATTTGGTTTCACAAATGCTCCAGTTGTCTTCCAACATATGATGAATGATATCTTTGGAGATTATTTAGGTGATTTTGTGGTAATATATCTCAATGATATCATGATATTCTCCAAAGATCTAGAGGATCATGAATATCACATAAAGATAGTCTTAGAGAAACTAAGAGAAAAAGGTTTATATTAAAAATTGGAGAAGTGATCTTTCCATCAGATGAAAGTGGAGTTTTTATGGTACACTGTATCAGAGAAAGGGATCTTTATGGACCCTAAGAAGATTGAGACAATCCTTGATTGGCAACCACCTTCATCTGTTTGAGATGTATAATGTTTCCTAGGGTTTTCCAATTTCTATAGGACATTCATCAGAGATTACTCCAAGATAGTGACATCTTTTAACAAGCTTATAGGGAACTCCAAATTCTCATGGACCAAAGAAGCAGAAAAAGCCTTTCAGACCTTGAAATTAGCATTCACTACTGCTCCAATTCTAGTTCATCCTGTTTCCAACAAGCCCTTCTTCCTAGAGACATATTCATCAAACTTTGCCCTAGGGGACATTCATTCCCAATATGGAGATGATGCACACCCACATCCAATTGCATATCATTCAAGGAAAATTTTCCCTCTAGAGATTAATTATGAAATTCATGATAAAGAATTCTTGCCATAGTGGACACATTTGATACCTGGCATCACTATCTAGAAGGAGAAGCTCATAAACTTACTGTGTATATAAATCACAAGAACCTAGAGTATTTTATGACCACCTGCATGCTCAATATAAGGCAATATTGATGGAGTAACTTTTTATCCAGGTTCGACTTTGTCATCACATACCGTCCAGGACGTCAACAATGTCAGTCAGATGCCTTGTCAAGAAGATCTTACCTTGCACCAAAGAAGGGTGAAGAGGCATTTGATCAATAGGAGAGTGTATTACTCAAGCATGAGCATCTCCAGTTAGCAGCTATCTCTTCAAGCCATTGTGAAGATTCAACCTTGAATCATTTGATCCATGAGAGTTTACCACGAGATGAATTATTTTGTAACATTAAGCAAAAAAAATCAAGAAGGAAAAATTCAAGAAGTGAATGAATTCCAAGAAACGTTGTATGTCGAATTCAAATTCAAAATTCAAATGAATCATCTATATAAGATGAATGTAAAACTCGCGCGATAGAACAATCCATATCTGAGTCCTTGTTGATCTCATTGTAGGAGAGTGTGGCTTACTTCATAGCCTACATCTCTTAATATCATTGAGCATTTTTTATCATGCCAATGATCATGTATAACATTGTTTCATAATACAATAGATCATTCATTATATCTGCTGGTCTCTCTGTCATTGTCACTTATAACAGCCATTTTGTATTGCTCATATCTCAGTCATTTCTCCACCATTTTCAATGTTCTATAGCTTTTTGGAATCAGCTCTGCGTCCCCTACTTTCTATAAAATTTTTAAGACTTTATATTTAGTGGATTTAGAGAAAAGTGCGTCGAGGTGATCACTGGTCAAACTCTGCCGAATTCCTAAAAAATCGAGGGTAATGATTTGATTGCTAAATTGATTGCTCTGTGTATAGTGCATCATTTCAAGTGATTCCACTTGGAATCATTAGCTTATTAAGTTAGTTTAATATCTCCAAAAGGAAGTTTTCTATTTCCTTGTGTACTGGAAGCACTGAGCTTAACAAGCAGCAGGTGTGTGAACAAAAATAGAAGGTTTTCATTGATTGTTGAAGTTGGAAGTAGTCTGTTTTGTATCAATCATTTCTCACATCATCTCCAAAGCACATAGGCACTTGTTTAGCATCATTGGAAAGTTAAGAAGGCCTACAAACTAATTCTGAATCAAAAGGGGGCTTGTACAAAGCAAGGATTAGCAGTACCTACTCATTTCTTGGAGTGTTCATCCATCTTTCTAACAGTGGTATCAGAGCAAAGCTAAGGTAAAATGGGAGATGGTTTTCCTTCTTTCATTGATAAATTGGACAAGAACAACTATCAAGCATGGTCCTTAAGGATGAAGACATACTTGCAAGGAAGCGTCTCTATGGATACATCTAAGGAGATGAGGAGATGCCCATTTTTAGAAGCAAAGGACAACCTACAAGAGAGGAGCATGAAAGACTCAATTCATGGTGTGCCAAGGATGCATTAGCAAGGTCATAATTACTTAACTCAATCTCTGATTTTCTTCTTCCACACATTAGGAATTGTAAGACATCCCAAGAGACTTGGGAGACATTATCTTCCTATTTCTCTTCCAACACAAGGACTAGGAAGAACCAATTGTGGATTGAGTTTACCACTCAAAGAAAGCAACCCAAGAAAGGCATCTTAGAGTATGTGACCAAAGTCAAGGATGTAGCTGACCAATTGTGGATTGAGTTTACCACTCAAAGAAAGCAACCCAAGCAAGGAATCTCAGAGTATGTGACCAAAGTCAAGGATGTAGCTGACCAATTGGAAAGCATAGGAGAAGAGATTGAAGAGGAGCAGATTGTAAGACAGGCAATCAATGGTATTAAGGCAGATGACAAATGGGAGAGCTTCACAACTGCCATGGACTTGTACATGGACATGCAAATTCTAGATCTTACCACACTCATGGGGAAAATCTTCACCCATGAAGCCAAGCTCAACAAGAATGGAGATTCATCAAGAGGTAATAGCTCTTATGCCCTATACACAGATAAAAGTAAGTCTAAAGAGAAAGGAAAAAGCAAGAAGATTGAGGATGAAGGAGCTACCTCCCAAGCCAACTATGTAGGGAGAGGTAGAAACTCAAGAGGAAGGGGCAGAGGAGGTAAGCAAGGTAGGGAGAGATTGTCAAATCATACTACAGATGAGTGTTACAGGAACTTCAAGAATCAGAGAGGTAGAGGATTTCAAATAGGTGGATATACACAATCAAGAGGAAGATCCAACCATCATCAAGGTTACAATAACCACTACAACAACAACTATAATAACAACTACCAAGGAGGTTACAAAGCAAGGAAAGACTACAACTATTATACAGAGGAGCAAGAGGATTCTCTTCTGATTATGAATATGACTTCAAAACCAGGTATAAATGATGACCATCTCTTCTACATTGACTCAAGATGCTCAAACCATGTGGCAGACAATGTAGCTCTTCTCTCTGATCTTGAGGAACCTAAGGATAAACATCAAGTACAAACAGGTGATGACACCAAGCACTCAATGATCAAGGTAGGAAATGTCAAAACCTCTAATGAAAATAAAAATCTATTGAGCAGGGTTCTATATGTACCTACAACTACCAAGAATTTGATGAGTGTTGGACAGATTGTGGAAAAGGGTTTGCACGTCAGGTTAAATAAATATGGATCATTTGTGGAGGATCCCCAACATGGATTCAAGAGAATTGCCAAAGGAGAAAAGATAGGTAGATTATTCACTTTTGAACTTGAAGATACAAGGAATATTGCACTTCATAGTTACAAAGACCAAACACTATCAGAGCTTCAAATTTGGCATAAGAGATTAGGGCATATTGGTGAGAGAACTTTAAAACAAATATGTAGAGACCAATGTGTACTTGGGATACCTAATGTATCCAAGAAACACATGATCTATAAATGTGGTGCTTGTCAGTTTGGAAAATCTCACAGGGTACCCTTCTCAAGGAAAGACTACATGCATGAGGACTACCTAGAGCTTGTCCATACAGATGTATGGGGACCAAGCAAGGATCCCTCAATTTTTGGATTAAGGTATTATGTATCTTTCATTGATGATTTCAGTAGATGGACTATCTTAAATTTTATGAAGCACAAAGATGAAGTATTCAATTGCTTTAAAAAGTATCTTTAAAAAGTATCTTGCACTTGTTGAGAACCAAACAGGAAGAAGTCTAAAGAGACTAAGGTCATATGGAGGAGGTGAGTACTTCTCAAATGATTTTGATGCATTCTTGCAAGATAGAGGAATCAAGAGAGAAATTACAACAAGGTATACCCCTGAGCAAAATGGGGTGGCAGAGAGGAGAAATAGACTAATTGTTGAAACAACTAGGTCAATGTTAAATGAGAAAAAAATACCTAATCACTTGTGGGCAAAGAGTGTACCTACTGCCACTTATCTTGTAAACAGGCTGTCATCCAAATCTCTTGATGGGATGACCCCATATGAAGCATGGCATGGTAGAAGACCTTCACTTGATCATTGCACGATCTTTGGATGTGTTGCTTATGTGCATATCCCTTCTCAAATCAGAGGGAAGCTAGACCCTAAGGTAGAGAAGTGCATCTTCATAGGGTATGACTTGAATCAGAAAGGATACAGGTTCTACAATCCTTCCAACAAAGGATTTATGGTCAGTAGAGATGTTGTCTTTGATGAGAATGACTTTTGGTTTGGAAGCTGCCAAGAGGATTTTGAAGTACCTTAAGGGCACTCAAAATCAAGGATTATGCTTTCCTTATACCTCAGATTTGGACATCAAGATATATTCAGATGCAGATTGGGCAGGTTGCAAAGATGATAGAAGGAGTACCTCAGGTTACCTATCTTTTGCAGGTGACAAACCTATATCATGGTCTTCAAAGAAGCAACCTACTGTTGCTTTATCTTTATAGAGGCAGAGTATAGAGGATTGGCCAATGCTACTCAAGAGGCCATATGAATGAGATTGTTATATACAGATTTAGGTTTGCATACTACATCTCCAATGATTTTTGGAGATAATACAAGCTCACTACATCTTGCAGCAAATCCTATTTATCATGCTAGGACCAAGAATATAGAGGTCCACTTTCATGAGAGAGAAGCTATTGAGCAAGGAAATTCAGTTGGCATATGTATCAACTAATATGCAATGTGTAGACTTATTGACTAAAGCATTAGATGATACAAAACTTTGCAGGTTTAAGTCTATGATTGGATTGCAGGACATTCAAGAGGAGTGAATAAGAAGACCAAGCCAAGATGTTTGGCTTGAGGGGGAGCTGTTGGTGCAAATACCAAGCCTACATACTTGGCTAGATATAAAGACTTTATGTGCAAATGTTTGAAGACCCATGAGAACCATTGCTATGGATTGTTTACCTTTTACCACTTATAAAAGTCTATTTGACTAGATGGAAAAGCTACAACTTTATTTGGAGAGAATATCTCCTAGATTTTAGGATCACTTTTGTAGAGAAAGTCAATGATGAATTCAAATTCAAAATTCAAATGAATCATCTATATAAGATGAATGTACCCTAAGATGGATTGTCATCTTGCTTGATTCTGACATCCAAAGATCATGTTTCAAATTGATGATATCATTGATGACATCATCAATTTGTAACCAACCTCATCAATCACCCTTGAAAGGCCTATATAAGGAGGGGTTGGCCACATAGATAATCAGTCTTGCCAATACCACTCTTGGGAGCTCAAGGAGTCATGACTGCCAAGTAAGTACTCTCCAAGTTCCAGTTCTATCTCGTAGTACAAAATCTTGGCTATTTCTTGTATCTAGTTCATCTCCCTAAAGGGAATTCTTGAATTCTTGATATTTGTTTCATACTTACGATCCTGGGTTGTGGGATCTCGTATATCATCTTTAGTCAAGTTATCCATACCTATGAGTCCTGGGTTGTGGGACATCTTGTATCAATCACATATTCTTGTATCATTTTCCCTATGTGGGTGTTCTTGTAATGAAAAGTATATTTCCAAAATCTTGTCTAGTGTGGTCCAAGAGCACAATCTAGTGCTCCCGTGACAATTAGTTCCAATGAACTTTATATCCACATTCTTGCTCATAACTTTATCTCGAACATAATGATAACACATGTCTATGTGATTACTTCGTGCATGAAACATTGGACTGTTTGTCAAGTGAATGCTTGACATGTTGTCACCATAAAATGGAATGGTCTCTACCTGCACATCAAGATCAGCAAAGAGCTTCTTAATCCACATAGATTCATAAGTTGCAAAGGTGAATCCTCTATATTTAGCTTCTGTAGATGATAATGCAATAGTGGGTTGCTTCTTCGAGCTCCATGTGATAGATTTTCTACCTATCATGAACACATAACCTAAAATGGATCTTCCGTCTTCCTTTGAACCAGCCCAATCGGCATCACTAGAGCCCTTTACATGCAATTCTTCATCATATCTATAAAACAAGGCATGATTGACTGTGTGCTTGACATATCTTAGCACTCATTTGGCTGAATTTAAATGTTCAATTGTTGGAGTTTGCATAAATTGAGAAAGTACTCCAACGATATAACACAAATCTGGTCTTGTGATTGTAGCATAGATCAATGAACCTATAATACTCCTATATGTAGTTACATCATGTAACTTCTCTTCATCATTTGAGCATAACTTCACATTTGTGTCCATAGGTTGAGTGAGTGGTTTGCATTCACTCATTCCAAATCTGAAAAGAACATCCAACATGTACTTTCTTTGCATCAAGTAGATAAAATCTTTCCCATAGACCACCTCAATGCCTAAAAAATATTTCAGCTTGCCAATATCTAAGATTTTAGACTCCTTACTGAGTTTTCTTTTGATCTATTTTATTCCTACTACATTACTTCTTATTATGATGAGATCATCAACATATATGCAGATGTATACCTACTTGCCTTCTTTCTTCATGTAGAGAGAAGGATATGCACTATTCAGATTATACCCACACCTTCTGAGGTACTCAACTAATCTATGGTTCCAAGCATGTGGTTCCTTCACTTGATGTGTTCACATAGTTATTTTGGCTCCTTTAGCTTCCTCCATTCGGCCTTCTATTCTTTTGCCAACAATCATTTGCATAATGTCCTATTTTACCACAATGATAACATGTTATACCTTTATGAGGATTGTATGAACCTCGACCTCTTCCTCTATTTCTTCCTCGACCTCGTCCATGTGTGTTGTCATTCAAGTTGTCCTTGTTGTCCTCCGAGTTGTGTTGCCTGGAATTTGTGTTGTTGTAACATCTTCCTCTTCCTCTCGAGCCTCCTCTTGAGTTCCTTCCTCTACCTTGACCTACATATAACATTTGTCTATGGCTGTCCTTACCTTTATTGCCTTCTCCTTGTTGAGCAACCTCTTCAGCCACAAGATTTTGTATAATCTCCTCGAATGTTGGTAGAGAATCTCTATAAAGAATGTTTGTGATGAGGGGATTCCACTTTTCTTCACTCCTCAATCCATGGAGGGTTATTTGGACGATTTCTTCCTCTTCTATCTAGCATCCAACTTATGCTAGTTGATCTCGAAGCTCCTTGATCTTCAATATATACTCACTAATGCTTTGGTTTGAGATTTTTCTTCATATTGTTGAGCTGTTCTTGAGTTGCATCTTTCAAGAACTTTTTGAGGTAGCATACACCTTCTCCAATGCTTTCCAAACTTCCTTAGCTGTCTCTAGGCTTTGCACATGACCAATCATAGTGTTAGAAATAACTTGTGAAATGAGGAACATCACCCTTCGATTCCTCTCTTCCCAATCTACAAATTGTCTCCTTTGTGCTGGAGTAACATTGGGATCTTGAAGATCCACTAGTTGTGGATCATCTCCAATAACTGGACTCCATAAACCTTTACCTTTAAGGTAATTTGTCATTCTATACCTCCAAGACTGAAAATTATCTTTATCTAACTTCTCAACTTGTTGTCCTAAATTAGCCATTGAAAACTTCTAAGTGAAGTTTACCTCAATATATTGTGGCACACTCTGTCTTGAATTTACAAAGTTCCCCCTTGATTTGTAGCTTCTTCTTTGCTTTAGTTCAATTCCAATGCTTTGTTATTGAGCTCTGATACGAACTATTGGAGAATTCCTCTCCTATGCATAGTGAAAAGTGTAGAAGACCTTCTCACGATCATGACTTTTACCTGCAACTAAACCTTAGAATGAAAACTAGTATCAATTAAAGAACACAATGAACTTGTGGCTTTGGTAAGTCAAACTTGAGACTAATAGCTTTCAAATAAGCTATCAAACAATCAATTCGAGTATTTTTGGTTTGGAAATTCTTTGCCTCAAAACAAGCTGCCTGTCCACTCAGTTAGGCTAAAAACTGGTCTTTAATAAAAACTTTATAACTCGAAGAAATGGATACATACATTGAGAGATATGACTCTTACAATCAAGCTACCTAGAAATGGTGAGTGGCTGGACATAGTTTGTGAGGCTGTAGAAAATGAAATGACTAAAACCAAATGAACTATCTACAAAGGGACTTCATCTCCTTCTTCCTCTATCCACTTGTAGAAGTGGTGGAACATTTAAAGACTATATAAAGACTTCAAAACCATTGGACAATACATTGAAGCAATATACATACACTTTGGATCATCATTGTGTTGCTCCTTCATTTCTCTACACCATATTCTTCAACAACAATGAACTTGTAGAGGCGTTACTCTCTCTATAGATCTCAAATCGGATAAGTGAGCATTCATTGAAAAGGTATTATATGTCTAGTTTATGCCTACACATTTTCAAAGCATTTGGTTTTGTAAACCTGGAGAAATCTCAATTTTACTGTCTGAGGGTCTATCTTTGTGCATCCTTGAAAAATAGAGAGTACTTCCGTTGAGTGTTAAGTTCATTCCAGAAGCATATCTTGCTTATTAATTTTATTCTTGTGCATTTTAGACACTCAAACATATTTTTATCATTCCTCCAAAAGGAAGTTTTTCAATTGTAATCATGCTGGCTGCTATGAGCATTTGAAGTTGATTGTTTCATCCAAAGATAACAAGTTTTTTGAGTTAGTCAATGCACAAAACTATCTGTTTTGTATCAAACTTTCTCCTTGATGCTCCAAAGTACATACTAGATTTTATTGCATTAATCACATGCCTATAAGGTCTATTTGACTCTCCATAAGTTCAAGGGCTGGTCCTATGTCGGTTGACTGGGCCAAACTTTGTCACTTCGCAACTCACTTTTCTACCTCCTACAAGGTTCTCGAAGTTTTCTTAGTATACAACTCAATAAAATGGAGTTGTAGAAAGAAAGAAGAGGTCTCTCATAAAAATGGTGAGGTGTATTGTCAAAATTCAAGCTTTATCACATAGCTTTTGGCTTGAGGCTATTATGTGTGCAACATATGTACTTAACAAGTGTCCCACAAAAGCACTACAATCTATCTTTCCATATGAGACTTGGATGGTCGCAAGCCATTGGTTGTTCATCTGCATGTCTTCGATTGTCTGTTATATGCATTAATGCCTAAACAACAATGCAGGTAATTGGATGATAAAGTAGTGAAATGTATTTACAATTTTGAAAGCAAAGGCTATCATCTGTACCATCCACATGCTAAATGCATTTTGGTTAGCCATGATGTTTTTTTTGGGAAGATGTAATTCCTCCATTACTTTCGAGTATTAAGGAGACATCAATTAGCTCCAAATATGTGTATAACACTTTAATGCCTCTTTTTACAAGTGGACACTCGAGTACTAATCCAAATGAGGTGATTTGTCAGCCTTTACAAGTTCCACATGATGATGCAGATCATCCCATTTCAGATGCAGATTTACATGATGCACTTGTTGATGAGAGAGCTGATAAAGAGGAGGAAAAAATTATGCCTAAATGACTTGTGCATACTTTAAGAGATATAAAATCAGATGCATCTATATATTGTACTCGTTCAGGCTCTCATAGTACTTCCTTTGCATTAGATTTCTATGCGATGGTTGCCTCCTGTTTTTGTGATGAGAATGAGCCTGTTTCTTTTGACAAAGCATAAAATTTAGAAAATTGGATGGCTCCTATGCAATTAGAATATGATGTTATTTGGTTCTTTGCACCCACTTGTCAAATGACCACTGTTCCTAGGATATGTGCACTTGCAGGTCATCATGGTTGGAATGTAGATCAATTGGACATTAAAACTACATTTTTGGATGGTGACTTACATGAAGAAGTTTATGTAATTCAGAAAAATGGTGTATGAAAACAAAGTGTGCAGATTGAAAAAGGCATTACATGGTTTGAAAGAAGCACCACGTGCGTGATATGAAAAGATACATGCCTACTTGAATTGCAAATGGTTTTGAGAACAATCCAAGTGAGAGAACCTTATATGTTAAGCATGTAGATGATGTACTTCTATTCATTATTGTGTATGTTGATGACATGCTGATCATTGGTCCTAATGAGAAGCATATTGCTGGATTTGAGGCTAATTTGCATGCCTCCTTTGAGATGTTAGATTTGGGGGATTCACATCATTATTTGGGCATTCATTTTATGCAAGATGATGGGGGAATAACTTTGTGTGAAACAAAATATATTGAGACATTATTGTAGCATTTTTGGCCTCGAAGATTGCAAACCTATCACCACTCTTAATGGAAACAGGTTTAGGATTGAGTCTTCATGATGCTGGGGATGCATTTGATGTTGTTCTCTATCAATAGACTGTTGGATGCTTGATTTTCTTATGCATAACTTGACTTGATATTAAGTTTGTTGTCTCTCAGATGAGCCGGTTTATGCATTACCCAGATGTCAAGCATTGGCAAGTGGTTAAGGGCATCTTTCGCTGCTTGATTTTTACCCAATTACTTGGGTTGTTTTATCCCAAGGGGGGATCATTACCTTGTGATTTACATACTTTTTTTGACTCAAACTGGGTTGGTTGATATGACACTCATGTTTCCACTAGTGGTTTTTGCTTCATGATTGGTAGCTCATGCATATCTTGGTTGAGCAAGAAGCAGCCTATTATGGCCACTTCTAGTTGTGAGGCTGAGTATAGGAAAGCTTTCATATTAAACACATAGTGTGCATGGCTGAGACATCTTTTGGATGATTTGGGTTTTGGTTAGTCTTCTGCTACCACCATCTTCATAGAGAGTTAGAGTGCATTGGCAGTAGTGAGGAACTTTATGTTCCATGATCTCACAAAGCATATTGAGATGCATTATCATTATGTCAGCGAGAGGTTCTCTGTTGGAGAGATTAGTTTGGCATATGTGTCCACAGAGGAGCACATTGCAGACCTTTTCAAAAAGGCTCTACTTAAGGACATCTTTGAAGATTTCGACAAAGCTTTGGGATTACTTCCTTTTGTGGATTGATCTTTGTCCACATAGCTTGGCACTACCTTATACAAGAGTGCCAAGTGCTTGTTCACCACATCACTCCGATGGGGAATTTGTTGATATATTTTGGTAGTGTTGTGTGTGAACACACTTAGGATGGCCGATGTACTTTTTTCCCTCTTTAGTAGGTTTTTTCCTCGTGTTGTATATATGCCTATAACCCTAACATGTATATATGCCTATAACCCTAACATGTCACTTATCTTTATACATTTACTTGGTAATTCATTCAGTGTTGTGTTGTGCTCCAAGCTTCTTTTTCTTCCTTGCGTTTTTCTTATGCTTGCATAGATCTCAAAGTCCAACATTTTCTAGACGCACTTCTTTCCATATAATATTATTTGATCCATCTAAAATTTGTGCACTACAATTTCCAAATCATGCTTCAAGACCATGTTCTATCAGTAAAGAAACTAAATTTGTTTGCAATATAAGCAAATAGAACACATCATGAAGCTTCAACATTGATGAAAGAAAAAAAAGAGAAGGTTCTATTTCCTTTGTTTAAATATTTCAAATCATTTTTCATAACCACATCTATTGGTTCCTATGGAAGCATAAAAAAATTGTACCAAACTTTCTAATTAATCATGTGACAAGATGCTTCATTATCACTCAAGGTTTATCAACACAATCTTGGGGGAATGAACATACCTCCTTTATAGAAATCCTTGGTTTAAGATCAATGTTTTTTTATAAAAAAATTCCTTATTCTTTCATGGGTTTGATAGTGCCATTCCTCTTTTATCTTGCCTTTTTCTTCAATCCGTCGTGGCATACCCTTATTCTCAATAGCAATTACCAATGAATTGATTTCTATTTGGATTATTCTTTCAATTTTTAGAAGAGCCTTGCCTCTTTGGATTGGTTGAGAAGGAAATATTTGTTGAAAAAAACCACGCAAATCTTCAAAAATAAGAGGAATGGGTTTACCTAAGGTATTTAGAGATGTCACTAGTCCATCATATGTTGTTGGAAGTATTTTAGCACATGGATCATCCAATTCTTGAATGATTATGACAGAACCATCAATATCTAATTAACGTTGCAAATGTCTCATCTACTTGATGAACCCTCTATCCTTCTCTAATGTTGAGTGCATTTCATTTTCAATTTGATTCTCTATATTTTGAATTCTAGTGTGACCAATATTCTATGACTGGAAAACCAATATGGCTCAAGTTTCTTTTGCTTCAATATTGTGATAATAAAGTAAGCACAAGATCATTTACATTTGTAACATTTGCACATAGAACGTCTACATTTGCTTCTTCCATGTTGGAATAAACTTTGGGTATCGCTCTTGATTTTGTTGGATTTTGCATCAAAATAAGCTTCATATCGAGTACTTATTGGTCCCATGACATTGTCTAGTAGTTTATGGGATTGCAAAATCATTGATATTTTGAAATTCAATGTATATTTTGCTCCATCAAGCTTCCTTTAATGAAGGAAATTGGATGGATGAAAATCAATGTAGTAGAGGCAATATAGTATATGCAACAAAGCCATTGGATGAGTGAGATGAATCCATCACTCAGGTACTAAGTTTATGTACCCAAACGTTCATGAAGAAACTCCATCTAGCTACAATAAACTCTAAAAATTCATACCATGTAAAAAAGAACATTATGTATAGGAGATGATTGTGGTAAAATATTAGAAAATAGTTATAACAAAGCTTGAAAGTCTCCTGCGTATAGAAAGTGCAAAAACTATGGAATTTTTCACGTGTGGCTTCAAAACTACATCCGCAATGTCAATCTGCACAACTTTCCATGGAAAAATACAAGGTATAAACATGTGGGCTTAAATATGGACGAGCGAATGGAAGGTATATGCATAAAATCAAAGTTAAGATCAAATTTGCATTCCAAAATAATCCAAAGTGGTTCACACAACAATTAATAGATTTAACTTAAATCACATTCAAAACTACTTGAAATACCACTAGGAAGTGAGTCAAGTCTACCTAAGCCATATTCTAACATAATTGGTCAAATGTGATCCTTTATCCATCATATAGTCTAGGGTTTCCACCAAATAGGTAATATGCAATTGACTCTCCTTATAATAGAGATCTTAAAAGTTTGAAGTATAAAAGTAGGTATTTTAAATATACTAGCCGAGGAAAATAAACACTGTTATTTATGAAAGTATTTGGTTGGTTTGGAGCCCATCACAATAAGAGAACTTATATATTGACATATGCATGTATGGTAGTCCACAATCTAGGTACTGGATATCCATGCTAAACTAGGCACACATGGTCATCTATGTGAGGACATATCTTTCCATGGCCTATGCATAGGTGACTTTCACTCAAAACAAAACTTCAAGTTAAGCCAACAAACTATAGCATGTGTTTCCCCATGTAGATTTGTCTACATCATGGTAATAAATCATCTACTTTAAGAGTGTTGTAATTAGTAAAAGCATCATTGTATTTGCTATTTTTAATGACTTTTTGAAATTTGTATTATATATATTTTATGTCATGATGAAGGAGATAAGGAAGAGAGCTCACTCATACACTCTCATACTCAAAGAGGAGCACACACATAAATTGAGACAAGGAAGGATGATCTTCTTCTTCTTCTTCTTCTTCTATTACATAAAAGGAATATACAAGAATGACCTAAAAACAACAATACAACAAGTGCAATATATAAATAATCCAATGGCTACGATTCAAAGTTTCAAAATTCCAAACCACTCTTCTCACAAAACCCATGAATTCATAGTGGTTTTAGAGGCTTTGACTAGAAGAAAACAAGGGAAGCCTAGTCCTAGTCTAGTGAATTGGGAATCTAGAATGTGGCCACCACCCTCTTCTCATTGGTCCATCACTAATCACTCCTTAATCTAAAAGGCCCATGCATGGTTCATTTTTTCCCCCTAATGTGCAGGCAAACATGTCAGTACTGGAAGTTTTATGATATTTTGACAGTGGTCATATGCCCATTTTGCAGAGGATACTCTGGCAAAATTTTTCCAGATTCTTGGTTTAGTCAACTATATAGTGTCGATTTACTCTTTGATACACTTATTCATTGGTGTTTGGAATCTTCTAGCTCCATTATCATTCTATTCAGTTCTCTACCATCATGGCATCAGAGGTCTCATGCACATCTGGTGGATTAGGGTCTAGTGCCAGTGTTCCAAGGAGGATCTATAACTTGCAGGGAAAAGACCATTTTGAGATCCAAAAATTTGATGGCACAAACTTTACTCTATGGAAGAATCAGATTAAAGATGTGCCGATTCAAAAGAGGCAATGGAAGCTAGTAAATGGGATTTCAAAGAAGCCTACTGACATGGATGAAGATGATTGGGATGAGTTACATGAAATGTCCAAGTCTACCATTCGCTTGCACCTGGCAGATAATGTTTACTTTACAGTATTAGATTGTGAAAGTGCATAGGAGCTTTGGAAGAAGTTATTCAATAGATATGAAAAAGAGACGGCACCAAATAAAGTGTATCTGATGAGAAAATTATATGACCTTTGCATGAAGGACACAGATAGTGTTGCTACTCATCTAAATGAGTTTGATGCTATATTCTTCCAGTTACAGGCTCAGAAAATGGATATGGATAACGAAATGAAAGCAATATTGCTGTTATGCACCTTGCCATCATCATGGGATACATTTTGCATAGCTATTAGCAATAGTGCACCTAGTGGTAAACTCGTCTATGATGACATATGTGGAGCACTCTTGAGTGAGGAGATTCGTAGAAAATCTATGGTTGGCACTCAGAGTGGAGATGCATATAATGTTCGTGATTCTTACCAAGGAAAGAATAAACAACATGGTGGTCAATGGAATAAGAGTAGAAGTAAATCAAGGAAGAGGGATATCCAATGACATTATTGTCATAAGAAAGGACATATGAAGAAAGACTGTTATGCATTAAAGAATGCTAAAGGTAAAGGATAGAACGTTGATGGGCATGTTAAACAATTACTTGCACCATCTACTTCAACTATGAAGATTGAAGAAATTAATGCTATTTTTGATGATGCTGATGTGTTGACACTTGATAGTACTGTGCCATCTCAGGTGCTTATGGCTGATTCTCTTTCCCACACATGGCTGCTAGATTCTGGTGCTTCTTTCCATGTGACACCACACAGAGAATGGTTCTCTAATTATGCAGCAAATTCTCTTGGTACCGTGAGACTTGGTGACTCCTACCAGTGTGATGTTGTGAGGATTGGAGATGTGGTTGTGCAGTCACTACAACAGATCGATGGTATACTGAGGTTTTTATTGAGGAAAATGAACGCGGCTTTATTTGCCATGACACCGGTGTAAAGGTCGGTATAGGCGTCGGTATAGGCATCGGTATATGCATCGGTAATACCGGCGTACATACCAAGGCTTTTGCTGGAAGTAACGTCGCCTATACCGTCACCTTCTGGGTGTAGCGACGGTTATTCTGATGACACTACTAGGAGTACCGTCGCGTATACCGACGACCATACCTGCAATTTTTTTTTGGGCAGAGTGTTTTGTCTTTTGCTACAACAACATTTTACCATGATGTTGCTTAACAAAAGACAATACACTCTGCCCAAAAAAAACCGAGTACATGTGATGTGTACTCTAATGACAACCGAAATATGATTTCATGAAACAGAGTATTATTGTACACAAAAGAGATAATCAGAATGAACAATGAACCATGTACAAAAGAAGTTATATATTACAATAATGAAGCATGTACAAGAGTGTGGCAAACCACTGTCATATATGACGCTTTTACAAAATGTGGCAAAGCAATGTATTGCCATATGGAAATCAAATACAAATTATTGGTCTTCCACTGCCATACACATGCAAAGAACGTTCCATATCAACAGTCCTGCAACAAAGAACATTAATGGAATGAGATAAATTCACATGAAAATTACAAACAACAAGTAAAAACCAAGTTTATATATTAATTACCTCATCGCAAATGCTCCCATGAAACTACCGCATCGCATCCCTCCAAGTCCTGCAATAGTGTAGTCAAACCATGACTATATCTGTAAGACTCCTCCGTTCGTGTTGGAGGACGACCCATTGCCAGCTCCTAAAACAAATATAAAAAGATTAGAGAAACATATATGAGAAATTTAACACAAATAAATTCAATGAATGAAATGGTACTTACAAACTCATGACGCATCGTGTCATATCTGCCCCTGCCCAAATGTGACGGTCCAATCGTGTCTAGACGTGTGGCTGTGGCATTTTGCTGCTGGTGATATCGATTAGGAGTCTGCTGCTGCTCATCACGAATCATGTCCCACTCCTCAGCATCTAACCATACAAGCTTTGGTAAGCCTTCTCTGAATGCATCATGAGCCTCGGATCGTCGATGCGACATGACCTCACATGCGGTGTGCAAAATCCACTCTGAACTGACAATCGACTGTCTATCGGCTGGTCGGAACTCCTGGTAAATTGTCTGTGTGATATAATTCTTCCGATCTTTATCCTATTCACTCCATTTCAGCATGATGGAGTGTCCAAACTGGATGGAGCAAAGCTGTCGTATGCGTGCACGCATTGCTTTGCCAGCCGCATCCATCACCGCAGCTCCTTCTCGGATACTATACACCTTGGAGTCATCATGGTCATGAGCACCCCAAGGTGTACGTGGTGTACTGCGTGGTGTACTGCGTGGCATACCTACATCTGAGGTACTCTTCCTAGGAGTAGAAGCAGGTGACACAACGTCCGTCACACTTCCTCCACAACAACCGCCTCCTCCGCCTCCAGACCTACTTGTAGATCCACTCCTAGAACCTTCTGCTCCAGAGCGTGACCTCGATCTACGAGACGGGCTAGACCCTGTATCGTGCTGAGGTGTCAAATGCACATGTCTACTAGTAGACCCAGTAGGAGATGGCTGCAAAGATGGTCGTGGTGACATCACAAAGCTAGGAGACATACCTCCTACGGGAGTAGCACCACCCGCAGGAGTGACACCGGCAGGAGTGACACCGGCGGGAGTGACACCGGTGGGAGTGAGGCCAGCGGGAGTGAGGCCGACAGGAGTAAGGCCGCCAGGAGTGAGGCCGGGAGGAGTGCTACCACGAGCAATCCAATACTGTGTTGCAGCGGCCATATACGCAGGAGGAACCTGAGAGATGAACTCCAAAAACTGCTCCTCTGTCATGCAATGTGGAGTGACTGGAGGACTGTCTCCCATCGTGCTCTGTAATAAAAGAACTCAAATAATTAGCATGCGATAAGAAAAATAATATAGGGAATAAACAAAAAAAAAACAAAAAATTAGTACGTACAAGTGTTTTATTCAAAAGTCCTCTATTCTAGTATCCTCTTGAAGATCCGATGCTTTGAGAATATCTATCTCTATATTGATGGCTTCTAAATTGCTTGCTATGCTGGTTTCCTCCTGATCATCGTCTATTGCTTCGTCTTCTCGAACAATGACCTCTTCTTCTCGAACAATGATCTCTTCCTCCTCAACTATCGAATGAATCTCTGAGCCCACTAGAGATGGACTTTCTTCTACATCTATGTTTTCAAAAATTTGTCTACTACGTGGAGCAACTTGTAAAACGAATAGCCACTCTGGGTCTTTTGAATCTGGTATAAAAACAACTTGCTCACAGTGTTCGGGAAGTACAAATGTATCCCTTTCATCTGTCCATAATCTTGTGGAGTCGACTTGAAACAAACCGCTCTTATCCCGTCTCACTGTTGCGTTTCTTCCAGAGGTGACTACTTTGAACCATTTCACGTCAAAAACAAAGTAATCAAACTTTCTGAAAGATAGTTTCAAGATGTCTTGAATCACACCACAATAATCTAACTCGCCTTCTAGAGCATTATTATCTCTTGCACTCGCTCTACTTTTTTGTAAAAAATTCACCATCACTCCACTATCAAAAGTAGACCTATTTTGATCAATTTGTGCGATTCGAAAGTGTCGTCCATGAGACCATAGTGCACCGTATTTAATATACTCCCAATCACATCCTTTTGCGAGTTCTTCTTCTTCTTCAGAGATATCTTCACCCGCTGCCTTTGCTTGTGAAACCGCTGCATCTAGCCATCTGCTCATTGGAAAAGGTGGGAGAGGTCGAAGATTTTCTGGAAGAGGCAAAAATCGAGTGGAACGATTTCTTCGAAACTGAGCTCTTTCCTTTGCGTTAGTTTCCTTGGCAAGTTCATACCTTTCTAACCACTTTTGCATAGGCTCAGAGTTAACTATGCAAAACTTCATTGCCTTCTCTCTGAAAGCTGCATCCATTTTTCTTTGCAATCCTTTACCTTGTGGTTCATTGCCTACGAGACAAACATCTTCATCATCGCTCCATAAGTGAGGCATTTCGGGATCCGATATACATAGAAACTCAGTTATGAATACAAGAGATTCTTGTACAAGCCATCCCTCTGCCATGCTACCCTCTGGACGTGCTCTCTGTCAAACAAACCCTTTTAATGTCTTCAGAAAGCGCTCTAAGAAGAACATCCATCAACTATGGACAGTTCCTGCTATTGCAACTTCATCTACTACATGAACCAGTAAATGAAGTTGAATAGTGAGAATACTTGTGGGAAAGTATTTCTCTACCATACAAACAACCTCGATAGCATTGAGTTTCGCACTCTCTATGCTATCTCTATTTATCTCTTTAGAAGATATCCACCATACTAAAGAACTAATTTTATAAATGGTTTTTCGTACATCCTCTGAAAGACAATCTTTTAGGGCTACAGGGAGCACAATCTGTAAGAACTTGTGCCAATCATGAGACTTGAGTCCTGCAAGATCGTCGTTTCGTGTGAAAGCAGTCTTTAGACATCTCATGCATCCAGTAGGTGTACGAAACTCTGAAATTATTTTCTTCACTTGTTGCTCTTCCATCCTGCGAAGCACCCAAGGAGCTCTTGGTAACGATACTGTTCTGTTGGGCTTAGTAATTGCCCACAACTCTCGCATACGACCTCGCTCTTCTAAGTCATCCCTTTGTGCTTTGCTTTCTTTCTTTCCGATCAAAGTTTTCCAAAGAATCTCTCCCACATTCTTGAAAATATGCATCGGGTCTAGCAAATGATTGATCACCAATTCACTCCAATAAGGGAGTTCATGAAAAATGGACAACCGTTTCATGCCAGCAACTGGATTTTCTGAATCCCACAGTTGTTTCCAATCGCTAGCTTTCATTTGGTGTTGCGCTTGTCGACCAATTTGTCCTTCATGTAAAACATGCCCATCAGGCAAATATCTATGATGTCCTTCATAGACAGTTTTACGTAGTGCTTTGGAATAGCGTGCTTCGAGTCGTGGTCCGCATAAAGGACAAGCATGATAACCTGAAATCGATAAACCTGAACATTCACCATAACCAGACCAATCATGCATTGTCCACATAAGTATGCCTTGCACTCGCACGTCTCGTCTTCTTATAGGTTGAGACATGTCACGCACAGTGATCCCATCCCATAAAATGCGCAGTTCTTCCACAAATGGTGCAAGATATACATCCATGTTTTTTACCTTATACTTACCTGGTACAATAAGAGCTAATAATAAATGACCTTTCTTTGTGGCCAACCATGGTGGGATATTATAATTGACCAAACATACAAGCCATGTGCTCCATGAAGAACTCCGTAATCCAAATGGATTCACTCCATCCATAGCTAGGCCTAGACGTATGGACCGAGGCTCACTAGCAAACTCTGGCCACTTACTATCTATGTGCTTCCAAGCATCAGAGTCAGCTGGCACTCGCATTACATTATCTGTAGACCTGCTCTTTGTATGCCGTGACATTAACTCAGCTATAGATTTGCATCTAAACATGTTCTTAAACACTAGTTCTTTTTATATTTATTATGTATATAATTATCTTATTATATATATATTTATTTATATATTCAGATTTTTTTTCCTTACGTAATCCAATTTTTATATATTTAATTATATATATTTAATTATAAATATTTAATTAAATTATTTAAAACACTAATTTTTTTTATATTTATTTATGTATATAATAATCTGATTTTATATATATATTTATTTATATATTCAAAATTTTTTCCTTACGTAATCCTATTTTTATATATTTAATTTTATATATTTAATTTTATATATTTAATTAAAACCCTAATATTAAAATTCTAGATCTAAAATACTAAACCCTAAAACCCTAATCTTAAATATCTAGAGCTAAAATATGTATATTTCTGTATACATGTGTATATACATGTATATATGTATTATATGTGCATGTGTATGTGTGCATATATGTTATGTAGGTGTTAAAACCCTAAAACCCTAATCTTAAAAATTTAAATATAAAATATGTATATTTTTGTATGCACGTGTATCTACATGTATGTATGTAGACTTAAATCTGAAATACTAAACCCTAAAACCCTAATCTTAAATATCTAGACCTAAAATACGTATATTTTTGTATACATGTGTATATGCATGTATATATGTATTATATGTGCATGTGTATGTGTGCATATATGTTATGTAGGTGTTAAAACCCTAAAACCCTAATCTTAAAGATTTAAATCTAAAATATGTATATTTTTGTATGCATGTGTATGTACATGTATGTATGTATTATATGTATATGTGTGTTTGTGTATATATGTTATCTACGTATTAAAACCCTAAGACCCTAATAAGAAAGACTTAGACTTAAATATGAAATACTAAACCCTAAAACCCTAATCTTAAATATCTATACCCAAAATATGTATATTTCTGTATACATGTGTATATACATGTATATATATATATATATATTATGTGTATGTGTATGTATGTGTGAATAGCATAAAAACCCTAATCCTATTTTTATATATTTGATGTAAAAAAAAATTCAAAATAAAAATAGGATTATATGTGTGTATGTATGCATGTGTGTATATATGTGTGTGTATGTATGCATGTGTACATGTGTGTGTGTGTGTATGTATGCATGTGTATACATGTGTGTGTATGTGTATGTATATGTATGTAGGCATGCATATGTGTGCATGTGTGTGTACGTGTGTGTATATATGCATGCATGTATGTGTATGTGTATGCATGTGTATACATGTGTGTGTATGTATACATGCATGTGTGTATATGTGTGTATGTATGCATGTGTGTATATATGTGTGTATGCATGCATGTGTGTATATGTGTGTGTATGTATGCATGCATGTGTGTATATGTGTGTATATATGCGTGTGTGTATGTATGCGTGTATATGTGTGTGTGTATGTGTATGTATGCATATGTGTATATATGTGTGTGTATGTATGTGTGTATGCATGTGTGTGTATGTATGCATGTGTGTGTATGTATGCATGTGTGTAAATTTATGTGTGTGTATGCATGCATGTGTGTATATGTGTGTGTGTATGTAAGCATGCATGTGTCTATAGGTGTGTGTATGTAAGCATGAATGTGTGTACATGTATGTGTGTATGTATGCATGTGTGTACATGTATGTGTGTATGTATGCATGTGTAAATATGTGTGTGTATGTATGCTCTATTTTTCTATCTCTATCTTCCTTTCTCTTCTCTCTATCTTCTTTTCTCTTCTCTCTCTCTCTTTCTTTCTCTCTCTCTCTCTCTCTCTCTTTCTTTCTTTCTCTCTCTCTCTCTCTCTCTCTCTCTCTCTCTCTCTCTCTTTCTCTCTCTCTCTATCAATAGAGAATAAAAGAATCACTTACAAGTATGTTCCTCTTTTGAATCGTTGTCGTCAAAGCGTAATGTAGGTCGTCTATCGTCCAATTCCAAACAATCGATGCCAAAGAACTTCTGCAAAATCAAAGAAAAGAGAAATTACAAACCCTAAAGCATAGAGAAATACAAATGCTAACAGTACATGCAACACTTACCAAGATGTGAGATCTAAGCCGAGAGAGAGTGTGTGTGTGTAGACAGAGAGATCCGTGTGTGTGTGTGTGCACAAAACAATGCAGGTCGCAATTCGGTTTGCACGAGCAAGTTCGACAAAAGACCAGCAGTACTCAAACACGCGCAAAAATGTAAATTTTTGCTCTCGGGTTCGCGGTATGTTTAAAACTCGCCGCCGGTATAGGCACCGGTATGGGCGTCAGTATATGCGCCGGTAGTTCCCAGTAACTTACCGACGCTTATACCAATGCTCATACTGACACCTATACCGACGCATATACCGACGCACATACCGGCGGGTGCGGGCCACACCAACAATCCGTTTAAAACGGTCATACTGACGGTCACTTGACCGGCGGTATCTCTTAGTGAGATTTTCCGAGGCCTATACTGACGCCGACTATGACTGTCGGTATATGAAGCATCGGTATGCCCCTCATATGTTGTAGTGAGTTCACTGATGATTCAAAATTTATTATGCATAATGTATGCCATGCACCTCATTTATCATGCAGTTTGATGTTAGTTGGTCAACTTGATGACCTTGGTTACAAGGTGGTTTCTATGCTCAATCCTTTTGTATATCAAAGGGCAATATGGTTATTGCAAAAGGAAGCAAAGTTGGCTCACTTCATCCTTTATTTGTATCACAGAAAGAACACTTGTTAGCTATTTCTTAGTAGCCTGTGGCTTGTATTTGGCATGGTTTTTTGGGCACCTATATCTCATAGTGGAATGGAAAATCTTTCTCATTCAGGCTACTTACTGTGTTGTCTTTCTCCGATTTTTCATTTTGTGAGCATTGTCAATATGTAAAGCAAAACCAAAATGTGCATAGAACGCACATTGAATCTTCAATTCAGCCTTTAGATCTCATTCATACAGATGTGTGTGTGGTCCTATTCCCACTAGGTCCTTAGGTGGTTCTCTCTACTTTATCACTTTCATAGATGATGCTACTAGAAAAGTTTGAATGATGAGGCATTCCCTACTTTCAGAAAATGGCTTGCTTCAATTGAGATTGAAAAAGGAACTAAGCTTAAGGCTTTACGTTCAGATAATGGAGGTGAGTATAACTCACATGAATTCAGCCTTTTCTGTCAGTCTAGAGGGATTTGTAGAGAATTTACAACTCCTTATACCCCAGTACAAAATGATGTAGCTGAGAGGATGAATAGAACTATTCAAGATAGAGTAGTCTCTATGTTGCATCATGCAAACCTCTCACAAGGCTTTTGGGAAGAAGTAGTATTGACTACAGTTCATGTGATTAACCTTTCACTTAGTATTGCAAAAGGTCTGAAAGTGGCACAAGAGTTGTGGACAGGGAAACCACCATATTATGATCATCTTCGAGTTTTTGGGTGTGAAGCATATGTTCATATACCCAAGAATCTTAGACAAAAGTTGGACCATAAGTCAAAGAAATGCATTTTCCTTGGATATGGTCGAGAAGGACAATTTGGATATCTCTTATGGGATCCTGAAACATGGATAGTGATCATAAGTAGTGATGTCATTTTCAATGAGTCTAAGATGCATAAATAGCCACTTAAGGAGGTTGAGGTTGTGAAGAGAGATGGTGGATGCAATCCAAAGATGAGTAGGTGCTGCTACAACCAGCTTCACACCAGCAAACTGAGACTTCAAAGTTGATTAGTAGACCCTTTAAGCTTCCTAAATCCACCAAAATATCAGCCAAGTACTTTGGAACATGTATCCCAAAAGTTTAAGTCAAGACAGACTAGTTGCGAAATGACTAGCTCCCAAAACTTGCTATTTTTGGACATACACCTGCTGAAAAAAAGGATCAGTGCTCTCAACCTGGTAGGAATTAGAAAAATTCCTTTTGGGAATAGCAAATAGACTTAGCAAGCTTCTCAATCCAAGTTAAAACACTTCAAATGATGGACTGAGCATTGAGAAAAAGTTTCATCAATTTTTGGAACATGCCCACCATTCTCGGGGCTCTGCAGAAATAGACCAGTGAGCAGTACAATGCAGATATCTCCACAATTATAAATCCAATGACCTTGAAAATTGATATGCCAAAACTAAGCGGTAAGAGATATCCAATGCATGTTAAATCACTGAAAACAAATCAGTATAACTCGAGATATGACCTTCTGAAGGTACTGCTCTGAGTAAGTATAACAGAGAACAAAATAGAGAAGTGAATGATGATAAATGTATAAATTCATATATGATTACAACCACATTGGCAATGAATCTTTGCACAATGGGAGTAGAATGATAGAGCTATGGAGTAAGCTCTTCAATCTCTACAAAATGACATGAAGTGGTCACGTACAAGGCTTGCTAATCGCCTCTTCCTTCTTGCTCCTTTTATAGCTATTCTTGGAGGGAGTTTTGAATTCGAATTCGAATGTCTCCACCTAAAAGTGATCCCCAAAGTTAGGAGATATTCCCTCAGCTCAAAAAGTCATGGGTTTTGGTAGTTAGAGCCACAAAATTGCTTTTACATCATGCATGAGGTAAGCCATCCTTTTCCTTTTTCTTTTTTCAATTACAAGAGATAAAAATGAACTCTTTTACAAGAGGTGTTCACATGACTACTCATGTGACTTACAAATGAGGATAATATTAAGCATATCAAGCATGTAGGCTTGGGCAAAATGCACCAATAGCTCCCCCTCAAGCCTAACATGCTTGGCCTCCAAATAAGTCTTCAATTGTCCTTGATTTCCTGCAAGCCAATCATCAACTTGAATCTACTTAACTTTGTACCATCAAGAGCTTTAGTCAACATGTCGGCACATTGCATATCTGTAGAGACATAGGATAGTTGAATATCCTTGCTCATTAGCTTCTCCCTTACATAATGGTAGTGGACTTCAATATGCTTGGTTCTAGCATGGTATACCGGATTAGCTGCTAGATGTAGTGAGCTTGTGTTGTCACCAAAAATGTGAGGTGTTGAAGAATGAAGTCCAAGATCTGTGTACAAAGACTTTAACCACATGATTTCTTGAGTTGCATTAGCCAAACTTCTATATTCAGCTTCAGTAGAAGATAATGCCACGGTTGGTTGCTTCTTCGATGACCAAGAAATGATTTTTGAACCTGCAAATGATATATACCCTGATGTGCTTCTTCTATTATCTTTAGATCCGGCCCAATCTGCATCTGAGTAGACCTTTAGCTCAATATCTGAAGTAAATGAATAAAACAAACCTTCATTCATGGTCCCCTTTAGGTACTTGAGGACTCTCTTGGCCGCTTCCATATGTGGTCTTCTCGGCTTATGCATAAACTGACTCAATATGCTAACACTATAGCATATATCCACCCTTGTGAGTGTTGCATAGTTCAAACTTCCAACCAAGCTTTGATAGCTTGTGATGTCTTCAATTGGCTCTCCTTCATAAGCACTAAGCTTATGATTTTGCTCCATAGGTGTACCTGCACACTTGGTATTTTCCATCTTGAACTTGACGAGCATGTCATGGAAATACTTCCTTTGTGTGATGTATATACCTGAATCTGTGTAGATCAACTCCAATCCAAGAAAATAAGTGAGTGGTCCGAGGTCACTTATTTTGAATTCCTCCTTCATTTGACTCTTTACCTGTTTGATTCCTTCAAGATCATTGCCTGTGATAATAATATCATCAACATACACACATAAATAGATCACTTCAGATCCATTCCTCTTTATGAACAAAGAGGTATCCGCCTTGCTAGCTTTGAATCCTTGGTCCTGCAAATAAGTCACCAATCTGAAATTCCAAGCTCTTGGAGCTTGCTTCAATCCATTCAAAGCTTTCTTTAGTTTGCATACATAGTTAGGATGATGTGCATCCTCATATCCAGGAGGTTGTGCCATATACACTTCCTCAGAAATCCATCCATTCAAGAAAGCATTCTTTACATAAGGTTGATAAAGATTCCAATTTCTAGATGCAGCAAGACTAATGAGAACCCTAATTGTAGGCATTTTTGCAACAGGAGAGAAAGTCTCCTCATAATCAATACCATGGGTTTGAGCAAACCCTTTAGCAACTAACTTTGCTTTGTGTCTATTTATACTTCCATCTGGATTCCTCTTGATTTTGTATATCCATCGAGATCCAATTACCTTCAAAGATGGCTTGTTAGGTACAAGCTCCCAGGTGTCATTCTCCTTCAAGGCTTCCATTTCTTCATCCATTGCATTTCTCCAAGATTTCTTGCTTTGTGCTTCTTCGAATGTGGTAGGTTCTTCATTGGTTGAATCCTTTGCAATGTAGATTGAGTGCTTTGTGACCAAAGAAGTATCATAACCAAACCTCTCTGGTTTCTTCTTCTCCCTCAAAGACCTTCTAAGTGGTTGATGTGAGCTCTCGGGTCCATATGTAGCATCCTGCATCTTTGCTTTACCTTTGTTCTTCCATAGCTTTAGTCTTTCCAAGTCTTCTAGGTCAATCTCCGACTCACTTTCTTCATTCTGCTTTGGCTCCTTTGGTTGAAGTGATGGAAAATCTTCATCCAAGTCATATGGCAGCTTCACTTTCCTGTCATCATCAAACCATGATTTGTTTTCATCAAAAATTACATCTATACTCACAGAAAATCCTTTATTGGTTGGATTGTACAATCTATATCCTTTTTGGTTTTGGTCATAACCAATAAATACGCACTTCTCTGCCTTGGGATCCAATTTCCCTCTTACTTGAGAAGGAATGTGAGCATAGGCTAAGCATCCAAAGATTTTGCAATGCTCTAGACTAGGTCTTCTTCCATTCCACACTTCATATGGAGTGGTTCCATCTAGTGACTTAGATGGAAGTCTATTTATGAGATATGTGGCTGTCGACACAACCTCTGCCCATAGGTAGTTCGGCAATCCCTTTTCGTTGAGCATGGACCTTGCAGCTTCGACAATAGCTCTGTTCCTCCTCTCTGCTACACCATTGAGTTCGGGTGTATACCTTGTAGTGACTTCCCGTTTAATGCCTCTTTCATGCAAGAAGGCATCAAATTCAGAAGAGAAGTATTCTCCTCCACCATCTGATCTGAGTCGTTTCAAAGTCCTACTTGTTTGGTTTTCAACAAGAGCAACATACTTCTTAAAGCAATTAAACACTTCATCCTTGTGCTTCATGAAAAACAGAATGGTCCACCTGCTACAATCATCTATGAAAGACACATAATATCTTGAGCCTGATATAGATGGCTCCTTACTTGGACCCCACACATCCGTGTGCACTAGATCCAAAGGATTTTGATACATATATCCTTTCTTATTGAAAGGTTGTCTATGAGCCTTGCCGAGTTGACAAGCTTCACACTTATAAATCATGTGTTGCCTTGTGATATTAGGCAAACCAAGTACACTTTGGTCCCTGCAAATCTGTTTGAGTGTCCTCTCACCAATGTGAGCAAGCCTTTTGTGCCATATCTCCAACTCTGTAAGAGTTTGAGATCCATAGCTAAACAAAGCTATGTTCTTTGTATCTTCCACTTCAAAAGTGAAAAGCCTTCCTGTCTTTTCTCCTTTGGCAATCCTTCGAAAGCCTTGCCTTGGGTCTTCAACATATGCTCCAAATCGATTGAATCTAACCTGCAATCCTTTTTCAACAATCTGTCCAACACTTATTAAATTTTTGGTAATTGTAGGGACATACAAGACTTTGCTTAAGAGGTTCATATTCCCATCTGATGTCTTCACATTACCTATCTTCTCCACTGAGTGCTTTGTGTCATCTCTTGTCTGCACTTCATGCTTGTTATAAGGATCTTCCAAATCAGAAAGTAAAGCCACATTTCCTGCTACATGGTTCGAGCATCCCGAATCAATGTAAAATATGTGATCATCATCCTTACCCTTCTTCGCTGATAGATTCGCTGATTTGGTCCTCTGCATAGTTATTGTAATCTCTTCTTCCTCTATGGCCACTTTGATAGTTGTTGTTGTTGTTGTAATTGTTGTTGTAGTAGTTGTTGTTGTTGTAGCCTCCATTGTATGTACCTCTATTTGATCCATAGCCACCTCTATTGAATCCTCTTCCTCTTGAGTTCCTCGGGTTCCTGAAACATTCTTCAGTAGTATGGTTAGATAAGCCACATATGTTGCAAGGTTGAGATGATTGGAATCTCCCCCTGCCTTGCTTTCCACCTCTGCCTCTTCCTCTAGCTCTTCCTCTACCTGCAAATTTTGCTTGGAAAGAGCTTCCTTCATCTTCATTCTTCCTATTCTTTGACTTGTCCTTGACCTTAGCTTTATCAGAATATAAGGCAGAAGTTTGATTACCTCTTGAGGACTCACCACCTTTGCTAATCTTTGCTTCATGAGTGAAGAGTTGGCCCATGAGTGTGTTGAGGTCGGGTACATGCATATCCATGTATAAATCCATGGCTGTTGTGAATGACTCCCACTTGTCGTCTGCTTTGATTCCATTCATGATTTGTCTTATGATTTGCTCCTCTTCAATTACCTCTCCAATGCTTCCAAGTTGGTCGTAAATCTCCTTCATCTTTGTGACATAATCAGTCACATTTTGCTTCGGGCTTTTCTTCATTGTTGTGAACTCCATCCACAATTGGTTCTTCCTTGCTCGAGTGTTGGAAGAGAAGAAAGAAGCAAGTGCATTCCAGGTTTCTCTTGATGTCTTGCATCCCTTGACATGAGGTAAAAGAAAATCAGAGATTGATTTTAGAATATAGGACCTTGCAAGTGCATCCTTCGAACACCAATTCGAAAGTCCTTCCACTTCTTCATGTGATGGTTGCCCTTTGTTCCTCATGGTTGGCATTGCTTCATCTCCGGATATGAACCCATATAGATTCCTCCCTTGAAGGTAAGCCTCTATCCTTAGAGACCATGCCGGGTAGTTGTTTCGATCCAATTTGTCAATTGTTGATGGAAATCCATCTCCCATGTTGCTTGACTATGCTCTGATACCACCGTGAAGAGAGATGGTGGATGCAATCCAAAGATGAGTAGGTGCTGCTACAACCAGCTTCACACCAGCCAACTGAGACTTCAGAGTTGATTAGTAGACCCTTTAATCTTCTAAATCCACCAAAATATCAGCTAAGTACTTTGGAACATGTATCCCAAAAGTTTAAGTCAAGATAGACTAGTTGCGAAATGACTAGCTCCCAAAACTTGCTATTTTTGGACATACACCTGCTGGAAAAAATGAACAGTGCTCTCAACCTGGTAGGAATTAAGAAAATTCCTTTTGGGCATAGCAAATAGACTTAGAAAGCTTCTCAATCCAAGTTAAAACACTTCAAATGATGGACTGAGCACTGAGAACAAGTTTCATCAATTTCTGGAACATGCCCACCATTCTCGAGGCTCTGCAGAAATAGAACAGTGAGCAGTAAAATGCAGATATCTCCACAACTATACATTAAATGGCCTTGAAATTTGATATGCCAAAACTCGAGATATGACCTTCTGAAGGTACTGCTCTGAGTAAGTATAATAGAGAACAAAACAGAGAAGTGAATGATGATAAATGTATAAATTCATATATGATTACAACCACATTGGCAATGAATCTTTGCACAATGGGAGTAGAATGATAGAGCTATGGAGTAAGCTCTTCAATCTCTACAAAATGATATGAAGTGGTCACGTACAAGGCTTGCTAATCGCCTCTTCCTTCTTGCTCCTTTTATAGCTATTCTTGGAGGGAGTTTTGAATTCGAATTCGAATGGCTCCACCTAAAAGTGATCCCCAAAGTTAGGAGATATTCCCTCAGCTCAAAAAGTCATGGGTTTTGGTAGTTAGAGACACAAAATTGCTTTTACATCATGCATGAGGTAAGCCATCCTTTTCCTTTTTCTTTTTTCAATTACAAGAGATAAAAATGAACTCTTTTACAAGAGGTGTTCACATGACTACTCATGTGACTTACAAATGAGGATAATATTAAGCATATCAAGCATGTAGGCTTGGGCAAAATGCACCAACAGAGGTGAGAAGAGCGGTGTTTGAGGATACTAGGCCTCTTGTTAGCATGCATAAAAATGTTTCACATAGGGATGTTCAAGAGAATGTCCATTCAGATGAGTCTGCACATGTTCCTGTTCAGCAACCATTGAGACATTTTGCATGTTTCTCACATCCACTTGATAGATATGTTCCAGTGTTGGGTTGTAGGGTATGCACACATCCTCAATTGTGCATGGGAACCCTCCCTAGACCATGAGAATAACCCTCTTTGTATATACTTGAGTGTCACATGTGAACACTCTTTTAAAGCACTTTTTAATATTTCCTCATACCATAGTATAGAAGACTTGAGAATCTCTCACTTTTTTGGCTCTTCTAGGACATTCCCACGTAAAAATCCCACGCATGCATATTATTGGGATTTGGTTGTTAGAAGAATTGATTTTAGAATATCCTAGAAGATATGTTAGTTAGAGAGATATCCACTTTTTGACTTTTCAAAGAAGCACATGGGGAAATGTGCTTAGCCTATATATAGAGGCTCATTTTTGTAAAGAAGGAGGCTTTTGGTCGACGTGATCTCATGTAATATCTTTTATCAATGGAAGAAGGATCTCTTTTACTCCAAGACTATTTACGTTTATGTATTGTGTCTTTGTGAGTGTGTGAGAGTGGTGTGTGTGTGCCTATGCATGTCTCTCCTTTGTGTGAGTAGAGTAGTTGCATTGCTTGTATTTTCCTCATGGACTAGGATCCTTGACTCCCTATTCTCCTTGTTTTCAAGCATGTGGCATAGCATGTGTCTGATGCCAATGGCTTGAACATGTTGGAGGTAGGGGTGGATGAGAGGAGAGTCACTCTTGGGCTTTCCTTCTTGCTTCCATGCAAGGTGGTGAGGGTTTTGGTCTTCTCTTGCTACAACCTCAACACTTTTTGGTGCCGTTGTTGGGGATGGTCGACCTTTCATCACTTGGAGAGCTCAAGAACATGTGGTAAAGTATTGTGTTGCAATGTTTTTTCTCAATTGCATAGGATTTGAGTTCTTGCATGGCACTTTCCCCCTTCCATTGGGCCATTAGTTCCCCATTTCTTGTTTTTTGTAGTGTAGTTTTAGTTCATTTCTGCTTGATGCACAAAAAAGACTCCCTAACCCCCTTCTCTCTCTCTCACTTCTTCATATATACACACTCCCACACACTCACTCAGTGGCATCACTCTCCACCACTATCATTTTTTGTTTTGAGTGGTTGTCTTGGAAAGGGGGATGGGTAGTACCCTCTCTACTCCCCTCTCCCTCTTCATTTTCATAAAAATCGCAAAAAGAAGCAAAGAATTTTTGAGCATCACATTTGCAGATCTCCTGAATCGAATTAAGGTGGAAACTCGAAGACCTCTAGAATCTTGATATGTGTTAATGGTGGAATTGGTTGGTGTTCAAGTTTTTTAAAATTTTGCACTCACTCTTAATGTGGTTTGGTTACGATGCTGTTGTGCTCGTTGGGGTAGTTGAGATAGTTATTTCTCTCTCTGTCTTCATTATTTTCAATTATACATTCGTACATGAGAGTAAATTTACCTCTATCTCTCTTCCTGACGAGGTTGTAAGCCACAAATGGCCTTTTTATCTCACCCTCACTTTGGGGTCGAGCTCATTCACGAGCTCCCCCTGTGTACGCTATGGCTGGGTTGGATGAAGGTGTGTGATGTGCCTCTTACCTTCACCCTAGGCAGATTTGAGCTACTCCTAATCTTTGATAGTGGAGGATTGATGTGTATGGTTCTCTCTCCACCTTGTCACTGGATTCACACATGCTACCCCTGCATGCGGTGTTTATCTGGGGTGGAAGCAGGTGTGCATTGATGTCTCTACCCTTGCCTTGGGTAGGTCTATGTGCTGACAATAGAGGGTTCAAGCTGAGAAGCCCCTTGGGCCCTTTCATTCTAGGACCAAGGGTGTCGGGCTTCCCCTTTCTCCACCATCGTGGTGTTGCACTACTGTCGCTGCGACTCTAGATGTTCTTCGTTGTTGAAGTTTGGCTTTACCCCTCTATTGATTGGGGTGCACCCGATGGCTCTAAATGCACTCTCCTGCTCCCGAATAGAGTATGATCGGCTACCTTGGGCCTACATACATGGTGAAACCATCTCTGGTTGGGATCGAAGTAACTCAAGCACTTCCCTCTTGACCTACTTTATCACATGGAGTGGCGTGGGATTGTTATGATATCCACCTTCCCTTTCTCTGGTGGATGGGAGCCATCCGATAAATATGCCTTGGGTCGAACCATGGCTCGCACGCCATCTCTCTACTTGATGTTGCTTTGTGAGTTGAAGGATGCTCTCAATAGCTTATTTTTTGCAGATTTGGTTTGGGTGTATCAGTGCAAGAATGTTGAGTCTTGACATGATCTGTTGTGGCTACTGTCCACATCCTGTCGTGGTCTACTAATCTAACTTGTAGAATTGTTGCAGAAATTTCAAAATATGCATAGTACTATCTCTAGGATAAGTCGTGGTTTATTTTTCTATGTATGACTAGTATTTGAGGTGCTCGCTTTCTGTGTGAATCTAGATGGGATTGGTATATTGATTGAGCCACATGAATATTGTCTACGATTTTGTATGGCACCTCATCGTGACAACCACCTATTTGCATGCTTTTGTTTAAACTCCCCCTCAGTGTTGTTAAGCTATATGTCATTCTTGCCTCTTCTACTATGATGAAGATACCAAAGTCCTTGGTTGAGCTCGATGCTCCCCAGTTCACTGACTTACTCTCGGACCGTGTGTAGCAGCTTCAATCCGAATCACCATCTGCATATATAGAAGATGCAAAAGCCTTCTAAGAATTTGTGTTCCTGAAAAGATCATATATGAGTGGATAGGTCTATCCCCCAACGGTTAGTATTCCTCTATGCATTCTGGGGGGTTGTGGCTCGCTCACCTTGCCCATCCCCCTATCGAAGACTTGTGCATTTCTTGAATTTATTGCAAAGACGAAACCCATATTGCCTCACGTTCATGATGGTTCTACAGTCTTGTGTGTGCTCTTTGCTTCTGCATCGAAATATGTAGATAGAATGGGATGACCTAGTCCTGGCACGAGGCCTTATGGCCAAGGCTTCAGGAAAATAAGGGGGGTCTGATTAGCTCCTCTTTGGGGTGGGCACTCAGAGCCACAACATTTTTCAATGATTGTTGAACGATGTATTTCGATGACTCCCATCTCTTAGTTCCTTACACCTATGGTAACATATGGTTGTGTGCTCCTTCTTCATTGGACAATCCTTGAGTAAACTCTGCTTGGGTTTCCCCTATGGATTTCTTGTTTCCAAGCAGTGTTCTCCCAAGGTTCCTTCAGTTTGTTTATGCAGGTGTTCTGACCATATGGGGAAGTTATCTGCATACCTCTCTTGTTGATGAAGGCTCATTAAATGCAACTTGGAAGATTCATAAGAACTCTTCATGCGGTGCCTCTGATTATCATGCATGAAAAGAGGATAGTCTTGTTGGCCAGACATTCAAGAAGAATGAACTATAAGCTGAAGTAATCAAGTTTACTTGTAGGAAATTTGATGCTTGGGCTTGGAAAGAAATTTTTGGGTCATGAACAACTCACTCGTTGTAACTATGTCTGAGTAAGGCTGATGTGTCTTGTAAATGTTACATTGTAATGCTTACCTGGTTGATTGCTCTTTAGGAGATGGTGCCTCAACATACATAACAATGTTCAAATACAATGCTTATTTATCTCTTGCCTCATTGATTGAGTCATTTGAACGAGCAACGATATTGCAATCCAAAACACTTTCCTGCATTTCTCCTCTCTTCACTCGGGACACAGAAGATGCTAAGTTGGTCTCTAACTCATGAGGAGTCTCAAAGGTCACCTATTCCTTGTGCAGGGCTCTATGCAGGGTAATATAGATGGTGATGATTTAAGAGGTTGATGAGACCCTTGCAAACCGCAAGGCACCAGTCTTGAGGTTGTGTCCTTGTTGCAGTTGACTCCAAGAAGCCTGACATGTCTAGTGGGAAGCCATTGGTTTGATCAATGAATCTAATATTTCTTTCTCCTTTGTTGGGTTTTCATATTATAATGCATGAAGATATAATTTCTGGAAGAACCTTTTCATGGCTCTTGTATACTGAAATGCTTGGATTTGTGTTGTGAATATGGCAGGATAACCGATATGGATGAAAGATCATCTTATGGTGAGACTTGGGATGGGGACCAAATTATGTGGTCATAGATATATCAGTTTGTATAATCTCTTTTGAATACAAAAGTTACCATGTTTCTTGTCTATGTGCTGCTCTATTCAAGCCATGTGTTGATCACGTAATTATTCATCCAGGCACACCTCGTAACTAGCATTGGGAAACTTTTTAAGGGGTTTACTATTTCATGATTGATGAAACCTCCTATTTAGGGGTTCTAAGTTGAATGGAGTTTCTTGGTTTATGTCCTTTGGATAACAGGAGGCATTTGAAGACTAGAGGTTGGAACATCACACCAATATTGAAAGAATAGCCAAATGGACAAAACATATGTGCTCCCAACCATCCGTTGAATGACATAGAATCAGAGACTATCCCTACTTGAGTATTAATCTATGTGATGCATGATTTTTATAACATTCTTTTGGTCAAACACATAATAGGAAGAATATCAGTGGAACTGCTTATGATTGCCTATACTTGTTTTGGTCTGTTTTCACTTCTCCACTTATATCGGAAAATATCATAGATTTTTTGGACAAAAATGGTGTTGGTGTGGTGTTGGGATATGTAACTACCTAACTTGGGGATTAAATTCTTAATTTTGGTTGTGACCATACTTTGGGTTAATCATCGACACTTGTTAAAACTGTTGAATGCCTTCATGCCTCAGTAAAGATGATGAATAGTTTACCTTTGGCTAAGACATGATCCACAAATTGGAGATTGAAATGCCTCTTAATCTGGACTGTATCTTCCTATGCTTTTGAAAATTGAACCATGAATCTTTATGTTTTATGCATGATTGCAGTTCCTTGCTATTTTGTTTCCATATGATATACGGGAGGGACTAAGGTGGTGTCTGGTTGCTTGCATCATGATTTCACTAAGAGTTGTCTTGTCTTTAAGTGTTATAGGCTTAAAACCAATCAGATGTTGGCCCTTAGGCTTATTGATGGTCTTCTAATCTATTTCAAACAGGCTACTACCATGACTTCTGGACGTTGATAACATGCTAAATTGCTTCCTTGAATATTTTCTTGAGATGGAAATTTAGATAGTGATATCATTTGATTAAAGTAGGTGACTCCCCATCTAAGGACTGTGTCCCTTTTCCCCATCCTTCTGGTTGAGATGTATGTGGGTGTTCTAGAATCAAAAGTAAAACTAGGGCTTGGATGCATAGACTTTCTGAGTAATGTTTTGGGTCCTCGATGTCTTTCTTGAGTTGTAGGTCTGACCTTCACGTAACACATGGGACATGGTTTATGCCTTTTGCAATTCTCACAGACATAGAGATTGCTCTTCTAAGAATTTTGGGTATTTCTATAAGTTACTTACAGATATTGGTGCAATAATATTAGTTTTTAGAGATGGACCCATGAGGAACTAGTTTGGGAATTCTAACTACATTAAGCCAATTCATGATCAAATTCTTGTGCATAGGAATGCAATGTTTTCTATCTTGTCCACTTCATGTATGTATTCATGACATATACTGAAAAATAAACTGCTTGATTCTGATTAAGTTGCTGAGGTCTTCTTAAAAATTGTTTTCTAGAGGAGCATGATGAAATTGGCCACTAATTCTTAATACATGGCTTGTGAAACCTGCACCTTATGTAACAATCGTGTTGACCCCTTTTTAGATATGCCTTGTTGTAGACATTACCTCATATAAACGTTCCTTACGTAAGGGGTGAATAATGCTCATAAACTCACACTTCCATCTATACTCTATCAAGGTCGAATTGCCATGCTTGGTGGGAGGATATCCTTGCCCCACCATGTCTGTGGCATCCCTTCCCCTACCTCCAGGAACTGTGAATACCTTGGTTGCATAGAAATAAATTATCTATTCAAAATTGTTGACCTTCGTGCTTCTTCATAATGATGTTTGTGTTGCCAGCATGTTTGAGTCAAAATGTAGGCTGAGTGTAAAGTCTTGGTTGTGCAATATCTTGAATGTTACAAATCTTAGTAGTTGCATTCGCAAGCTTTTCTGTTACAAGATTCAAGACCTACACATAGCAAACAATTTTAGTTGAAGGTGGTTTGGAGCTTTTGGTCGACGTGCTCTCATGTAATATCTTTTATCAATGGAAGAAGGCTCTCTTTTACTCCAAGACTATTTACATTTATGTATTGTGTCTTTGTGAGTGTGTGAGAGTGGTGTGTGTGTGTGCCTATGCATGTCTCTCCTTTGTGTGAGTAGTTGCATTCACTTGTATTTTACTCATGGACTAGGATCCTTGACTCCCTATTCTCCATGTTTTCAAGCATGTGGCATAGCATGTGTCTGATGCCAATGGCTTGAACATGTTGGAGGTAGGGGTGGATGAGAGGAGAGTCACTCTTGAGATTTCCTTCTTGCTTCCATGCAAGGTGGTGAAGGTTTTGGTCTTCTCTGTTGGAGACCTCTTAATCTCCAAAGGTTTGATCTATACTGACTTAAGAACACTTCTATATCAGTTATAAACCAAACTTTACACAAATATTGTTCTTCTTTACAAAAAACTTTCATTAACACTTCTCTGAGTGAAGAAATCTCAACTTCAGAAAGTCTGCTTCAGAAATCAACTTCATTACCTGCACATAACTTCAAATTTCCTCAACTAAATGATGCACAAGTATTCGCAATACCTTTACGCAATCATACCAAGCATTAGTTCTCCAAACTAATCATCAAAAGTTTAATTTGATCCTTAAGATCAAAGATATGTCATAACTGTCTTCCAGAGATAGCGCCTTCGACACAATCAACTTCTTAAGTTGATTTCTCACAACACAAACCCCGTTTTGCTAAATGCTTTTAGCAACATAGATTCCTCATCTCCTAACTTAGATTTTAAGTCCTCACTCATTAAAAACTTTACAGTATACACTGAGATCTAAGCAAAATACTGAGACGAAAAAGTGCGCTACTATGAGACTTCTGTTTTCACATTCTACATACAAATGTTCCTATTGATCATTCTCACAGTAGGAAAGAAATCAGATCATGAAACTCTAGACATAGCTTCATTAGCTTCCTAATTAGATGTGTACAAAAGGATTCTTGATCCACATGATCAGACTGAGAGCACTCAGAGAAAAACCCGTCGCTATTTTCTGGGAAAAAACTCTCTACACATCTCTAAGACACTTGTCATCTACAAATGACTTTCTCTCTATGTATTTCTTATCATCATTAACTTATATATGATTTTTGACTTCTCTCACGTCTATGATATTACTCCTTATCATCCTAAGAATTGTATCTATACTCAGATTACAAGAATTTCCATTTCTAATGTACATATGTATACAGTCTTTACTTCTGAAATCTCTTCATTCTCTCAAGTGATTTCTTCCACTTCATTCTCACCATAAACTTTCTTCAAAGTCTTTATAATCACCAATTTGTGATTGGTTTGTTCCAACAGCTCCCCCTCAATCACTAATTGTGATTATTCCATTCTTCTTCACTCCTGCCATCTCTTTGAATCTCTGAAGCTTAGGTCCATCCAAGCTTTTTGTCATCATATCTGCCACTTGTTCTTTTGTTGGAGTATACACCACTTCAATCTCTTTATCAAGTACCTTTTCTCTCAAGAAATGATACTAAATCTCTATATGCTTAGTCCTGGCATGAAAAATAGGGTTAGCTGCCAAATACAAAGAACTCATATTATCTCCAAAAATAATTGGAGTACTCTGATCAGTTTCAAAAATCTTCATCAAGGTCTTCAACCATATCACTTCTTTTGCAGCTTCTACCATTCCTTTATACTCAGCTTCTGTGGATGATAAAGCAACTGTATGTTGCTTCTTTGAACACCAAGAAACTAATTTATCTCCAATATAACAGAGATACCCATGAGTAGACCTTCTATCATCTGAGTCACCTGCCCAATCTGCATCACTAAACACTTTGATTCTTGTGTCAGAAGTAAATCCATAATACAAACCTTCATTTAGGGTTCCTTTGATATATCTGAGTACCCTTTGAGCTGCAATCCAATGAGTCTTCTTTGGACAATGCATAAATTGTGACAACACACCTACTGCATATGATAGATCTGGCCTTGTAAAGGTAGCATAGATTAAACTACCTACCAAACTCTGATATTTCTTCATATCATTGAACTCTTCACCTCCATACCTGCTCAATTTATGATTTATCTCCAATGGTGTAGTTGAAGTCTTGCAATCCTCCATGTTAAACTTAACTAGAAGATTCTTCAAATACCTCTCTTGTGAAACATATACTCCATGTTGAGTATATACAATCTGCATTCCTAGGAAATAAGATAAGTTTCCCAAATCACTTATCTTAAACTCCTTCTCTATTTGCCTTTTAAGTTCATTGATTCCTTGAGCATCTGTTCCTGTGACAATAATATCATCAACATAAATACACAAGTAAATGTACCCATTTTCACTTGCCTTCACTAGCAAGCTACTATCTGCCTTTGATGCTTGAAATCCATATTCATTCAAGAACTTGACAAGTCTGTAATTCCAAGCTCTTGGGGCCTGCTTTAACCCATACAAAGCTCTCTTGAGCTTACACACATAATCTGATCCAATTGAACTCATGAAACCTTCTGGTTGCTCCATGTATACTTCTTCTGCAATGTACCCATTTAGAAATGCATTTTTCACATCTAATTGTGACAACTTCCATCCTTTACAAGCAGCAATAGCAATCAATGTTCTAATTGTAGACATCTTAGCAACAGGACTAAAGGTTTCATCATAATCTACCCCATAAGTTTGGGCATAACCTTTGACCACAAGTCTAGCCTTGTATCTAGACACCTTACCATCTGCAAACCTTTTTGTTTTATATACCCACTTACATCCAATGACTTTCTGATTCTTTGGTCTTGGTACTAATTCCCAAGTTTCATTTTCAAGTAGAGCATCATATTCTTCCTGCATTGCCTTCTCCCAATTCTGTTTACCTTTGGCTTCTTCATAAGTGATTGGATCTTCTTCTGTCTTTACAATGTAAGCATAATCTTTTGTTGTTAAAAAAGATGTATCATAACTATACCTTATAGGCTCTTTCCTTTCCCTTGAAGATCTTCTGATCTCTGCACTTCTTGAAGTCTCAGCCTCATTTGATTCTGGATCAAATCTTGGCCCATCTTCTACATGATCCTGCAATCTGCTTTTAGAGTCAACATCATCAATACTCTCTTCATACATCTTTACTTTTACCTTCCCTTTTCTTTGTATCTCTTCAACACCTGCATAATCATTTGTTGATCCTGTATACCATGTGTTTTGCTCATCAAATGTAACATCTTTGGTAACAAGAAATTGCTTTGTGGATGGACTCCACAACCTGTAACCCATCTGTCTATCATCATATCCAATAAACACATATTTCTCTGCTTTGGGTTCTAGCTTATGTCTTAATTGTGAAGGAACATAAGCATATGCTACACATCCAAATACTTTACAATGATCAAGAGTAGGTTTCTTACCCCACCATGCTTCATAAGGAGTTCCTCCATCCAAAGCTTTACAAGGTAACCTATTCACAAGGTATGTTGCAATATTAATAGCTTCTGCCCATAAGTAATTTGGACAATTCTTTTCCTTCATCATTGCTCTTGCAAATTCTACAAGAGTCCTATTTCTCCTTTCTGCTACTCCATTCTGTTGAGGGGAGTACCTGCAAGTTACTTCTCTTCTTATACCTGCATTCCACAAATAATCATCAAACTCTTTAGAGAAATACTCTCCCCCTCCATCTGACCTTAACCTCTTAAGCTTTTGCCCTGTGATCCTTTCTGCATAAGCATGATATTGTTTGAATGTCTTGAAGACTTCTGATTTATCCTTGATTACATATAGAGTAATCCATCTGGTTGCATCATCAACAAACAACACATAATATCTGGATCCATTTATGCTATAGTCCCTTGAGGGACCCCATACATCTGTATGAACCAATTCAAGCATATTTGAATGCTTGTACCCTGATTTGTTGTAAGAACCTTTGTGTGCTTTACCTAATTGACAAGCTTCACACTTGTACACCATATGTTGCCCTTCAACATTTGGCAATCCAAGCATCACCTGATTCTTTGACATTTCCTTTATGGCTCTCTCATTGAAATGACCCAGCCTTTTATGCCATAAGTCTAATTCAGACATCTTTTGACTTCCATAAGTAAATAATGCATGTCCCACATTACCTTGGACTTTGAGAGTAAACAATCTTCCTTCCTTTTTTCTTGCAATTATGTTTCTATATCCCTGATTTGGATCTTGCACATAAACACCATCATTTGTGAATCTCACCTCATATCCTTTCTCCACAATTTGCCCTACACTTATCAAATTTTTAGGAATAGTAGGGACATAAAGTACCTTGCTCAAAAGTGTACTTCCACTCTTTGTCTTCACTGATCCAATGCTCTCCACTTTATGTCTGGTATTGTCACCTGTTTGAACTGTATGTCCATTCACCTTTGCTTCCATGTCAGTCATTAAGGATAGATTCCCACTCAGATGGTTGCTACATCCTGAGTCAATATAAAACACTCTTTGATCTTCTCCCACTGATTCATGAGTTGCATTCAAGATAAGAGTCATATCATCCTTCTGATCTGATGCATAGTTATAATAATTGTTGTTGTAGGACTGAGATTGGAAGTTTCTTCCACCTCCTCTACCATATGATGTCCTACCACCTCTTCCTCTGAAGTTGCCTCTTTGGTTTCTGCCTCCTCTACCTCTTTGATTAAAATTCTGATTATTGCTTCCACCATTTTGATTGTTATACCAACAATCATTTGCCAAATGATTTGTTCTGCCACAAATCCAACAAGCTTTAGCATTATCTTTGTTCTTACCTCCTCTTCCTTTACCTCTGAAATTCATCTTCCCTTTTGTAAAGTTAGCTTGGCTTGAAATCCCTTCATCATCAGTTGACTGCTTTCCCTTGCCATTCTTTTTCTTGTCCTTGCAGTACATAGCTTGACTTGCACTTCTATCATTGTCTCCTTTAATGTCCTGCTCAAAAGTTAGCATGTGTCCTAGCAATTGATTAAGATCAGGAGTAAAGTGATCAAGTGACAACTCTATGGATAGTATGAAAGGCTTCCACTTCTCATCTCCTCTCAGACCTGTAAGTATTTGCCTTACCAACTTATCCTCTTCAATGTCTTCATCCACTGCTCCCAAGCTATCTGCAATATCCTTCATCCTTGCCACATAATCAGAAATTGATTGTGAGCTCTTCTTCTTGAAAGTTGTGAACTCAGCCCATAGTGAGGACTTTCTTGACTTGGTTGTATTTTGGAAATGCTCTTCCAAAGCATTCCAAACATCTGTTGCACTTTCCAATCCTCTAATGTGAGGTAGAAGATAATCATTTACAGACATGTAAATGATACTCCTTGCTTGAGCATCCTTTCTCATCCAAGTCTTCAAAACTGCAAGTTCTTCCCTAGTTGGAATACTAGGATCTGCAAATTTAGGCTTTTCTTCTTCTCCTGTAATGAATCACATCAAATCTTTACTCATGAGGTGTGCCTCCATCCTCATGGACCAAGCTGGATAGTTTTCCCTATCTAGCTTATCAATCTGCAAGCTTTCTCCCATCCTTGACCTTCTGTATCTGCAATTACTATGGTTTATGAGGATATAATGTACCTTTGATATGAAGCTTTGATCCTTCTTGATTTCTTTCGAACTCGTACTTTGAACTTCTGTAGGTTGTCTTCACTAATTTGTCCTTGTCCTCCTTTAATTTGGAAGAACTTCAATATCTGCACCAATCGGAACTTCAATTATCTTTTCTTCTCTTGTATTGCACCTTCAGCTCTGATACCACTGTTGGAGACCTCTTAATCTCTAAAGGTTTGATCTATACTGACTTAAGAACACTTCTATATCAGTTATAAACCAAACTTTACACAAATATTGTTCTTTTTTACAAAAAACTTTCATTAACACTTCTCTGAGTGAAGAAATGTCAACTTCAGAAAGTCTGCTTCAGAAATCAACTTCATTACCTGCACATAACTTCAAATTTCCTCAACTAAATGATGCACAAGTATTCGCATACCTTTGCGCAATCATACCAAGCATTAGTTCTCCAAACTAATCATCAAAAGTTTAATTTGATCCTTAAGATCAAAGATATGTCATAACTGTCTTCCAAAGATAGCGCCTTCGACACAGTCAACTTCTTAAGTTGATTTCTCACAATACAAACCCCGTTTTGCTAAATGCTTTTAGCCATAGATTCCTCATCTCCTAACTTAGATTTTAAGTGCTCAGTCATTAAAAACTTTACAGTATACACTTAGATCTAAGCAAAATACTGAGACGAAAAAGTGCGCTACTCTGAGACTTCTGTTTTCACATTCTACATACAAATGTTCCTATTGATCATTCTCACAGTAGGAAAGAAATCAGATCATGAAACTCTAGACATAGCTTCATTAGCTTCCTAATTAGATGTGTACAAAAGGATTCTTGATCCACATGATCAGACTGAGAGCACTCAGAGAAAAACCCGTCGCTATTTTCTGGGAAAAAACTCTCTACACATCTCTAAGACGCTTGTCATCTACAAATGACTTTCTCTCTATGTATTTCTTATCATCATTAACTTATATATGATTTTTGACTTCTCTCACGTCTATGACATTACTCCTTATCATCCTAAGAATTGTATCTATACTCAGATTACAAGAATTTCCATTTCTAATGTACATATGTATACAGTCTTTACTTCTGAAATCTCTTCATTCTCTCAAGTGATTTCTTCCACTTCATTCTGACCATAAACTTTCTTCAAAGTCTTTATAATCACCAATTTGTGATTGGTTTGTTCCAACATTCTCTTGCTACAACCTCAATGCCTTGGTTGCATAGAAATAAATTATCTATTCAAAATGTTGACCTTCGTGCTTCTTCATAACGATGTTTGTGTTGCCAGCATGTTTGAGTCAAAATGCAGGCCGAGTGTAAAGTCTTGGTTGTGCAATATTTTGAATGTTACAAATCTTAGTAGTTGGATTTGCAAGCTTTTCTGTTACAAGCTTCATGACCTACACATAGCAAACAATTTTAGTTGAAGGTGGTTGAAGTTTGAATTTTTTGGGCTTATGGCTTGTTGAGCTTTAAATTATGGATTACAAGAACAAGCAGCTCTTCATGGGAACTTGTCTCTAGATGAGCAAGTCTTAAAGGACTTGAGGCTCCCTGAAGTGGAAACTAAAATTAGACTAAACATTATTGACTACTTCTTTTTGGAAACAGTATACTTGTTGTGTATGTTTAATTTCAGGTTTAGGAGCACTGGGTGAGGCTTTCTCAGTCCTTCATAGGACTACGCAGTGAGATGCATGCTTGGTTGGCTGCCCCCCAAGGGGATTGTGTCGCCTAGCTCTGAAGATTGAAGAATTCTAGATTGAAGTAAAGACTAAAGACTAGCAGGGTGAAGACTTCCAGACTGAAGAATTGCAGATTTGAAGACCTGAAGAGTTTCTAGACTCGACTCCAACTTGGAATAATTCAATTATGTATGATCCTCTTCTCTTAGCTTTGTCGAGGACGACAAAGTCTAGGGGGAGGAGAGTGCTAGGTTGTAGGGTATGCACACATCCTCAATTGTGCATGGGAACCCTCCCTAGACCATGAGAATAACCCTCTTTGTATATACTGGAGTGTCACATGTGAACACTCTTTTAAATCACTTCTTAATATTTCCTCATACCATAGTATAGAAGACTTGAGAATCTCTCACTTTTTTGGCTCTTCTAGGACATTCCCATGTAAAAATCCCACGCATGCATATTCTTGGGATTTGGTTGTTAGAAGAATTGATTTTAGAATATCCTAGAATATATGTTAATTAGAGAGATATCCACTTTTTGAATTTTCAAAGAAGAACATGGGGAAATGTTCTTAGCCTATATATAGAGGCTCATTTTTGTAAAGAAGGGGGCTTTGGTCAACGTGATCTCATCTAATATCTTTTATCAATGGAAGAAGGCTCTCTTTTACTCCAAAAATATTTACATTTATGTATTATGTCTTTGTGAGTGTGTGAGAGTGGTGTGTGTGTGTGTGCCTATGCATGTCTCTCCTTTGTGTGAGTAGAGTAGTTGCATTGCTTGTATTTTCCTCATGGATTAGGATCCTTGACTCCCTATTCTCCTTGTTTTCAAGCATGTGGCATAGCATGTGTCTGATGCCAATGGCTTGAACATGTTGGAGGTAGGGGTGGATGAGATGAGAGTCACTCTTGAGCTTTCCTTCTTACTTCCATGCAAGGTGCTGAGGGTTTTGGTCTTCTTTTGCTACAACCTCAACATCCTGGTATAGATTTGGTTATAGTAACAGATGCCAGCGAGCCTTCTTGCTACAAAGAGGCTACGCAGATAGAGGATCATGTCAAGTGGGAGCGTGCCATGAAGAGTGAGTTAGATTCTATTCACAAGAATGGTACTTGGGATAACTTTGCCAAAGGGCAGGAAAGCTTTACCATGTAAATGGGTATATAAGCTGAAATTCACATCAGATATTGCTACTCCAAAGCATAAAGCATGGCTCATTGCAAAGGGTTTTAAGCAACATCATGGTGTTGATTTTGAGGAAATCTTCTCTCCAGTGGTCATGATGACTACCCTGTGCATGTTGCTTGGATTCATTGCAATGGAGGACTTAGATCTAGTCCAAATGGATGTGAAAATTGCTTTCTTGTATGGAGATCTTACAGATGAGATCTATATGGAACAATCAGAGGGTTATGTAGTTCCTGGCAAGGAAAGCCTAGTTTGTAAGCTTAAGAAGAGTTTGTATGGACTTAAACAGTCCCCTAGACAATGGTATTAAAAGTTTGATGCTTTTATGAAATCTCATGGCTATTCTTGAAGCAATGAGGATCATTGTCTCTACACAAAGAGATGCTCAGCTGGGAGCTTGATACTTTATGTTGATGATATGTTGATTGTTGGGAAGTCCTCTTATGATTTGTCAGTTCTCAAAAAGAAGTTGAGTTAGACATTTGATACGAAGGATTTGGGGGATGCCAAACATATTCTTGGCATGCACACTACTTGTGATAGGAGTAGAAGATGCATATACTTGTCTCAAAGTGTGTACATATCCAAAGTACTTCACCAGTTCAATATGCAAGGTGGAAAGGCATTGAGTACACCTTTACCCACATATGTGAAATTGAGCAAGGATGATTGCCCCAAATCAGATGAGGAAAAGGAATTCATGACCAAAATTCCCTATCATTCTGTTGTTGGAAGTCTCATGTACACGATGGTAGCTACAAGACCATACATTGCATTTGCAGTGGGAGTTGTGAGTAGATATATGTCTAATCCTGGAAAGAAACATTGGGAAGCAGTTAAGATGATTTTGAGATATCTGAGTGGCACTAAGGACAAGTGTCTATGCTTAGGTAGAGGGAAAGCATCCATTACTGGTTACACAGATTCTGGTTATGCTGGTTGTGTAGACAATCTTAAGTCTACATCAGGGTACAATTTTCATTTTGTAGGAGGGCCTATCTCTTGGAGATTTCGTCTTCAAGAATGTATAGCTATTTCCACCACAGAAGTAGAGTATGTTGCAGCAAGTGAGGCATGTAAGGAAGCATTGTGGCTTTCTCGTCTTGCTTGTGATATGGGTTTACCTCAACATGTACCTCGCTTGCTCAATGATAGTCAGAGTGCCATTGCTTTGGCAAAGAATCCGGTCTATCATGCAAAGACCAAGCACATTGAGGTGATGTATCACTTCATTAGAGATTGCTTAGACACTGAGCACATTATTCTTGAGAAGGTTCACACTTGAGATAATGCTATAGATGCTTTGACTAAAGCTCTACCACAAGATAGCTTTCGACACTATTGTCACTTGATGGGGGTTACTTGATTCTTGATCTTACACAGTCACTTGTATACTGTGTAACATGCCCATCAGGTGGGAGGTATAAGTTGTATACTTACACTCAGGTATTCTTTATCATTCTTTATTTTTCTCCCATAGTTACTTTGGTCATGTTGGCCTTTAGTGGGAGATTGTTACCGTTAGTGTCCATGTGAAAGGCCAAATGGCTGACATCTCACAACCAACCAATCTGTATAATAGTTTGTCACTTTTTTTCCCACATTCTAGATTATATTTCCTTCATAAGAGTCAGGTATCCAAGTCTTTTATCCAAAAAACCCAAAAAAATTATAAAACCAACAAAATCATGGAACATGATGAGAACAGTTTCTCTACTCTCGAGGAGTTAGAGTTATGTCTTCAAGAAAATTCTAATTCCCATACTATTCTTCTTTGTTCCCTTGATGAGTATACTCTTATCTAAGAGTATTCTCTCAATGTTGATAAGTGCTCAAAATTGAACCAAACACATGATGCCTTAGTTGAAACAAAGTACAAAACAATAGACAAAAAAATCAAACCCATAGCTCAACCATTATCTCAAGGAAGTAATTAAAAAATTATTGATGTGAAAAATGATGCAATTCTTTGAGATAGGAAAAACATAGGACATACATTCACGGATGAGACAATCAAACATGTGAAAAATGGTAGAGATGATGACTTTCTTTTGCCAGTAGAGAGAGATAAATTTGAGAGAGTCATACATAGCCATGGAAAAGCCTTTACTACGTATCCTCATGAGCTTGGTTTCATAGATCCTAAGCTAGTTGCACCCATGATTATCTTTACTATTCCACATATTCCATAGAATCTTTGCCCTATACCAGTTCCAAGGACTCACTTACTTGAGCTAATGAAACTACTTATAGAGAAGATACACATGATAATTTTAGAGCCATCTTTGCACCTTACTCAGATAGATGGTTCATTATCCCTAAAAAGAATGGGAAACTATGTTTCATTCAATATCTCTAACCCATCAATAAAGTCACCATAAGAAATGTAGGAACATGACCCATTGTAGATGAGTTTGCTGAATCATTTTCAAGATATTCTATCTATTGAGTGGGTGATTTATATTCTAGGTATGACCAATTCCAATTAGCGATTGATAGTCATGACATAACCACAATGAAAACTCCTTTAGGCTTAGTGCATATATGTACTTTACCTCAAGGATCAACTAATTCTGTGGCTCATATGATGAGTGCTATGAATATGGTCTTACACGATTTTATCCCTCATATAACCATGCCATTTATTGATGTTATTCCTTTAAAAGGGAGTGAGAAACATGTAAAGGACATTACATTAGATTCATATGGATGTCGTAAAATTTGTTCTTGATCATATGTGACTGTGAATGAATATTTCAATGATTTGAAGAGGTAGGTCTCACATTTTACATAGAAAAATATTTTTTTGGTATCAACAAGTGTTGGGGCATTCTTGTGCAGAGAGGGATTTGAGTGTTTGTCGAAGAAAAGGGAAAGATAAGAAGAAAGTTACAACACTGGAAGCCTTTGTTGATTGATTATAAGAAGACAAATACAATGGTGATGCACAATATAATCCAATTCTTTCTCTGCAAAATCCCACAGAGTGCACAATCACAAAACAAAAAATACCCAAGGGTCTTGTTGCTGCCAGCCTTCTCTGCACCCGACCTCTACCTTCTCCAAGCTTGCACTTGTGCACACCTTGCACCCAAGCTTCCAATAGGGGGAGGGATGGACACCTTCTATCGGCACGTGCACAACTTCAATGGGACCTTGGGATCTTTGGTGGTATCTCTCAGCACTTCTCTGCACACTTCTTAATCACTCTTCATGCACACCTTGCACTTCACTTCTTTGTGTCGCAAACTGTATGTCTCTTGCACTTCTCTCTCTTGCTTAGTCTAGACTATGCTCACCTTGCTTGGTCTTTCAAGAATAATCCTTGCCTTGATTTGAGTGCCGATTCACGTACGCTCCTAACTGTTAGAGTATCTTGGTGCTCACTTTGATGTCCCAAGATTGTCTCCAAAAGTGGGTAGCCAACGAATCCCTGTTTTGTCCTGTAGTGCCTTTAGACTAAAACAAAAATTTTAATTGGGGGCCATACTTTCACTTCTGTGTATGCTTCTGCTTCACATACCTTCACATTTTTCCTTTTAATTCTTCAATTGCGCACCTAAGAGAGGGTTCACCTGAACCTTCCAAAACACCTTAAAAACACTTTGAAACTTAGATAAATTACAGAAATACCTTTGCAACCTGCAACCAACTTTTGCAATTTTACCCTTTGTGAACAATTAATTGTGCACTACCTTGTGCACCTCGACACCCAACTTTAAACACTTTGACTTCACCCATGTTGACCTTTGACCCCGAACATGTTGACTTTGATCACAATACTGAATGTATTACTAGAGAATGTACAAAGATAAGTATCCCATTAGGGCAATAGGCATATATACAAGCCGGGGGAAAAAAACCTCCTAAAGAGGGAAAAAAGTGCCCCGACGGTCCTAGTGTGTTCACACACATCACTACCTAAATATATCAACATTACCGACAACTACAATAGAAGAATTTATCGATACAACTATAAGATTGGAGAAATTAGACAACAATATGGGGCAAGCTCTTCCAATTTATCATATCCTGGATAACTTGAAGACCCAGTAATTCAACTAAGGAAAGAGCTTGAGATCTTAAAAAGGAATAAGCCCCACAAAGAGGACGAGAGTGTTGTAACTTAGTTGAGGTGAGAAATCAAAGCATTGAAGCTACAAAGGGAAGAGGAAGCACAAGCAGTAGAGCTGGCTCAACTTCGACAGGAGTTGTAGGAACTCAGCGGAGGTCGCATCAAAAGTGGACTATGGTGTACCATGTGCAACAAGTAGTATCATGTGGTAAGTAAATGTTCACTTTTAAGTGTAACTTGCCAGCTATGCAGGAAAGCTGGTCATGAGGCCCATGAATGTTAGTCAAGAGGGATGCCTGCACAACCTTATTGGGCACAAGGAGATGCTCAATTCTCAACCAATGTAATGGCAGTAGCCCACAACCAATGTAACAATGACCTAGAGGTAATTATGGAAATGGGCCTAGAAGGCCAATTATCTGTTTCAGGTGTGGAGAGTGTGGACACTATCAAAGTAAATGTACCCTGCCAGAAAATGCCCCCTCTTGTAAGAATTGCCCAGATGCCAGAGATCATTATACAAATTGTTTCCCACAAAACAAAGCATCTACATATGGAACCCATCTCCAAATGATCTCGGTAGATAATCATGGAGCAACAAAAGAAGCCACTGTTTTACAATCACCATCCACTAGAGTGGTACAATCAGAAGAAATTAACTCCATGGTCATGCAGACAAGAAACAAAGGGAAAATTCCAGAAGAACCAAGCTAGGGATCAAGTACTTTTGGAAGTCACAAGGACCATAGGGTACATAAGAGAAAATCAGATATATATGAAGATGCAAAACAAGAGAAAGAAAGTTCAACAAAATGTGAAGAGGTAACACAAAAAGAAGATTTTTTAGAGACGAACAACGTCATTGGGAATGCATGCACTCGGGCCCACAAGGAACTTGAGAAATCAAACAACAAAATTGATCTTAAGGAATGTGGAGCTTCAAGATTATTCAAGTCAATCAAAACAAAGGTTAGTATTCTTGAGTTGATAAACATGGATGCAAAATTCAGGTTTGAAGTACTACATATTATTGATGAGGCTTCCTCATCCACCTTAGTGGCCAAGACTACTACCGTGGGTCAAGGGAAGGGTGTAGAAGAAGCACCTCTCACAGATTATAAGAGTCCAAGACTGACAGTAACAATTAAAGGATTAAAGCTACAAGGAGTCATTGTGGATGGTGGGTATGGCATAAATTTGATGCCTGAGCATACCATGGAGAAGCTTGGCCTATGTGCATCCAGACTAGCCCACTTCACCGTCACTTTGATAGATCAAAGCAAATTAAGGCCAATGGGGGTGATCCCAAAAGTTCCACTGGAAGTACAATGTAACCTATTCATTTTGGATTTTGTGGTATTAAGACTACCCGAGGTAGAGGGAGGATTTCCCCTTTTGATTGGAAGACCATGGCTAAGGCATGTGAGTGTCGTCCATGACTGGGGGAAAGACACTATGTGGGTACAGTAGAGGGGGCAAGAACTTAAACATATATATTTAGAGTAGGGTCCAAATCACCAAGGGAATACCAGCATGATGCAATCAGTTGGCATTTGCATGGAACAAGAAATGGAGGACCAACCACAAGTAGAGTTCAAGGAGGAAGAAGATATTCTGAATTGGCTTCAAGCAGGTAACTCTTCCTCTTGTTTTGGAGTTTTTCTAAATAATTCTTGTATAGAAGAAGATTATGGAGAAAAGGAGGATAAAGTTCATGTTGATGGATTGGGAGAACCTGTCACAGACCACAGAACGGGGAGGAAGACACCCCTCAGATACAATTTGGATGAGGATATGACAACCATAAGGAAGGAAGTTAATGAAGATAAAGACATGCTAAAACATACTAGTGATGAATATTCTTTTCCTATTCAAGAAATCCCTACAAGATGGATGCAGGATAAAGAGAAATACATTGAAATTTAAAACACTCCTGCTTATGAAACAATGAGGGAGATATTATTGCAGGAAAGTTGGGTTGAAGATGCACATGTAGATACATTGGTGGAGTAGAAACCCAGTCAAAGAAGTTCAGTTAGGCACTCAAGAAAATAATCATCTAGTTTTAGTGGCCACTTGGTTGTGGATGTTGATATATTTAGGTAGTGATGTGTGTGAACACTCTAGGACTGCAGGGGCACTTTTTTCCCTCTTTAGGAGGTTTTTTTCCCCCGGCTTGTATATACGCCTATTGCCCTAATGGGCTACTTATCTTTGTACATTCTCTAGTAATACATTCAGTCTTGTGTGTTGTGCTCCAAGCTTCTTCTTCTTCCTTGTGCTGTTCGCGTGCTTCCGCAGACGTCTAACTCCAACAATTGGTATCAGAGCAGGTCGTTGCTTCTTCTAGGGCGCCGTCGACACTCCTCCGTTTGCAGTCTCAGATTCGCACAAAATTTGGTGAGCATACTCAGGGTGTTTCCGAGATCAAAACAGCTTCGCTATGTGGTGCCGAAATCTCGATCTGAGCTCGTTTCGGCCTTCGAACGCACTATCGCAGTGCTTGTGCAGGCTATTTCGTCCTTTTGTGCCAAAGGTATATACCAGTTTCTGTTCGCCAGTTTAAGCGTCTCGAAGTCTGCTACAGGTCTAGCAGAACTCGTCTGGGCAGTTCTGTTCAACTTTTTGAGATACAGTCAATTTTCTGCATCAAGGTATTTTAGTCACCGGCCATGGCTGAAAGCAGTGATGTATTCCGTATGTTGGCTGTTGAGGATAAGTTGGATGGTACCAACTACCCATTATGGGCTTATATGATGCGACATGTACTGGTTGCAAAAGGATTGTGGAACATTGTGCAGGGTGTTGAAAGACGTCCTATTACACCTGTAACGACAGGTATTGCAAATACAGGTGTTGGAGCTGATGAAGATGGTGTCGAAGATGATATTCCGCAGATTCCTGTTCGTGCTGCTGTTTCTGTTGCACCTACTGCAGAGCAGATCCGTTGGGATGGCAGAGATGCCCAGGCACATGCATTGATAGCTTTGTCTGTCAAACGTGCCATTATTCCTCACATTCGCTCTTGCAGAACAGCAAAGGATGCTTGGGATACGCTTACCACTTTGTACCAGGCTAGGAATGAGGCTCGTGTTGCTTACCTCCGAAAACAGTTGGAGAGTGAGCACATGAATGAAGGTGATTCTATGGACAGTTTTCTTACAAAGATCAAAGACCTGAAGGAACAATTGATTTCTGCTGATGAAGTTATACCAGATAGCTCACTTGTGCAGACCGTTCTGAATGGTCTTCCTGATTCATATCAGAGTTTTGCCTCTACTCTTCGGTTGATGATGAAAGGCAATCCGAATGCCTTGTCATTTGAGGAATTAGTCTCTGTTCTGTTGCAGGAAGATCAGTCCAGGCAGAACAGGTCCATTATGCGTGTTGCAGATCAAGCTTTCCTGGCTAGTCAGAAGGGCAAAGGAAAATGGAGCTCTTCTACTAGTAAGCAGAAATCTGCAAATGCTGCACAATCGAAGAACCAGGATAAAGATGAGAAGAAATCAGAAAAGCAGAAATTGTTCTGCAAGTACTGTAAAGGAAATGATCATATTATAAAGAACTGTCCAAAACTGGCTGCTAAAGAGGCAAAGAAGAAAGAGGCTGGAATGGTTGTTGCAGAGGCCTCTACACCAAAAACAGAGTCTGCAAATCTTGTGCAGGAAGAAGAATGGGCGTTTACTACTGTCTGCAGTTTTGACCCATCTTCTCATGATCAGTGCATGTCTGCAGTAGACTCAGATGTTTGGTACTTTGACAGTGGGGCGACCAAACATATTACCTCGCAGCGCAGTTTCTTCTCTTCACTCGAGCCTGCCCCTACAGGGAATACTGTCACATGCGCCAATAACTCCTCTTATCCTGTTATGGGAGTTGGTAAGATCATTCTGACTACTGCTGATGGTAGTTCTTTCACTTTGTCAGATGCTTTATTTGTGCCAGGGATCAAAAAGAATCTGTTATCAGTTTCTGCATTAGCCAAGATTGGCTTGGTTGTGAAATTTGTTGATGACAGGTGTACAGTCCATGATCTCTCAAATGGCGATGTGATTATTGCTTCTGGCATTTTATGTCGTGGGCTGTATAAGCTCATAGACTATGAAAGATCTGTGAATGATTCGGCATGTGCAGTTCATGATTCTCAGGCTATGTCAGATGCAAAGCTTTGGCATGCACGCTTTGGTCATCTGAATTTTGCTAGTTTGTTACGCCTGCAGAAATCTGAAATGGTGTCCTCTTTGCCCAAACTTGAGGCACCTGGAAAACATGTTTGTGAAGGCTGTATTTTGGGCAAAATGCAGCGTTCTTCCTTTCCAAAAGATGGTTCAGTTCGGGCTATGCAGAAATTGCAGCTTGTACATAGTGATGTCTGTGGTCCCATGCAGACACCCTCTTTTGGAAATTACCTTTACTTCGTGACTTTCATTGATGATTTTTCCAGGCATGCATGGGTATATCCACTCAAAGCAAAGTCCGAAGTGTTCATGTGCTTCAAACAGTTTTTGGTTTTGGCTGAAAATCTGTCAGCATGTAAAATGGGCACCCTCCGTTCTGATCGAGGGGGGGAATATATGTCTTCAGATTTTAATGCATTTCTGGCTGAACCTGGGATAAAACACCAGTGTACAGTGCCGTATACACCTCAACAGAATGGAGTTGCTGAACGAAAGAACAGGTCACTCATGGAGATGGCGAGGTGCATGGTCAAAAGTCAGGCTTTACCACATAGTTTCTGGCTTGAGGCTGTCATGTGTGCAGCATATGTACTGAACAGGTGTCCCACCAAAGCGTTGCAGTCTATCACTCCATATGAGGCTTGGCATGACCGCAAGCCATCTGTTGCTCATCTGCGTGTTTTTGGTTGTTTGGCATATGCATTAGTGCCTGAACAACATCGCAGAAAATTGGATGATAAGGCAGTAAAATGTATTTTTGTTGGATACAGTTCTAAAAGTAAAGGCTATCGTCTGTATCATCCACAGACTAAACGCATTCTGGTTAGCCGTGATGTTGTCTTTGTGGAAGATGCTATTCAGCCATTGCTTTCATGTACTAAGGAGACATCTGTTAGCTCCAAAGACATGTATGATACTTTGATGCCTCTTTTTACAGGTGGACAGGCTAACGTTGGTCCTAATGAGGCAACTTCTCAGCCTTTGCAGGTTTCATATGATGATGCAGATCATTCCATTTCTGATGCAGATTTACATGATGCACTTGTTGATGAGAGAGCTGATATTGAACAGGCAAAAACTATGCCAAAATGGCTGGTGCAGACTTTGCGTGACAGCAAATTAGATGCACCTTTGTCATATCGTACTCGTTCAGGCTCTCATAGTACCTCCTTTGCATCAGATTGCTATGCTATGGCTGCATCTAGTCTCTGTGATGAGAATGAGCCTGTTTCTTTTGATGAAGCACAAAATTCAGAAAATTGGATGGCTGCTATGCAATCTGAATATGATGCTATAATGAAGAATGGTACATGGTCTTTATGTGACTTGCCTCCTGGCAAGAAGGCCATTGGCACTAAGTGGGTATACAAGCTGAAGCGTAAACCTGATGGTACAGTTGACAGGTATAAGGCTAGGCTTGTTGCAAAGGGTTATGCGCAGGAAAGAGGCATTGATTTTGATGAGACCTTTGCACCTACATGCCGTATGACTACTGTTCGGAGCATTTGTGCACTTGCAGCCCATCATGGTTAGAATGTACATCAGTTGGACATTAAAACAACATTTCTGAATGGTGACTTGCATGAAGAAGTGTATGTTTTTCAGCCCCGTGGCTTTGTGCAGAAAGGGCATGAAAACCAGGTGTGCAGGTTAAAGAAGGCGTTATATGGTTTAAAGCAAGCACCACGTGCTTGGTATGAGAAAATACATGCCTATCTAATTGCACATGGTTTTGAGAACAGTCCAACTGAAAGCACCTTATATGTTAAGCGTGCTAATGATGTGCTTCTGATCATTGTTGTCTATGTAGACGACATGCTGCTCACTGGTCCTCTTGAGAAGCATATTGCTGATTTTAAGGCTGATTTGCATGCCTCATTTGAGATGTCTGATTTGGGGCATTTGCATCACTATTTGGGCATTCAGTTTATGCACGTTGATGGTGGAATGGCTTTGTGTCAAACGAAATATATTGACACATTATTGCAGCGTTTTGGCCTTGAAGACTGTAAGCCTATTGCCACTCCTATGGAGACAGGTTTACGATTGAGTCTTCATGATGCTGGTGATGCATTTGATGCTGTTCTCTATCAGCAGGTTGTTGGATGCTTGATTTACTTATGCATTACTCGGCCAGATATTCAGTTTGCTGTCTCACAGATGAGCAGGTTCATGCATTGCCCAGGAGTCACGCATTGGAAAGCGGTTAAGCGCATCTTTCGCTACTTGAGTGGTACTCGGCTACTTGGGTTGTTTTATCCCAAGGGGGGATCACTACCGCCAGATTTGCATGCTTTTTCTGACTCAGATTGGGCTGGTTGCTATGACACTCGTGTGTCCACCAGTGGTTTTTGCTTCATGCTTGGTAGCTCATGTATATCTTGGTTGAGCAAGAAGCAGCCTACTGTGGCCACTTCCAGTTGTGAGGCTGAGTATAGGGCAGCTTTCACAGCGACTGTTGAGTGTGTGTGGCTCAGACGCCTTATGGCTGATTTGGGTGTTGGCCAGTCTTCTGCCACCACCATCTTCACTGACAGTCAGAGCGCATTGGCAGTTGCGAGGAACCCTGTGTTCCATGCTCGCACTAAGCACATTGAGGTGCATTATCACTATGTCAGGGAGAGGTTCTCTGCTGGGGAGATCAGCTTGGCATATGTGCCCACGCAGGAGAACATTGCAGACCTTTTCACGAAGGCTCTGCCTAGGGAGAAGTTTGAAGCTTTCCGCAAAGCTTTGGGCTTACTTCCTTTTGTGGAGTGATTTCCACATAGCTTGGCACTTCCTTATACATGAGTGCCAGCTCCTTGTTCACCGCATCACTCCCAGGGGGGATTTGTTGATATATTTAGGTAGTGATGTGTGTGAACACTCTAGGACTGCCGGGGCACTTTTTTCCCTCTTTAGGAGGTTTTTTTCCCCCGGCTTGTATATACGCCTATTGCCCTAATGGGCTACTTATCTTTGTACATTCTCTAGTAATACATTCAGTCTTGTGTGTTGTGCTCCAAGCTTCTTCTTCTTCCTTGTGCTATTCGCGTGCTTCCGCAGACGTCTAACTCCAACAGTGGAGCCACCCTGAGCTGCTTGAAAAGGTAAAATCTTTCTTGACACACTATGTAGATGTTTTTGCATGGCATTATAAAGACTTAGAAGGAGTGCTTGCCAATTATGGAGAGCACATAATTCCTCTTGTTGATGGAGCTAAACAGTAAGAGGAAAGAGTTATAGACTTAACCCAAAATATGCTCAAGTTGTTTATTTGGAAATACAAAAGATGGAGGATGCAAGAATCATCATTCCTGTGGAACACGCAGAATGGCTTTCGCCAATGGTTATAGTACCAAAGAAGAATACCAACAAAATTAGAATTTGCGTTGACTTTAGAGCAGTCAACAAGGTAACCATTCGAGACGGATTCCCCATGCCTTTTGCAGAGCAAGTCATTGAGGAAGTGGCTGGACATGCATTATACAGCTTCATGGATGGCTTTAGTGGATACAATCAAATATCCATCCATCAAGATCATAGGGAAAATACCACTTTTATCACACCATGGGGCACCTATGTATACGTAAAAATTCCACTTGGACTCAAAAATGCTCTGGCCACCTTTAACAGAACTATCAACCTCGTTTTTGGACCCTTATTGCTAGAAATACTTAGAATTCTCATGGATGACTTTTGTTCATTTTCAAGCACTCACAAGGAGGCCCCTTTGGATTGCTTGGATAATCACTTGAGACAGCTACAAAATGTTTTTAAAAGATGCAGGGAGACTAAACTAAAGCTAAACCAAAATAAATGTCATTTCCTCGTGATAGAAGGAACTCTTTTGGGACATGTGATATCTGCAAAAGATATGGCTCCGGACCCTGATAAAATTATTTCTATACTAAAGTTACCTAAACCAAAACCTTCTAAAGAGATTCAAAGCTTCTTGGGGCATGTTGGGTACCACAAAAGATTTATCAAAATGTATGCAGAGATAGCCAGGCCACTGGTTAGACTTACAGGTAAAGAAGTGCCATTTAAGTTGGAAGAAGAAGAAGAAAATGCTTATCAGATATTAAGGTCCAAATTGGTGGCCGCACCAATTCTTATCACACCAAATTAATAAAAAAAATTTCATGTATATGTAGATGCCAGTGCATATGCAGTGGGTGCAGTTTTGACTCAACATAGTGAGGAATACAAACTTGACATACCTATTTAGTATGCTAGTCGAATTTTGAAAAAGGCTAAAAAAAATTATAGCACCACAGAAAGGGAGGCCTTAACAATGGTTTTTGTGGTACAAAAGTTTCATCATTACTTTCTAGGAGTGAAATTTGTTATCATAACTGATCATCAACAGCTCAGATATTTATTGAATAAGCCACAAGCAACTGGTAGGGTATGGGGGTGGCTACTTTTGTTCCAGGAATTTGATTTTTCTATAGTCGATAGACGAGGTAGAGAAATTGTCATGATAGACCACCTATCTAGGATTAACTCTATGGATCAAGAAATCCGAGCAAATGATGATTTTCCAGATGCTAATGTGTTCACTGTACGAGCACAAGGTTGGTATGATGACATCAAGAATTTTCTTAAAACTGGATTGTATCCAGAGAAGGCAAGTGTTGGAGGCTGCTAATCAAAAGCAAAACTTTTACCTTCATTGAGGGAAAATTATATAGACAAGGCAAGGACAACAGGTTTAGAAAGTGCATGGAAGAAGAAGAAGTGAGGGAAATCCTTAAATCTGCACATGAAGGAGCAGGTGGTGGGCACCTTCCAAGACACATTATGAGCCAGAGAATTCTTGATGCTGGCTTATGGTGGCCTACATTATTCAGAGATGTAGAGGAATGGGGCAAAGTATGTGATGTCTGTCAAAGGTGTGGACCAAAGCCAACAAAGCAGAGGCAGAACCCCTTGATTATTTCCACTTCTTGGCAACCATTTGAGAAGTGAGGGCTAGATTTTGTCAAGCCCATCTACCTTGTGTCAGTTCCAAAGAGAGAGAAGTATCTATTGATCACCATCGACTATGCAACAAAGTGGGCTAAAGCTATTGCCTCCCCTGATTGTACAACACAAACAGTGGCTGATTTCCTTTATAGTAACATCATTTGTAGATTTGGATGTCTTCTTGAAATTTATACAGACCAACGTACTCACTTTCTGAACAAGTTCCTACACGAAATTTTTAATAGGTACAAAATTCTACATAGGACCTCTTGTGCCTATTATCCAAGATCTAATGGACATGCATAATCCACCAATAAGGTATTAATTGCCATGTTAAGGAAGGAATGTATGTTACAACCCACTTCCTGGGGCATAGCTTATCAAGGTACCCTATGGGCATACATATTAGTTTACAAAGAAGCCACAGGATACTCTCCATTCCAATTGGTTTATGGGATATTGCCTATTGAACCCTTTGAATTTCTACATGGGTCACCAAAACTAGCATTCATGCAGGGAAAGAAAGATTGTGGTGTCTCTCAGAGGCTTGAAGCACTACACAAAGTGGAAGAGATACGTCTATATGCTGCACAACAATTGCTAGAGACTCAAATGAAGAGGAAGGAGGTGCATGATCAAAATCTGTGGAACAATAACTTACAAACAGGCATGTTAGTTCTTCTCCATAGACCTCAAATTTCACACACAAGTAAGGGGAAAATGGCTTCCACACTAGGAACTCGTACCATATTTTTGCTTAAGTTTTAGTAGTTTTTATCCATTTTCATGCTTGTTCCTTGAATTTTTATGCAACTTATAAGCCATTACATAGCCCTTGGCATAAAAAAATTTTCAGGAATTTTTTTTGGGAATTTTTAAAGCATTTTAGGAATTTTTTAGAATTGTTTATCTTTTCTCAATATCATTTTCTTGATAGAATGGAGGTAAAAAGGAAGCTCTCTATGGTGTTAAGTGGGATAAGTGGTGTAGAAATGTAGGAGGGAATTTTTTGAGATTTTTTTCTCATTTTTTTGGATTCTTTTTGAATTTTTTTGGATTCTTTTTGAAATTTTTTGGATTATATTTGTATTTTTAATCTATTTTTGGTATTTTTTAACAAAAAAAAGCTCCTAGCGGCTATTTTTCTTTTTTCCTATTTCAACCTCCCCCTCCCCCCGCCCCCGTGCCCCCTGCCCCCTGGCATGCTCTCTCCCCCCGGCATGCTCTAGCCCCCCCCTCCCCGGCATGCTCTAGCCCCCCCCCCCCCCTCGGCATGCTCTACCCCCTCCCCCCTATTTTCTTTTTTTTTTTAATTTTTTATTTATATTTATTTTATTTTATTTTATTTTTTATTTTTCCATTTTTATTTAAGATTTGCCCAACCCCCACGAGCATCGTGCAACATAAAAAAAAAAACATAATAATAAATAAATAAATAAAAAAAAAAATAAAAATATTTTTTTATTTTTCTTGGTTCAATGCTTTTGGCTCTAGATTGTGCCTCGGATTTTTTTCAAACTTGGGGTCATTTTCGTATCTTTTGGCACCTCTGGACTCAATTTTTGACACAATTGTTTCAAATTTCCATGGCAGATTTTTCAAAATTGAAAAGATACCCGCTTTCTCTAACCTTTGGTCAAAACACACATGTTTTGAGCACATTTATCACGTCTTTTTCATTGTGCACATGGTCCACATGGTCTATTCTCACCTTATTTTACCATATGTTTCACATTTTCCCATATGCACCATCTATAGCTTCCCGTTTATCATTTTGGCACTCTCTAGAGCCCCTACCCCTCACTTTATCCTTATACCCAGCCCCACCCTTACCCCTACTTAATCTATCCCTCTCAGTCCACTCAGACCTCCCTTCCCTTTCCCTCCTACCCTCCATTCTCCATCATATGCTCTTCAATGCACAATCCCCAATTTTGGTCCTTCACTGGTGCTTATTATTTAGTGCTCCTAGTGGTCTTGGTGGCTGCTCATGTGTCCTTTTGAAGATTTTACAAAGTGCCCATTAGGTGGTGGGCAACTGTTGAGCCCATCAAAGTAATATGGGTCAAAGTCATAGTGGTCAAAGTCATAGTGGTCAAAGTCAAGGTGGTCAAAGTCAATAGGATCAAAGTCAATTGGGTCAAAGTTAAGATGGTCAAGGTCAAAGTGTTCGTTTAGTTATCAAGGTGCACAGGTAGTGCATAAATAATTTTTCACAAAGGTTATGTTTGCAGAAAGTTGGATGCAGGTTGTAGGTTGCAGATTGTCTTTCTATAATTTCTCTAAGGTTCAAAAGTGTTTTTAAAGTGTTTGGAAGGTTCAGGTGAACCCTCTCTTAGGTACACATTTGAAGATTGAAAGGCAAAAAGTGAAGGTATGTGAAGAGTAGCGTACAAAAAAGTGAAAGTGTGGCCCCCCAATTAAAATTTTTGTTTTAGTCTAAAGTCACTACATGACAAAACAGGGATTCGTTGGCTGCCCACACTTGGAGAAAATCTTGGGACATCAGAGTGAGCAACAAGATATGCTATCAATTAAGAGCGTATGTAAACTGACACTCAACTCAAGGCAAGGCATTATTCTTGGTTAGAGTAAGCAAGGTGAGCATAGTCTACACTGGGAGAGAGAAAAGCAAGAGACATACAGTGAGTTTGTGGCGTAGAGAAGGAAGTGCAGAGTGTGCAAGAAGTGTGACTTAGATGTGTGTAGAGAAGGACTATGCCATGCAATCAAAGGTCACAAGGTCCCATTGAAGCTGTGTGCGCATCGGTAGAAGGTGTCCATCCCTCCCCCTATTGGAAGCTTGAGTGCAAGGTGTACATAAGTGCAAGCTCTTGGAGAAGGTGGAGGTTTGGTGCAGAGAAGGTCAGAGGCAGCAAGAACCTTGGGTATTTTGTAACTTTGTTGATTGTGCACTCTTTGGGATTTCACATAGAGAGTATTTGGATTGTGTTGTACATCATTATTGTACTCCTCTCTTTATAATCAATCTACATAAGTTTTTGGTGTCTGTATCCTTCTTCTTACCTTCCTCTTCTCCTACAAACACTCAAGTCCCTTTTTGCACAAGAATCCACCAACACTATCAAACATGCCATTATCCCTCATATTCGTTCTTGCAAAATAGCAAAGGATGCTTGGGATACACTTATCACTTTATATTAGGAAAGAAATGAGGGTCGTATTTCTTACCTTTGAAAATAGTTGGAGAGTGAGCATATGAATGAAGGAGATTCTATGGATATTTTTTTGACAAAGATCAAATATTTGAAGGAACAATTGATTTCTGCTAACGAAGTCTTACAAGATAGTTCACTTGTGCAGAATGTTATTAATGGCCTTCTAGATTCATATCAAAGTTTTAATTCTACTCTTCAATTGATGGTGAAAGGCAATCCAAATGCCTGTTGCATGTTGCATATCAAGCTTTCTTAGCTAGTCAAAAGGGCAAGGGTATATGGAGCTCATCTATTAGTAAGCAAAAATTTGCTAATGTTGCATAGTCAAAGAAGGAAGACAAAGATGAGAAGAAAATAGAAAAGCAAAAACAATTTGGAGTACTTTTGTGCATAGTTCTCTTTACACAGGTTCAAGAACATCAAGAAGAGTGCTCTCTGTACTTCTTTGACAATGAATGTTCGCCTCTTGGGGCTGTGTTTTCAGCCACACTAGTAAATCTACAAGTTTCTTGAAAGGTTCTAGTTGTGGTGGGAGCAGGCACCGCAAGTTTATTCAGGTTTTTGAGCCTAAAGAATAGAGTTGAGAGACACTTGCAAGTGTTGTTGGCCAGTGTTTGGATTGAATTCAACCTTTTAGTTTTCATTTTACTACATATATTGATCACATACTATGTATGCTTCCATGGATACTGCTTATGTATGTCCATGTGGTCATTGATATAATAGTTATGTTTTTGCATAAAGCCTCTTATGTTTGAGGGTCATGATGAGATTTTCTTAAGGGGGAGACACCCAGATATCATGGTCTCTTTGATGATGCAAGTGGAAGACTTACCCAACCTCGCCATAGGAGATGTATGATAGTTGTTCATAGGTGCTCGATAAGCCTAATTGACTTCTTTTGGGTAACTAATTATATGCACTAGATTCAGTGATTCACTATCCAAGTTAACATGTCAATACTTGCAGTTTTATGAGATTTTGACACTGGCCATATGCTCATTTTGTAGAGGATACTGTGGCAACATTTTTCTAGATTTTTTGGTTTTGTCAACTGTATAGCGATCAATTTACTCCTTGATACACTTATTGGTGTGAGCACATTTATTCCCACATAATCCTTTTGGTTGGTCATTACTATTCATTAATTCATTTTTCTAGGAAGATTGATGATTTTTTCCCAAAATCTGACACTTGGTCATCCTTCTTTAAGACTTAGTGGTGTTTGGACTCTTCTAGTTCCATTATCATTCCATTCAATTCTCTACCATCATGGCATTAGAGGTCTTAGGAACATCTAGTGGATTAGGCTCTAGTGCTAGTTTTCTGAGGAGCCATAACTTGCAAGGCAAAGACCATTTTGAAATCCAAAAATTTGATGACACAAATGTTTCTCTATGGAAGAATTAGATTAAAGATGTGTTGATTCAGAGGAGGCAATGCAAGCCAGTACATGTAATCTCAAAGAATCATGCTAACATGGATGAAGATGATTGGGATGAGTTGGATGAAATGGCCCAGTCTACCATTCGATTGCACTTGGCAGATAATGTTTACTTTACAATGTTAGATAGTGAAAGTGTCGAGGGCTTTGGAAGAAGTTATGCAATACATATAAAAAAGAGACGGCATAAATTAAAGTGTATCGAATGATAAAGTTATATGACCTTCACATGAAGGACACAAATAGTATTGTTGGTTATCTAAATGAGTTTGATGCTATGTTCTCCTAGTTACAAGCTCGGAAAATGGATATGGATAATGAGATGAAAGCAGTCTTGTTTTTATGCACCTTGCCATCATCATGGGGTATGTTTTTCATAGCTATTAGCAATAGTGTACCTGGTGGTAAACATGTCTATGATGACATATGTGGAGCACTCTTGAGTGAGGATATTTGTAGAAAATCTATGGTTGGCACTCAAAGTAGAGATGCATATAATGTTCATGATTCTTACTAAAAATAGAATCAACAAGGTGGTAGTGTTGATATATCTAGGTAGTGATGTGTGTGAACACTCTAGGACTATCGGGCCACTTTTTTCCCTCTTTAGGAGGTTTTTTTCCCCCGGCTTGTATATATGTCTATTGTCCTAATGGGCTACTTATCTTTGTACATTCTAGTGGTAATACATTCAGTATTGTGTGTTGTGCTCCAAGCTTCTTCTTCTTCCTTGTGCTATTCGCGTGCTTCCGCAGACGTCTAACTCCAACAATTGGTATCAGAGCAGGTCGCCGCTTCATCTAGGGCGTCATCGACACCTCTTTGGTTGTAGTCTCAGAATCACATGAAACTTGGTGAGCATACCCAACATGTTTCAGAGATCAAAACGGCTTCACTATGTGGTGCCAAAATCGCAATCTGAGCTCATTTCGGCCTCCGGACTCACTATCGTAGTGCTTGTTCATCTTTTTGTACCAAAGATATATACTAGTTTTGGTTTGCCAGTATAAGCATTTCAAATTCTGCTACAGGTCTAGTAGAACTCGTTTGGGTAGCTTTGTTCAACTTTTTCAGATACAATCATTTTTTTGCATCAAGGTATTTTGGTTAATGGCCATGGCTAAAAGCAGTGATGTATTCCATATGTTGGTTGTTGAGGATAAGTTGGATGGTACCAATGATCCATTGTGGGCTTATATGATGCATCATGTATTGTTCACAAAAGGACTATGGAATATTGTGCAGGGTGTTGAAAGACATCCTCTTACACTTGTGAATAAAGGTAGTGAAGCTAATGCAGATGGTGCCGAAGATGGTGATATTCTACAAATTCCTATCTGTGCTACTTTTTCTATTGCACCTACTATAGAGTAAGTTTGTTGGGATGGCAATGATGCTCAGGCACATGCATTTATAGCTTTGTCTATCAAACATGCCATTATTCCTCATATTCTTTCTTGTAGAATAGCTAAGGATGCTTGGGATACACTTACCACATTGTATCAGGCTAGGAATGAGGCTCGTGTTGCTCCCTCCAGAAACAGTTGGAGGGTGATCACATGAATAAAGGTGATTCTATGGATAGTTTTCTGACAAAGATCTAGGATTCGAAGGAATAGTTGATTTCTGTAGATGAAGTCCTTCCTGACAGTTGTCTTGTGCAAACTGTTCTAAATGATATTCCTGACTCATATCAGAGTTCTGCTTCTACTCTTCATCTGATGATGAAAGATAATCCAAATGTCATAACATTTGAAGACTTAGTTTCTGTTTTGTTGCAGGAAGACTAGTCTAGGTAGAACATGTCTATTATGCATATTGTAGATCAAGCTTTCTTGGCTAGTTAGAAGGGCAAAGGTAAATGGAGCTCTTCTACTAGTAAGCAAAAATATGCAAATGCAGCACATTGAAGAAGGAAGACAAAGATTAGAAGAAATTAGAAAAGCAGAAATTGTTTTGCAAATATTGTAAACCAAATGATCATGTAATTAAGAGCTATCCAAAACTGGCTGGGTAAAGAGGCAAAGAAGAAAGAGGTCTAAATGGTTGTTGCAAATGCCTCTACACCAAAAACAAAGTCTACTAATCTTGTGTAGGATGAAGAATGGGTTACTACTGTTTGCAGTTTTGACCCATCTTCTCATGAGCAATGCATGTGTGCAGTAGACTCGGATGTTTGGTACTTTGATAGTGGGGTGACCAAACATATTACCTCACAACAGAGTTTCTTGTCTTCACTCGATGCTGCCCCTACAAGGAATATTGGTATATGTGCCAACAACTCCTCTTATCATGTTATGGTAGTTGATAAGATCATTCTGACTACTATTGATGGTAGTCTTTTACATTGTTAGATGCTTTATTTGTGCCAGGGATCAAGAAGAATCTGTTATCAGTTTCGGCTTTAGCCAAGAGTGGTTTGGTTGTGAAATTTGTTGATGACAGATGTACATTTCATGATCTATCAAATGTTGATGTGATTATAACTTTTTGCATTTTATCTCGTGGGTTGTATAAGCTCATAGATTATGAAAAATCTATGAATGATTCAGCATGTGCAATGCATGATTCTCAGGCTATGTTAGATGCAAAGCTTTGGCATGCATGCTTTGGTCATCAAAATTTTGCTAGTTTGCTATGCCTACAGAAATTTGAAATGGTGTCCTCTTTGCCCAAACTTGAGGCACCTGGAAAACATGTTTGTGAAGGCTATATTTTGAGCAAAATGCAGCATTCCTCCTTTCCAAAAGATGGTTCAATTCGGGCTACTAAAAAATTATAGCTTGTACATAGTGATGTCTGTGGTCCTATGCAAACACCTTCTTTTGGAATCTATCTTTACTTCATGAATTTCATTGACGATTTTTCCACGCATGCATGGGTATATCCACTCAAAGCAAAGTCCAATGTGTTTATGTGCTTCGAATAGTTTTTGGTTTTGGCTGAAAATCTGTTAGCATGTAAAATGGTCACCCTCTATTCTGATCGGGAGGGGGGGATATATGTCTTCTGACTTTAATTGAAGAAATTAATGCTATTTTCTGATGATGGTGATCTGTTGACACGGAAGTATTCTGATGGAGATGCACCATGGTTCACACTCCTTCTCAAGAGCTCCACGACAATATCCTCATAGTAGAAAACAGAGCTCCTAAGGCCGCACACAATACTCTGCACAGAGGCTATAGAATATGCAAAAAAACATAGTACATAGGGAGCATGAAGATAGACTTCTTAGGTCTTACAAATGCAGTCAAACTTATAGTTTGTGACTGACGAGGTGGGATATGTACTCACTTTGAGATAAGTATATGCATCTTTTACTCCTATCACGAGTAATGCGCATGCCAAGAATATGTTTGGCATCCCCCAAATCCTTCATATCAAATGTCTTAACTTCTTTTTGAGAATTGACAAGTCATAAGGACTTCCCAGCAATCAACATATCATCAACATAAAGTAGCAAGCATATCAAGCTGGCATTTGAGCATCTCTTTGTGTAGAGACAATGATCCTCATTGCTTTGAGAATAGCCTTGAAACTTCATAAAAAGGTCAAAATTTTGGTACCAGTGTCTAGGGGACTGTTGAAGTCCATACAAGCTCTTCTTGAGCTTACAAACTAGACTTTCCTTGCCAAGAACTACATAACCCTCTGGTTGTTCCATATAGATCTCATCTGTAAGATCTCCATGCAAGAAAGTAGTTTTCACATCCATTTGGACTAGCTCTAAGTCCTCCATTGCAATGAATCCAAGCAACATGAGCAAGGTAGTCATTAGTACCATTCTTGTGAATAGAATCCAACTCACTCTTCATGGCATGCTCCCACTTGACATGATCCTTTGTTTGCATAGCCTCTTTGTAGAAAGAAGGCTCACCACCATCTGATAGCATAATAAAATCTAAACCTGGAAAATATCTATCATGTGGATGTGAGACATGTGTAGAGCGTATCGATGGTTGCTGAACAGGAACATGTGTAGACTGATCCGATCAAACATTCTCTTGAATGTCCCTATGTGTAATTTTTATGCATGCTAACTAGAGGACTAGTATCCTCAAACACCACTCTTCTCACTTCAATCTCCTTAATGGGTTGTTTATGCATCTTAGACTCATTGAAAATGACATCACTACTTCTGATCACTGACCATGTTTCAGGATCCTATAAGCGATATCCAAATTTTCCTTCTCAACCATATCCAAGAAAAATGCATTTCTTTGACATATGGTCCAACTTTTATCTAAGACTCTTGTGTATATGAACATATGCTTCACACCCAAAAACTCAAATATGATCATAATATGGTGGCTTCCCTATCCATAACTCTTGTGCCACTTTCAAAACTTTGGCAATACTAGGTGAAAGGTTAATCACATGAACTGCAGTCAATAGTGCTTTTGCCCAAAAGCCTTGTGAGAGGTTTTCGTGATGCAATGTAGAAACTACTCTATCTTGAATATTTCTTTGGTGGGGTATAAGGAGCTGTAAACTTTCTACGAATCCCTCTAGACTAACAAAAAAGGCAAAATTCATGTGAGGTATACTCACCCCCATTATCTCAATGTAAAGCCTTAAGCTTAGTTCCTTTTTCAATCTGAACTAAAGCAAGCCATTTTTTGAAAGTAGGGAATACCTTATCCTTTTATTTGATAGGATATACCCAAACTTTTCTAGTAGCATCATCTATGAAAGTGACAAATTAAAGAGAACCACCTAAGGACCTAGTGGGCATAGGAGCACACACATTTGTATGAATAAGAGCTAAAGGATGAATTGAAGAGTCAATGTGCATTCTATGCACATTTTTTGTTTGCTTTCCATATTGATAATGCTCACAAAATGAAGAATTAGAGAAAGATAAAACAGGGAGTAGCCAGAATGAGAAAGATTTTCCATTCCACTACGAGATATATGACCCAAACAACCATGCCAAATACAAGCCATAGGTTTTTCAGTAACAGCTAACAAGTGTTCTTTCTGTGATACAAATAAAGGATAAAGTGAGCAAACTTTGCTTCCTTTTGCAATAACCATACTGCCCTTTGATATACAAAAGGGCTAAGCATACAAGACCACCTTGTAACCAAGGTCATCAAGTTGACCAACTGACATCAAACTGCATGATAACTGAGGTACATGGCATACATTATGCATAGTAAATTTTGAACCATCAATGAACTGCACAACCACATCTCCAATCCTCACAATGTCACACTAGTAAGAGTCACCAAGTCTCATGGTACCAAGAGACTTTGCTGCATAATTAGAGAACCATTCTCTCTGTGGTGCCACATGGAAAGAAGCATGAGAATCTAATAGCCACCTTTGGGAAAGATAATCAACCATAAGAGCCTCAATTGGCATAGTACTATCAAGTGTCAGCACATCAACATCATCAAAAATAGCATTAATCTCTTCAATCTTCACAATTGAAGTAGATGGTCCAGGTAATTATTTAACATGCCCATCAACATTCTCTCCTTTACCTTTAGCATTCTTTAATGCATAACAATCTTTCTTCATATGTCCTTTCTTATGATAATAATGGCATTCAATATCCCTCTTCCTTGATTTACTTCTACTCTTATTCCATCGACCATTCTTTTCCTTGTTCTTGCTCCTACCATGTTGTTGATTCTTTCCTTAGTAAGAATCACGAACATTATATGCATCTCCACTTTGAATGCCAACCATAGATTTTCTATGAATCTCCTCATTCAAGAGTGCTCTACATATGTCATCATAGAAAAGTTTACCATTAGGTGCACTATTGCTAATACCTATGAAAAATGTATCCCATGATGATGGCATGGTTCATAACAGCATTATTGCTTTCATTTCATTATCCATATCCATTTTTTGAGCTTGTAATTGGGAGAATATAGCATCAAACTCATTTAGATGAGCGAAAACACTATTTGTGTCCTTCATGCAAAGGTCATATAACTTTCTCATCAGATACACTTTATTTGATGTCGTCTCTGTTTCATATGTATTGCATAGCTTCTTCAAAAGCTCCTCTGCACTTTCAGAGTCTAATACTGTAAAGTAAACATTATCTGCTAGGTGCAAGCGAATGGTAGACTTGGCCATTGCATCTAACTCATTCCAATCATCTTCATCCATGTCAACAGGCTTCTTTGAAATCCCATTTACTAGCTTCCATTGCCTCCTTTGAATAATCACATCTTTAATTTGATTCTTCCATAGAGCAAAGTTTGTGCCATCAAATTTTTGAATCTCAAAATGGTCTTTGCCCTGCAAGTTATAGCTCCTCCTTGGAACATTGGCACTAGACCATGATCCACCAGATGTGCCTAAAACGTCTGATGCCATGATGGTAGAGAATTGAATAGAATGATAATGGAGCTAAAAGAATCCAAACACCAATGAATAAGTGTATCAAGGAGTAAATCGACCACTATATAGTTGACAAAACCAAAAATCTAGAAAGAATTTTCCAGAGTATCCTCTGCAAATTGATCATATGAAGAGTGTCACAATATCATAAAACTACAAGTACTGACATGTTTACTTGCATAGTGAATCAGTTATCCTATAGAAGCCGACTAGGCTTATCAAGAACCTATGAACAACTATCATACATCTCCTATGGTGAGGCTAGGTAAGTCTTCCACCTACATCACCGAGGAGATCTTGACATGTGAGTGTCTCCCAGTTAAGAAAACCTCACCACAACCCTCTTTATCAAACATAACAGGCTTTCTACAAAAAATGTAACTTCTATATCAATGACCACATGGATGTACATAAGCGGTATCCACAAAAGCATACATGGTGTGTATGTGCTCAATATATGCAGTAAAATGACACTAAAAGGTTGAATGCATAGCCCAAAAGAATATCCAACAACACCTGCAAATTTCTATCAACTCTAATGTTTTAGGCTCAAAAACCTGCATAAATTTGCAGTGGCTGCTCCCACCAAAACTGAATAACCTTTCGAGAAACTTGTATTCTTACAAGTGTGGATGAAAACACAGCCCCAAAGGTTGATATTTATTGTCAGATAAGTACAAAGAACACTCTTCTTGATGTTCCTTGACATGTGTAAAGATAACTCTGTGCGAAAGTACTCCAAAATGGCTCCAAAAGACATCCCAAAATGCTTCAAAAACAAGCTTTGAAAGCAAAGAATTAAGCTTTGAGGTACCAAAACATGTTCAAGCTAATGTTAACCTTAGTCTTTCCCCTTCTTGAGATAGCACAATGTAGCTTAGTGGCGAGAGATTTCCATGGTTCAGCGAGCTCTGGGTGGAATAGTACTGGGATGGGTGACCTCTTGAGAAGTACTACGAACCCCTATCTTCCTTGATCATTGAGGTCCTCCATCGCACATAACGATGCTAATGGTGACTTCAGTGACTTGGATGACAAGGTATGCCAAGGTCTATGCCTTGGTTGCTGCCTTAGTCGTAAGCCTTGGAGAAAGCAAGGGGGGTGCTCGCTTCACTTGCACAAAAGGAACAAAGAATTTTCATTGCTTTGCTTTGATACCAATAAAGTATTTTGATGGAAATGCACTACAGTGTGCTCTCCTTCTCGAGAGCTCCATGAAAATATCATTGAAGTAGGAAATGGAGCTCCTAAGGCTGCACACAATACTCCACACAGAGGCTGCAGAATATGCAGAAAAACACAGTACACAGGAAGCATGAAGACAAACTTCTTAGGTCTTACAAATGCAGTCAAACTTATAATCTGTTACTGAACAGACCACTATATATTTTATTAAAGAACATATACAAAGAAGTATCCGGTGGCCATTTGGCCTTTCACATGGACACTAACAGTAACAAACACTTGACAGTATTGTGCCCACTGAGGCTCTTATGGATGATTCCCTTTCCCCCATGTGGGTGCTAGATTCTAGTGCTTCTTTCCACATGACAACACATAGAGAAATGTTTCTCTAATTATGCAAGAAAGTCTCTTGGTACTGTGAGACTTGGTGACTCTTACCAATGTGATGTTGTGGGGATTGGAGATGTGGTTGGATGGTTCAAAAGTTAATATGCATAATGTATGCCATGTTCCTAATCTATCAGTTGGCTCACTTTATGCTTTATTTGTATCACAAAAAGAACACTTATTAGTTGTTACTGAATAGCCTATGGCTTGTATTTGGCATGGCCATTTGGGCTACATATCTCGTAGTGGAATGGAAAATATATCTCGTTCTCGCTACTTACCTGTGTTATCTTTCTTTGATTTTTCATTCTGTGAGCATTGTCAGCATGGAAGGCAAACTAGAAATGTGCATAAAATGCACATTGACTCTCCAATTCAGTTTTTACATCTCATTCATACAAATTTGTGTGGTCCTACGCCCAAAAGGTCATTAGTTGGTTCTCTTTTTGACACTTTCATAGATGATGCTACTATAAAAGTCTAGGTATATCCTATCAAATCAAAGGATGACGTATTCCCTACCTTCAGAAAATGGTTTGCTTTAGCTGAGACTAAAAAAGGAACTACCCTCAAATAATGAGGGTGAGTATACCTCACATGAATGCAACCTTTTCTACCAGTCTAGAGGAATTCATAGAGAGTTTATAGCTCCTTATACCCCAGTACAGAATGATCAAGGTTTCCCTTTAAGAAGAGTACCTATGTGAGCGAAAATGTTTTAGATCTCATTCATATGGATGTGTGGGGTCCAACACAAGAAGTATCCCTTACTGGAAATAGGTATTTTGTAACCTTCGTTGATGATTTTCCAAGAAAAGTGTGGTTGTATTTCATTAGAAACAAATCAGATGTGTTCCACTACTTCAAACAATTCAAGGCATGGGTGGAGAAGGAGTTTTGCAAGTTTATTAAAGCTTTGAGATCTGGTGGAGGGGGGAGATTACTTCTCCCATGAATTTTTTGAATTTTTGCAGGCCAATGGCATTAAAAGACAATTTACATGCATGTATGTCCCTCAACAAAATATGGTAGCAGAGAGAAAGAATAGACACATAGTAGAGGTAGCAAGATGTATGCTCAACGAAATGAATATGCCACATTATTGTTGAAGAGAGGCTACATATATAGCCAAATACATCATGAGTAGATGTCATACATCAAGTATACATAATTTAACCCCTAAGGAAGCATGGAGTGCAAGAAGATCTTGCATTTCACATCTTAGACTCTTTGGTTGTATATGCTATGTACATGTACTTCAAGAGTTGAGGTCAAAGTTAGATTCAAAATCTAAAAGATGTATCTATTTGGAATATTCTATGGAACAAAAGGGGTATAGATGCTATAAACCCATCATCAAGGAGGTTCTAGTAAGTACGGATGTTGTCTCTGATGAGTTGAAGCCTTGGTATTCCTGCACAAGTTCATTGTAGGTTGAAGAAATAGCTGAGACAAATAAGAAGAATGATGACAGAGTTCAAGAAAGAATGGATTTAAGTGGTCCAAGAAACTCATCCAACACAATGAAAACCTCACCATGGATTGGATGGCTTATGAAAAGAGAGACTAGTTCTAGAGAAAGAAAATTCAAAGGCGAAGAGAAGATTGGAATTGAAGAAGGAAGCTATGTGGATGAGAGCATGTTGGAAGATGAAGAGATAGAAGAAATTCAAACCCCAAGAGTGGCAAAAAAAAGAGAGAAGATGACAACCACACCTAAAGGAAGTGAAAGAAGGTCCTTAGGAGTAAGATATCAAGTTCAAAAGTTAGCATATGATAATTTCATTACGAAGCATTATGCATACATGACTCAAGTAATCAAGGAAAAAGAACCGACTAGCTATGACAAAGCTAAGGATTGCAAGGAATGGCAAGGGGCAATGAAGGAAGAGCCCAAGGCACTTGATGAAAAGCATGCTTTGAGCTTGGTTCCAGCCCAAGAAGGCATGAAGGTGATAGTTAATAATTGGGTTTACAAAATTAAGAGAAAATTAGACGATTCCATTGTTAGGTACAAAGCAAGGTTGGTGGTGAAAGGCTTCTCCCAAAGCTATGGGATAGATTAGGATGAAGCTTTCAGCCCTCTAGCCAAGATACCAACAATTAGGACTTTTATTGTAGTGGTGACATAAGAGAAATGGAGCTTATATCACTTGGATGTGAAGAATGCCTTCCTTAATGGAGAACTTGAGAAAGTAGTCTACATGATCCAACCTCAAGGATTTGCTAGTACGAGGTACCCAAATCATGTTTCCAAGCTAAGAAAAGTACTATATGGACTAAAGAAACCCCATGGGCATGGAATCAGAGGTTAATGGATTATTTATCAAATGTGGATACAAATAAAGTGTTGTAAATCCATCACTTTACATGAAGAAGCAAGGAGAGAAGATGGTATACATATGCATCTATGTGGACAATTTGATCATCATAGTAAGTGATATTGCAAGTATTAAAAATATCAAATCAAACCTAGGAAATGAGTTCAAGATATCTTATCTTAGAACACTAAAGTGCTTCTTGGGAATAGAGGTAATCTATGCACACAATGGCATCTTCTTGATTCAAAGAAAATACTTGTTAGATGTGCTATATAGATTTGGTATGGGTGGTTGTAAGCCACTTTTTGAGCCCATAGATCCCAATACAAAGTTGGTTCAAAGTCAAGGAGAAGCTATACAAGATATTACACTATATGGAAGCATATTTGGTTCATTAATGTATGCTGCATACACTAGACTTGATCTTGTATATGTAGTAGGTGTACTCTCTTAATTTCTACATGAACCCACTCATGATGATCTTATGACAACAACAAAAGTGCTCAGATACATCAAGCAAACCATCAACCAAGGTCTATTTTACTCTTATGATGATGATCCAAGTCTTAAAGGATATAATGATGCTGATTGGACAGGTGTCAATGATGATTGAAGGAGTACACCGGGTTATGTTTTCATGATAAGTACAAAAGTGATCTCATGAATCTCTAAGAAGCAACCAACTATTGATCTTTTATCCATAGAGGGTGAGTACAGAGGTTTAGAATTGTCTACATGTGATCGATGATGGCTTAAGAAGCTAGTTAGGGACTTGAAAGTGGAAGTGGAGGAGTTTCCTCTTTATGGAGACAACATTTCAAGAATCTACCTAGCTAACAATCCAATGTTTCATGTAAGAATCAAGCACATAAACGTTCATTACCACTTCATCAGAGAAAAGTTGATGGAAAAAGAGATAGATATAAGGTATGTGAACATTAAAGTGCAGGTTGCAGACATGATGAAAAAGTTTCTTGGAGGTAAAAAGCTATGAGGATTCAAGGAAGTAATCAACATAAGAGACATGGGACTAAGCAATGAAGGAAAATGACTTGAGCTTGAGGGGGAGTGTTGGAATTTATGAAGCATTTCAAGCTTAGGAGTGTGGGCACATGCCCCAAGTCTCACCTTCCACATCATCCAAAATAAAAGGAGGATGATTTCCACGAGTTGGAGGCATCAAATCATGTCTATAATGGAAAGAATTTGATTAGAGAAGAAATAGGTCACCTCTTAGTATGATTGGACCTCAATTTTTGATAGGTATCATGGAAATGTGTGCCCAAGCTTGCTAGTTGTTCTCTACATATTTTGCAAAGATTGCATTTTATACACTCTTTCTCTATAGATGATCTTGTGAGAACCCCTCATATTGTAACTATTGTTTCTCCTTCATTTTGAATCGATTTCTAATTATTTTTATGTTGTTGGAAAGCTTGTAAGCTTTACTTTGAGTAATATAAATTTCAAGATCATTGCATGCACGAATTCTAAGAAATTTTTAGAACATTGTTGTTTAGTTAGCTAATACTCTATGAAGAGATCAAGTAGTTGAGGCATCATCCAATGTCCAAATGGAGTGATTTTACTATCCAAATTGATGTAGCTAGTTGAGGCATCATCAAATGTCCAAATGGAGTGATTTTACTGCCATTTGAAAGATCTTTAAGTTTAGTTTGAGTGTGAAAAGTTTCATTTACATTATTTTCATGTACTTAGAGAAATATAGGAAACACAGATCCTCTATCTAAAAAAATCAGGATCCTTGGAGGATCCATTTGCTTTTGTTTTGCACATAGGAGTGTTTATCCTCCAATAGTTATGATACATGAGTGTCCACTAGCATATTCAATTTTCCTTGCAAGCTCATGCATAGCTTGGTTGAGTAAGAGGCAACATAATGTGGCCACATCAAGTTGTGAAGCTGAGTACATGGCAGTATTCACACTTAGAGTGGAATATATATGGTTGAGATGTTGATTGATGGATCTATGCATGGATATTGATGCACCTATGCATGGATATTGATGCACCTATGCATATTCTCATTGATAGTTAGAGTGCATTGGTAGTTGCAAGAAATCTAGTGTTTCATGTGTGATCCATTATCATTATGTCAGAGAACACCTTCATACTAGAGATATTGATTTGGTACATGTTCACACATAAGATAATGTGGAAAACATATTCACCAAAGCTCTTCCACGGGAAAGGTTTGAAGCTTTTTGCAAAGATTTAGGCTTATTAACTTGTGGGGGTTGATTTGTCACTCCTTGTATGTGTTCACATCATTTTCCCCAAGCAGTTTTGTTACACTTATGTGTTCATCAAGTAGATTTGATGTGAATCATTTCCCTATACATGAGCAACTTTTATTCTAGTGCTAGCTAGAGGTTTTTTCCCCATGTAACCACATATGCATGATATACTCATATGTGGTGGTAATTTTCTATTTCACTTATAGCTCTTACCGCATTCATTCTTATGCTACTGATCATCTATCAGTAGAAAGATCTTCCAACCATCATACATCTTTGTGCTTTGATTTCCTTATTCGCTCTTGTGTGTAGTTCAATTCAAGCTTCCTCACTCACTCAAACACCCAACACATATAAACCATAAAAATTTTACCTAGCTTATAATCCTTGGTCAATGATTTGTCCAGGAGAAACTATGTTCTTTGTTATATTAAGAACATGCAATACATCAACAAGATGTTTTACCTTCCCATTCTGCATCAACAGTGCTATGTTTCCTATATGCTGAATAGGATGTGATGTATCATCACCTATTTCAACCAATCCGAAAAGCCACAACTTTTGCAAACTACTAAGACATTTTGCATGGATGGTCATGTGATTTGAAGCACATGAATCGGCATACCAAACATTATGCTCCTTTATTCCACTCTTCATATGCTCTTAACTAGTATGTGGTATGATTCCTCTTTGGTAATTGCAAGGGTTTTGATTGTTGAGTACATTCAATTATTGAAGCATAATTATTGATTAGAGTATGTTGTTCACCATTCTGTTGAAACGAACAAATGAGAAATCTATCAGAAGGCCCAATATAGAGAACCACAAAGTGAATGAAGTGATGAAGAATGCAAAATTTAATACAACCTGAGTATTGTGAAGAAAGAATTTCGACAAAAGTGATCTGGAGGTCTATGAGTCTCAACCAAGATTTTCCCATGATACAACTTATGTTCTTGTAAGCAACAATGCTATGATGAGTTTACTATGTCCAAAGCAACTTCCATTTCGTAGTATTCCCCATACCTCTAGCATTCAAAGTGATGAACTTCATATAATAGTTTGGTATAAAGGAGGTGCTTCTTCATCTAATGATGTATGAAAATCCTTCGCATATGGAGATGAGATTTGTTCATGTTAGCATAGTTCATGATTGGCATCTTGACAAATGTGGAGGAAAATTTAAGAGGTAATCTTCCTCTCTTCTTTTTTTACATAACATAGGTGAATCCATCTTCATCCACCCAATGTTGAAATTGAGTGGGCCCATTAGCTTGGGTATTTGAACAAGGAGCCATGGATTATTTAAGGAGAAGGAGAATGAATAATATGACCTTTACCTCTATCCTACAAAGGTTGAGTAACATACGCCGGTATTAGGAAATTTTTTAGCTTGAACCTCTAGAAATTGTTTAGGATGACCAAACACTTGCTCATGCAGGACCTATACAGGACTTTCTAAGTATGCTAAGATCATAAGTACATCCTCTCCAAGAAGAGTAGGGCAAGACCTAGAGAAGTAACCAAGCTTACAATGAAAACACTCTCTTGTGACATTATCCCACTTGAGATGTACCAATGTCTCACTTACATCTTCAATGTCCACAGTCATGGATAGTGTTCAATGTCTACAGTCATAGATGGAGAGAACTATTTCTGAACCTCCCACATAATACAAATTTTACGTCGATTTGGATCATACCTTGGAGGCACATAGAGAATCTTTTCCAAACTTTTGACCCACCTCTATCACATGGTCCCATAGGTAGCATGGGAGATCCAAACAATCTACCATACAAGGCATGCTTTAAACAATTCTTCCCTACCATACCTAACGAAAAGTACATCTACTCAATAGCATCGTGATGGAAACATCAATTTAGTTGCTGAACAATGTCAGTAACTGTCTTCGACTTCTCATGACTATATAAAACCACCCCCACGTGGTGAAAAGCAAACTCCTTGTCCTCTATCTTCTCAAGATTAGCGGAGATCTTAATTTCATCAACCACGTGACTCGTGAGGGTTGTGATTGAGTCCATCATTGAGTATGTCACGCATTGCAGACCCCAAATGATCATGTCAACAAGCTTCTTGGCCAAGAGGGAACTCGGAAGATGAAGTTGTGTTCAGCTCAACAGCTTGAGCTATTGGTTCCATGATTAAAGTACTTGAGAAGTACCGATTGAAAACCGAGAGAGAGAGAGAGAGAGTTTGATTGTGCCTGCAAATGATTGCTAGGTAAGTCAACAAAAGCCTTTGCTTCCCATCAACAAAATCCTTTGCTTCTCCTTCATCTTTGCATATGTACACACTTGTACAAACTATTGCAAGCCTTCATGCCTTGCGCTCTTCATGCTGTAAATCAGACTACTTGTTCCATATCCTAATTATCCCAACCCTATACTTTTTGGATATATAAACATAACATCTTGGTGTCTACCGTAAGGGACATATTAAATGATGGTCAAGTCATAGATGAGGTTGAGGAGTCCATCGCTCCAACATCACAAAGCTTTTGCCTTCCCATATAGGGATGAAATGCATTACATCCTAGGAAAACCGCCCTGACTGATTTAGATTGAACAAAAAATGGGTAACTGCTTTCAACATGATGCAATGGAATCGATATACTAATCCAGCCAAATACTTTTTAAATCGATCTTAAAATCGCCTTCTGATTGAGGCATTTTGGTGAATCATTGTGCAATGTCACCCCCCTTTGGTGGTCTTAGCTATGTCTTTCCATGGAAATAGTTTGTTATAATATATTAGGGAAGAGCTTCTTTGAGCTTTCCAGGTCCGGGTAGATGGGTCTATCTTCCATGTAAGCAATTTTGGAAGAGAAATGTTGGTGGTCTCACATGTTTCCCTCCAGTTTTGAATCGACACTCCATCCACATTCAAAAGTGAACAAACAATTTCCTTCCTCTTTGACCTTTTCACACTTGTAAATCTAACTACGTATTACATGCCCTAATTATCCCAACCCTATAATTTTAAGGTACATTCTTGGACTATAACCCTTTGGTCTCTATGGCTACCAATCATCAAGCTTCCACAAACACAATCAACTCTTTCAGTTTTGCCACTTTATATCGATCAGCAACCTCAAGAGGTTGTAACATAGTTACATAGAGATAGAGAAATAGAGAGCACGCTTGACTCAAGAATGCAAGATAATTTTAGTTCATGTATTATATTCCTTCATAACGTTACAGCAAATATAAGTATCTAACATATGTAAGTACAAGAGATGAGGATGTGTGGGATCCCAAACCCTCCTCCTTGCTCAGCACACCCCCAACCGAGCCTAGCTCTCCACACCAACTAAGAGGGACTTGTAAAGGTCATGCATTTCTCTCCTTGTTAGATGGCTTAAAACTATTCAATACTCACCCTTGGGTATTCTCTCATAAAATCATGACCGCCACTTGTCATACCTCCCTTTTTATAGGGTATCTCCCTTCTAGATATCTGAGAGATATCTCAACAATTTTGTGGCATAGGTTACGAATGTCCAAAGAACCTAGATTTTTCAAGAATCTTGACACCATTCATATTCTCGTTGAATCTATTAATAACTCACATTTGGGCCTACTTGGTCCATTGTCCATGTGGTCTTCTCATGGTCCATCTGATATGTTGGTCAATCTGACACATTTAGCCTACCCTACCTGATTGTTCCACTACAACGAGTCCAACTTGTCCATTTTGCCTATCTAGCAAGCATGCTTGGTAGAAGTATTTTGGTCTTCTTTAATCCACCAGTCAATTTGGCAGCTACTCGGTCCACCTCCTTCATGATCCATATGACAATTGTATCTTTGTACACTTTTCTTTTATCCTTTGTATTTTTTTTTATTTCATAAATTTATAACAAAAAAGAATGTTTCTATATACTCTTTCCAACTTTAATTAACCTCGTTATCATACATATTAGTGCCCATTATAATGAATACATTAAGTAATGGTCTAAATAGGAACATTCAAGTCCTAGGTGAGGTTAAGGTCTCCATTGATCCAAAAACACATAGTTTTTTGCCTTCCATTGCAAGGGACTAGTGCTTTACATCCTCGAAAAACAACACTAATTGATTGAAATCGAATAAAAATTGGATAATTTCTTTCAATATTATGCAATGGAATAGCTATACTATTCCGGCCAAGGACTTTTGAATCAATCTTGAAATCCCCTTTTGATCAAGACATCCTGAAGCATTTGAATGGAAGGAGTAAAATACATTTCATTCTCATCTCTTACAAAAGGATGTGCAAATAGATTGAGACATAGACTTTATGTATCCAATTCATCACATAATTCCTCCGAATTCTCAAAGCATTTGAATGAAATAAAGGATGTCCTATTTTTAAAAGGAAATGTCCTAAAGGGACTTTGTATGTATCATTTCTAGCTTAAACATCCTAAGCTTTGCCCAATGGCTCTTTAGACCATTTTTAAATTTCTCGATGCATGACCACTAGAGGAATCTCCAAGCTCATATTCATAATATGGAGATGCTTCTCCAATACTCCCCATGCTACGATATGCATAAGATTCAGATTGCATTTGTATTCCTTCATGACTTTCAATCTATGGTGTTTTTGCATATAACTTTTTTACACTCATGTATCATTGCACTTTGCTACACCATTCTTTTTCAACTAAGCAATTATCCTCTTATTTGATTTGCTCCCCCACATCGAGAATGAGGGCAATATTTTTACTTCACATTCTAATTGTTTTTCGATAATGCTTTCACCTTTTCCATAAAATGCCTCTCCATTCTTGTTTTGTGTGGCATCTAGAAACATTGCAAAATTCACAAATAATAATAATAATAATCATAATCATAATAATAATCATAATAATAATAATATGATGATGATGATGATAACAAATAAAAAAAAAGGTTTGAAAATCCTATCATTAAGCCTCACATTATGATAACTTTGAGACATAATCAATATGATCAAGCCATCATTAAATACAATGTGAATGCATATAATGTATCTATATGATGAAACGTTATCAATGGCATGCATTAATATGCCTTGTGCATCCATGGTATATGATGTTCTCAGCACCTGCCAAGGCACATTACACCAATACTTAATGTTTGATTATTAACCAATTACATCATATGCCTTGCAAACACTAACAAATAGTCGAAGTTCAAACAGTATCCAAATAACAAATGTATACAGTATGATATTGTGATGTATCATATAGTGTACATTATATCATCATCATTAATGTATAATGCATCTACATAAAATTTGAATCATGATTGCAATTTACATCAATTATAGAGAGTATATGCGCAGAAGCAAAATCAAAAAAAGAGTGTACTCACAAAAGAAAGAGTGTGAGAGACTTAAAGTGAGTAGACCAAGAAATGGGTAAACTCACATGGATTAGAAATGAGCTTGCCAAGAGCATGGAGTAGGCTCTTGAAGCTTCTAACCAAATACAAATGGGGGGAGAGGTGCTCCCTATATAGATTTGGGAGGGAGACTCCAAAGTACATCTCATGTGGGATAATTCCCCTTAAAGGACAATGAATACAATGGTAGAAGCTTGAAATGGAAAGGTACCTAGATACAAAAGAGATACAATATAAAATGTAAATCAACTGGAAATGGAGTGCATCCTGGTTACAAAATGGAGATGAAGTCATGCAGATACAAATGGAGATGATGTAGGAGCAATCATGTCATCAACACCCCCCCTCTGCAGCTCCATTTTGGAGTGGTTGAATGTTGTAGAGGTCCACCAAGCATTGAAGAAGAACTAGAGGTAGAGCCTTCATGAACATATCTGCCAGGTTCTCCTAAGAGGTGCATTGCTCTAGAGTAATCTCCTGAGAGATGAACCTCTTGCAGATGAAATGGTATTGGATCTTGATGTGCTTTGTCCGAGCATGGAACACTAGATTCTTGGCGATGGCCAAGGCTGACTAGCTCTCCGTACAGATGCATGTCGGAGTACCTGCAAAACACTAATGCCAGATAATAAACATCAAATCCACATGGCCTCACATGCTGCGAAGCTGGATGCTCGATACTCGGCCTCAATGGATGACAGAGCAACTGTAGGCTTCTTCTTACTTGCCCAAGAGATAGGTCCTGAACCAAGCAAGAATATGTGCTTCGAAGTGGACCATCAAGAATCAAGATCACCAGCCCAATCTGAATCTGAATATCCGGCGAGTTTGATGCCCCTCTCTACCAAAGACCATGATCTTGGGTGAGGGTAAGATATCAAAGTAGTCTCTAAGAAACATCCCAATTGTCTGTTGAGGTTGATGTGCTAATTGACTGAGTATACCAATTGCATAGGCAATATCTAGTCTAGTGTTGGCAAGGTAGAGTAATGAGCCAATAAGATGTTGATAAGTATGCACATCCACAAGTAATGATGAATCCTCTAGTGTGAGCTTGATGTTTGGATCAAGTGGTGTAGATACTAAGCAACATTGTTCCATGTTATATCTAGAAAGAAGATCAAAGCAGCACTTATTTTGTGATAGGAATATGCGTTCTTTTGTTTGACAAACTTCCATACCTAAAAAGTAATTAAGTAGTCCAAGATCTATCATAGAGTACTCAAGGTGAAGTTATGTGATGATGACTTGGATGCATTCTTCATCTGAGCCTATCAAGATCAAGTAATCTACATAGATAATGATGATGATGGCCACTAAGAACTCATTTTGATAGATGTATAAGTTTGCATCGGCATTGCTTCTTTGAAATCCTTTATCTTCGAAGAACTTGTGAATCTTTTCATATCAAGCCCTAGGTGCTTGCTTGAGTCCGTAAAGTGCTTTGTGAAGCTTGTAGACTTGATCTTCCTTTCCTTTAATCTTGAAGCCTTGAGGCAATCCAACATATACTTCTTCTTGAAGATCTCCATTGAGAAAAGCACTTTTCATGTCCAATTGGTAGATAGGCCACTTGAAATGTGCATTTAGTGCTAGAATGATTCTGATAGTGGTAAACCTTGCAATGGCAGTAAAGGTTTCTTCATAATCAATGCCATGTTGTTGCTTATATCCCTTAGCTACAAGTCGTGTTTTGTACTTGTCTAATGTGCCATCAAACTTGTACTTAACTTTATAGAGTCACTTAACTCCTATGACTTGATGATTTGTGGGCTTAGGAATAAGTGTCCAAGTTTTCTTCTTCTTGATTGCATCCATTTCAACTTTCATAGCTTCTTCCCACTCAAATTTCCTTGAGCTTCTTTGTAGTTAGAAGGATCTAGAATTTTCTGGATCTGATGCATCAATGCATAATTTACATAATGACTTTGTTCTCGTTGCTGCTTTTCAATGACCATTTCTAATCTTCTTGGGACATGTGAAGTACTTTCCTCTGATGTGTGTTTTGAAAAGACTGTGTCCCCCTCTAAAGTGTAGATGGGCGGACTGAGACTTGTATTTGAATCTTTGGTTGAGCATCTTGAAACTTCATTAAAGATTACATCTTTTGAAATTATGATGGAGTGGTTTTCAAGATCATACAGTCTATATGCTTTTGATTTCTCACTATATCCAATGAGCATGTGCTTTTTAGACTTGGATTGTAGCTTACTTCAATCTTCTTTTAGAAAATGGACAAATGCTTCACTTCCAAATACTAGAAAGTAGTTGACGTTAGGCTTTCTTCCATAGTAGGCTTCAAAGGGTATCTTGTTGTGCAATCCACCGATGAAGCCTCGATTGAGTATGTGCATGGCAGCGTGCACTGCTTCTACCCAAAATTTGTAGGGTAATTCTTTGTTGTTAAGCATGGTTCACATGATTTCCATCACACTTCGAATCTTTCACTTAGCTACTCCATTCTAGTATGGAGTGTGAGGTTGAGTGACTTGTCTTTTTATCCCTTTTTACTTTAGGAAATTGCCAAAGTCGTGATTGATAAATTCACCATCACCATCTGATCAGATAGTCTTGATTGTTTTTGACGCTTCATTCTCAACTTGGGTGATCCATTCTCAAAACTTTGGTGTCTGCCTTCGACTTCGAAAAATATACCCAAATGTATAGTGAGTGGTCATCTACTAGAAGAAAGGAGTCAATTGACCCACTAAGAGAAAGGGTATTCATAGGTCCACAAAGGCCCATGTGGACTAGGGCTAAAGGGTTCCTAGCTCTTGTATAAGCCTCCTTGGGAACGGTAGCCCTATGTTGCTTACCTTGGATGCAAGCTTGGCAGACATCCCCAATCTTGGGAAATCCTTTAACTATCAAAGATGACGAAATCCTTGGTAAATATGAGGTCATACCTTTGATGCCACAGACTAGAAAGTGAATCCTTAGATATAAAGCACGAGAGTTTGTATAACCCTTTTTGTTCGACACCTTGTGCGATGTTGTCTTTGGTTTTAGGGTCAATCACCTGAACTGAAGTGTTATGAAAATAACACTTGTTTATCGTGATCGGTGATGGCCTTGATTGATAGTAAATTCATGCACAAGTTAGGAACAAATAAAACATTGGATAATGATTCACACTCCCCTTGGTCATTGGTGATTTTTACTTTGCCTTTTTCTTTGATGCAAGAAACTAGGATGGACTAAAATAGAACCGGTCCAATTTTTTGTTAGAATGGCTGACCAGTCCAGAGTCCACCCAGTAGGGCTTGTTCGGAACATACCAATAACATTGCAAGGCACCACTTTTAAGATGAACTTTGTCGTCCTAGAATTTCCGGAATCCACCCTGGATTATAATCTCCTTTTCGGTCGCCCTTGGCTGAAGCAAGCTAAGGTGATACAAGATTGGTCCGCACAGGAGCTCACGTTCAAGGATAAAAATCGAAGATGTGTTGTAAAATTAGACGCTATACAGCCCTGTGAATTACATGCTAGACCATATTTCGCAGAGCCCGTTCATATGCTAGAAGGACTATCAGATGACGAAGAAGAAGAGTTTTTAAAGAACAACATTGATTTGATTTCCTTAGGAACCGTTGATCTACAAGCTGCTGTAGATAATTGGAGCCCCTCAGTCTGCTCAATGACACCTGTAACAAAAGAAGGTAAGAAAGAAGATATTGCTGCTACAGATGACGCCGAACTACAACAACTTTTCAAACCAGCAGGCGACAACGAGAAACCGAGACAATTTTATGTGCCAGAAGATCAGTTAGTAACTTATAATTTGGGAGATGCAAACCACCCTCGCCCAGTCAAGATAAAAGAAAACTTACCAGAAAAATTTCAAGCAGAATTACTTCAGCTTCTCAGGGAATTTGCTGACATTTTTGCTTGGGATTATAAGGATATGAAGGGTCTAGCTCCACGCATCTATCAACACAGGGTTATGCTCAAGCCAGAGACAAGGCCAATCAAACAATCCAACTATCGAATGAATCCGAACTACGCAGCACAGGTAAAGGCAGAATTGGATAGGCTATTAAAGGTTGGATTCATTGTACCTATAGAGCATGCGGAGTGGATATCACCAATTGTTATTGTACCAAAAAAGAACAAGCAGATCCGCATTTGTGTAGACTACCGGAAATTGAATGCAGCTACGGTTCCAGATCCATTCCCATTACCTTTCCTGGACACCATGCTTGATAGGGTAGCAGGGCACGAAATGTATTCATTTTTAGATGGATACAGTGGATATAATCAAGTTAGGATGGCCGAACAGGACATTCCGAAGACCGCATTCATCACCAACTGGGGTGTGTTCGCATGCACTGTTATGTGGTTTGGTTTACGAAATGCTCCCAGTACTTTTCAAAGATGCATGCAAGAGATATTTTCACCTTACCTTACTTCGTTTATGCAAGTGTATCTCGACGATTTTTCAGTATTTGGCAAAATGATAGTACACCTGCTCCATTTACGGTGTTGTTTCAAAAAATGCAGAAAATACCAACTCTGTTTAAATCCAAACAAGTCTGTATTCGCGGTCTCCTGTGGAAAACTACTTGGTCATATTGTGTCTGCGCAAGGCATTCAAGTAGATCCCGATAAGATTTCAGCAGTGTTAGAAGCGCTTGCACCAACATCACCTAAGGAAGTAATGCGCTTTATGGGTCAAGTTAGATGGCATGGACGACACTTACGGTGGCTTGCCCATTTGGCAGTACCACTGAACAGAGTAATCACCAAGACCCCATGACAATTTGAATGGACTGAGGAGTGCCAGATAGCGTTTGATCGATTAAAGTGTTTATTAACACAGGTTCCCATATTACAACCCCCCGACTGGGATCACCCCTTCCATGTATTTGTTGATGCTTCAGATATAGCTATTGGCAGCGTCCTAATGCAAACGACCGATAAATGGTTCAGACTTGTGTATTACGCCAGTCGAAGATTAGCCCCTGCTGAACGGAATTACTCGATAACAGAACGAGAATGTTTAGGTCTAGTGTATTCGATCAAAAAGTTCAGACATTACCTACTGGGCCGCAAGTTCACTTTCCACACAGATCATGCTGCACTTATTTATCTAGTTCGGCAACAGCATTTGGGAGGACGATTAGCACGATGGGTGCTGCTTTTGCAAGAATTTGACTATGAAGTTATACATAGACCAGGCACCTCAAATGCCTTAGCAGATTTTCTGTCTCGCCTAGATTCCGGTGAGGCTCCGGTAGGAGTAGATGACACAACTCCAGCGATCTATATTTCTGAACCAACTCACGATGAAAGCACTGACCTGCCTATGCCAACTAATTATTATGATCAGATATTGACCTTTCTCAATAATGGATACCTGCCATCCCAGACTTCTACAGCAATACGCAGAAAAGTTGCATCATTCAGCCACCGATTCCAGCTGATTGCTGGTAATATATTATGTGGATTATACCGGAATTCTACTTCGTTGTATTCCTCCACACGAAGTAAACTCAGTCATCACTTTGGCTCACTCGATCCCGACAGCAGGCCATTTTGCTGTAGATTTGACCCACCGGAAAATTCCGCAGAGTGGACTCTGGTGGCCGACTATGTACAAGGATGTGTTAAAGTTTGTCAAATCCTGTGATAATTGCCAAAGAACCGGACAGCCATTACAACGACATCATTTTCCTCTTCAACCTGTACTGCCATTAGAACCCTTCCAGAAATGGGGCTTGGATTTCATTGGTCCTATTACACCACCCTTAGTTCTCAACAATAATCACTATATCTTAACATGCACTGATTATGCGACAAGATGGGCAGAAGCATGGGCTTTACGATCAGCTACAGCTATTATGGTAGCAAAGTGCCTACTGACAGATGTCTTTCCAAGATTTGGATTACCCCTCGAACTGGTAACAGATCAAGGCACTCATTTTGCTAATAACTTGATAAAGGTACTTACACATTCGTTCCAGATTACTCATAAATTTAGTTCTCCATATTATCCGCGTGCTAATGGTCTGGCCGAGAGTACCAACAAGTCTTTGCTAAATATACTTCGAAAATTGATTATGGACGCACCGGAAAGATGGGATCAATTGTTACCTGCCGTACTGTGGGCATACCGAACAACTTATAAGGTAACCACAGGACTGACTCCTTTCAAATTAGCCTTTGGAATCGAAGCTATAGCACCAATGGAGATAGTGGTGCCAAGTTTAAGAGTCGCCATCAACCAAAAATTACTACTGGAAGATTCTCTGTCATTTCGGTTGGAGACCCTCAGAGAATTAGACGAACATCGATGGCACAGTTTTATGACTATGAGGGAAGTACAGCTAAGACAAGCCAAAACACATGATAGACATCTACGAACTCCAATTTTTACGATAGGACAGCTTGTCCTCTTTTACAATGCGAAATCGAATCGCTCTGCCGGCAAGTTTAAACTACGATGGTTTGGCCCTTATCAAATAATGGAACAGGTGGGCCCTGCAACATTTCGATTGACCACACTAACCGGAATTCCCTTGCCAAAAGTAATAAATGGTTCGAAGCTACGCCCATATCGACAAGCGTCACATCAGCGATAAGATGTTACGCGGAGCACCGCGACTTTTGACGTTCTTTTTTCAGTCCTTCTCTTTTCTTTTAATTTTCCATAATCGATAAAATAAGTGTATATATCTGCGTCTTGAACTCTATTTATAACTAAAGCCACCCGGTCTTATTCAAGCCGTTCATGCATGCACGCCATAGTTAAGATATTATCATATCCACGTCGCGGAATAATTTATTATGATTGATTTCTCTTAGTTGCAGTGCGTCTACATAATCTTCGCCAGTCCGCCGAAAAAACGCTATTGTATTTGTGTAATTGTAATCTGTGTTACCCTGTGTTTGCGTGTTGTGTTTGCTGACTGTATTGCGCCATGGAAGCTTTGGCAAACTATGCCGCTTTCCATGACGGACTCCCTACGGATGTAGGAGAGTACCTGCGCATCCGGGGATTATCCAACTTCGCTGAGCTGCCATGGCACTTAGTGGAGAATCACCCTTTCTTTGCCCGAATAATATCCGCCATTGCCAACACACCTGCGACAGAGAAAATGTGAGCTATCACCTCTTTACCCTCCCAAGTAGTAATCACATTTCAAACATTCGCTCAGTCGTTTCAACTTCCTGCACAAGGCAAACAGAATGGCCCAAACATTCCCATAGCCACCATGAAACAGTTATTTCCTAGGTATTCATCGAACGAGTATGCCATTCTTTGTAGACCTGAACCTGAGAGAACCGCACTCCAATTCCTAGTAGCCATACTCAACCTCCAGAAACGAACTTATGGAATATCACGTGCATTCTACTCAGCCCTCGACTTAGCTTCACGAGAACCGGTAAACTTTGCAACATACTACTTCGGCCGTATCCACAAAGAATGCGTAGCCATTATGAAGCAGGTGAACAAAGGAAACACGCCAAGATCCAGGTTGCCACATATCCTATCATTTCTCTTCCCCACCATCCTTGTAGCACAACCACCACCGAGAGGTCCGGTCCTAAGACAGGAAGAATCCGCACAGCTGTTAGAAGACGATGAGGAAGACGAAGAAGAAATCAACCAGCTGTTCCGAAGAAAAAGAATCAGGATAAGTTCTTCGGAAAGCGAAGCACTAGGCTCAGCCGGAGAAGATAAAGAAATAAATAAAGAAGTAGATACGCAAGAAGAAGACACATTCCACGACACCCACACCTCGATGTAACATGAGTCATCGGCACAAACATCAGCGTCGGAGCAGCAACAACAACAAGACCAGACCGAAACAAAAACAGTCTCGACAGAACAGATATCTCAGCAACAAACGGAGCCACAAAACCAAGAAGATACACAACAAGTAGCAAAGGAAGCTTTAGAAACATTGCTTAAAGCAGTTGAGTCCGCAGCAAACCAAAACGCAGAATTGGAGCAACCGACAAAAGAAAAGGTAATACAATCTAACCCTATCCTCCCTCCTCCCTCATCGAAACACCCACTCAAACCCATCCCACCTGTCTACCCCACTCACCCTGCTGAAACCACTGCATCCTCAACCTCATCACCCACTTACTCGCCACCGAACTCCCAACAGCTCCACGCCGAAACCTCTTCAAAACCTCCAATTCCGGCCATCCCAGCAATTTCCGATTTAGCTGCAATGGGACATATGCTCATCAACTTATCACAACAACTGCCGCGGCAACTGAAACAGCTCACAGACTCTGTACAAGATGATTTTCAACACAAACTAGAAATAATGGAGGCAGACATCACACCTCTCCAAGAGGAATTACACACAGTAAAGGCCGAAAACCATGCACTTAATGAACAGACTAAGCAGTTACAGGCAATAATAAGAGAACAGGAAGATATGAATACCCAACGAGATGTAGCACTGAATGCGGTACACGCAAAGGAAGAATTGCTGACGGCTGCAGACGCAGAGCTCACTAACCTGAAGCAAACACTCAAAGATGCCGAGGATGTCCGAATTGCCTTAGGAAACTGCTTGGAAGAAACTAGACTTCAGTTACAGGAGAAAGACTAGCAAAACCAGGAACAACAAAAAGAACTTAAAGAGATGAAACATGAGCTTCACACGACAAAAGAACAGTTATCAAGTGTAAATGAAATACTTCACAAGTATCTGATAAAAGAGCCACAAATACAAAAGCAGATAGCAGCTATTAAAGCAGAAAGAGATGCTTATTACAAAACAATAGAATTTCAGAACCAACAATTCGAAAGAATGGATAATCAAATACGCAATAAGAAGGATCAGATCATTGATCTGCAGAAGCAGCTAGCTGACATGAAATCATCCCGAGACGCTGCGATGGCCAACGACTTCTACTTACAGGAAACATTTTTACAAACCCAAGCCGAAATTTTGCTCACCGAGGCCATATCCCTAAGCTCTGTTAGAACAGATGCACAACTCCTAGAGCAAGATACACTTAAACAACTATTAGAAACATTAAAGAAAAAGATCGCCCGTACATTTAGATTAGCCCGAAACATGTATTTAGAAGGAATAGTCGAAGAATAGTAACCCTGTAAGAACTTGCGGGTTCGGGTCCACCCATTCTCGCATAACGGAAATCTTTGTAAAACACGCGCGAAAGGTTGTTACGCGCATTCTTGTAAAAAGCTTATATAAAGCAATGAAAACGAGACGCAGAGAGACGAGATCTTGTTGGGAAATCCACCAGACTGTTCGTCTGTGTGTGGTCTGACAATAGTCAATCTTGTTATTTCTGAGTTGTCTAAGCGACCTGTGCATCTGCTAGTCTGATCTGTGTTTGTACTCGTTCTTGTTGATAGTCGTGCGGTTGCAAACTTGTCCCGTTTTAGCAACTCATTTGCCGTAGTTCCGACGCTCTGTCTGTGAATCCTTGCTGGAAGTGTGGTTTTATGTATTGGGCTAACTGATTGTCTGGAGATGATCCACCAGATGGTTAACAAGTTCTGTGCGTAAAAGACAGTAGTTGTTTTAATGTTTACGCTGTCGTGGTATGGTAAGTTAATGTCGCAGTAAGAAGCTTAAGTAGGTACAGATGGTCTTCAGAATTTCAGTCCTTCATGACTGTGTTTGCTGTGACGTCGATTGTAGACTGGTTTGATATCTATCTGAACTAGTGACTTGATTCTTGTGTTAAGGTCTCCAGCGGATTAAGTACTAAAATAGTTGAGCATAAGCGAATCTGGTTAAGTTCCAAGAGCCCCCTGTATCTGACGTAGTTGTGTTGGGAAAACTAGTATAGGGCCTCTGTTCTTACAGACCCCTTCCACTCCCAAGAACCCAAGGACTAGGTAAAACGCACTTCCGATAGTTGGAAAAGGCGTTTTACCAACCGGACAGTTAACAGTAGTTGGTCATTCTAAACTTCTACACGGGATATTTATCCTTGTCCAACTTCTCTACTTGTTGACCCAAGTCTCCATTGAAGAGTATCAAAGACTTTGAGAGTTACCTCGAATAGTTTTAGTCCTTTGCTCTTGCGTTTGTGAAGCTCCTTCTTGTTTTGTAGCTCCTCTTTTGCTTTGCTTCACCTCCAGCTCTGTTGATGAAGCTTCAACACCAAGTTTGCTCTGATACCAACTGTGGAGAACGAGTTCTCTATGCGCAACGGAAGTGTGTAGTGAACCCTTGTATGTCCAGCACTTGGACAAACATCTGCACCTTAGAAAGCTTGCTGCTCTCAACACAAAACTCAAATGGACTTGATGCTTTAGTCAATCAAAGTAGACATAGAGAGCTTTCTAACAAGCTATAAATGAATTAATTTGGACAAGTTTTGATTAGGAAACACAACTGTCAAAGATGAACTACCTGTCCACACAGGTATGCTGAAGAACTGAGCTTCACTCTTGGACTGATAGCTCTCTGAATATATATCCTTTGAGAAAGATATTTGGTACAGAGAAAATAGATACAAATAGCTTTCCAAGAAGCTAAAAATCAAGTAATTTGGATGAGTTTTGATCAGGAAAATCAACTCATCAAGATAGACCACCTGCACACATAAGTACATTGTAAAATTGGACTTTACTCTCTGACAGATGTCTCACAGAATATGAACGATATGAATGGGATATTTGAGACAGTGAAAGTAGATATCAAGGGCTTTTCAACAAGACAAAAATCATGCAATTTGGATATGTTTTGGTCGGGAAACTGAACCGACCAAAATAGACTACCTATCTACACAGGTATACTGAAAAACTGGACTTCACTCTTTCACTGATATCTCACAAAGTACATAAGCTTTCAAAGAGATATTTGATATACAGAAAGTACACGAGATAAGCTTTCCAATGAATGTTTAAACGCACAAAACGGTTATATATGCACTGAGATATGAGCTCTGCAACAGAGCTGTGTACAAACTGACGTGCGGCTGGAAGGAGTCTAAGGGAAAACCAAAATGACAAAATGGCTAGATCCGACTACTGGGAGCTCTTGCCTCTTTCTCTCCTTGTTTTGAATGTGCTCCCACTTCACCTTTATAACCAATGAGCATGTGAAGAAGTTTGTGCCTCCTTCTTAACTCACCACTTTCTCCACTACATGCTACTAACTACAAGGCAAGATATTGTATCTCTTACTCATCATGAATTTTGACTAGACTTTTTCTTTTATTATTTTTTTCCTTTTTTCCTCTACTTTTCCTTTATCTTTATATTTGGTAAATTTATACAAGCATGGCTCATATGAAAATGAGCTTATACATTTATCTTCAACACTATGCCCTTCCTTGTACAATTGTAATTTCAAAGTTAAAGTGAGGGGGAGTAGGCCTCGGCCAAACCTCCATTTAAAAAATAATAATAAGGTGGGGACCATCTTTGATGTGCGCATAAATCCATTCGACGAAAGTGAATCAGCTCATGTGTGATATCATCTCAGATTTTCACGAATTTTCACTACTGCATTACAATGTTGCCAGGTTAGTGATTGACTATTTGCCATGTCCATAGGAATCAGGCGACACAGGATTGTGAGGCAGGCCCATCACGTGAAAACCATACTAAAATATCTGTAATATAATGCTAGTTTGGCGCTATATGGAGTGATCCGGTTCTACATGGCCACAGAAGATGCTTGTGGCTCCCGAGTTATGCCTATACAGAATGATGCACCATCTGACTGTACAGAATGATATGCGCTGAGTCCTTACTCTTTCTCTCGTAGTTGTCTATTTGGCGCAGAATGTTGAATGGAGGAGACGTAAGTGCTTATGTCGAAAGGGGAGGCGTATCACATCCAGGCTCCTCTCAATTCAGTGGATAGCTATTGACGCTGGTGGCGGTTTTTAGTTCTTCATGCTTAACGGATTCGGTAGCTTTGCTCTCACTCTGTCACGGCCAGAGAAGATGATCATGGTCGGGGGTTGTTCTCAGATACTCTCTCAGAGAGTGTGTTGTGATAGCATAGAGCGATATATCCAGATTCCAGACTCTCTGAAGAGTACGCGAAGCAGTCTCTCTCTCTCTCTCTCTCTCTCTCTCTCTCTCTCTCTCTCTCTCTCTCTCTCTCTCTCTCTCTCTCTCTGTGCCTTGCATAGATTTCATCGCTTTGTTTACTCTCTTTATCATAGTAATGGTGGGCCCCCATTGTGTATCCTATAGTGATGCTCACAGGTTAGTATTGCGTGCGCACACTGTCTCTTGAGAGAGCACAGGCACATTGTCTCTCCACCGAGGGGTATAAAAGGAGCTTCAGGCTCTTGTGGAGAGGTGTAGTGTACACATGGAGGGATCCCCGCGACTAATTCCTGCCAGTGGCTTGTGATTTCCAAGCGAAGAAGAAATGACAAGCTTCTCCAAAGAGGTCTATCACCTTCCCGCTGTCACAATAAGGCTTTTGGATGTCATATGAGAGTTAGATATCTCTCTCATTTGCATAAGAGATGGCGCAGTCCGAGTTTTCGTGTTGCTCCTTTGCTGTACTGTCGCCAACAGCTGGCTGACCACGGTGAGTCCACCTTAGCTCGTCAAGATCAACCCTATAATGGCGTCGAAGAAGCCTGCAAGAGGGATGATATACGTGCAAAGGACTAGACTTAACGTTGCTTCAATGTTATTACTTCCGGAGACCTATCAGACGTCAGGGAGGTACAAATCCGAACAGTTACAATGAAGAAAGCAACAGATTCATGGACGCGAGTAAGAAAGGAAACTGTCACGATTTCCTGTGATTCCCCATGCGGCCGACAAAAAAGGAGAGAGATTGCAAACTGTGGGTAAGGAGAGGAACCGAGGAACCACTAATAGGCGATCTATTCTACTGACAGGTGTTGAAGTACGATTGCTATCAGCTTTTACAGAGATGATGAAGAATACAATGGATGATCATTAAGCACAATAGTTGCTCTTCGACACTAAAGAGTCTTATGACTACCAACAGACATTGATCAAAATGATTGGGAACCGTCACAAGTGTTTATAAACACTATATAAAATGAGAATCACAATGAGCTGCATGAAACACCCACAAAGATGGGAAGAACCGTAAAATATGTCCACAAAGAGGGTCGGAGGGAGGTAAAATGGAGGTAAATGAAGTACAAAGGATGAAGAAAATGGGTGGGAGGGTGGGGAAAAATGGGCGAAATGAAGCCCTAAAGAGTAAAATGAGGCAAAATGCTTCTCCAAATGAGTGAAGAGCAACACCACAAACTCAAGCACCACCACTACCAAAACAACCATCAAACACAACACCAAACCTTCCACCTAGTGCTCTGATACCATGTAGAAAGTACACGCACGGAAGCAAAATGAAAAAAAGAATGTACTCACAAAAGAAAGAGTGGGGTAATTGCCCTTAAAGGAGAATGAATACAATGGTAGAAGCAAATGGCAAGGTACCCAAATACAAAAGTGACACAATATAAAATGGAAATAAACTGGAAATGGGGTGCCTCCTGAATATGAAATGGAGATGCACTCATGCGGATACAAATGGAGATCATGTAAGAGCAATCATGTCGTCAACATCAATATCAAAAAGTATGAATCATAAATCATGATATTAGAGTATACTTCTATATAGCATGATGTACTGATATTGCACAATACATTATCAAATAATAGATCTATGTACAATGAAGGTTGATAAGCAAAACAGATGCCATGCATGTTACTATAATTAATTAGATGAGGAATTTGAAGGGATTGTAGCTTATCGTTATAACGTACCCTTTATTGATTTCTATACTCAAACTTTGAAGGCTTGTATATTCAAGGCCTGCGAGCCCACTTTAGGAGTCAAGATGAGGGAGGTGAGCCTACAGGTCCTTAATTAGAAGTTAGGGTGCTTCGCAGTAGGGCATGTAGGCGACAAGGGTGGCCCGTCAAGGACCAGTCAAGCATTGGAACCTGGAACACAAAGAAGTCGGTGCACTTGCAGTTTGTACAGAACAAAATGTTTGAAGTTTGGGGCCTCAATCGATAAAAAATAGGCCATATACTAACTGAAATCATTGAAAAAACCAGACCAAAAATACCTAATGCAATCAGCACATCAGTAAAAGGTTACTAATGCAGGAGTCAAAAATGAAGTATCTGACATCGGGAAAAAACCTCCTAATGCATCAAGAAACAACACTGTGAACAGGTGTTGTTATGAATTGTCACTTGGGCAATTTGCTTTGATTTCCATGCCCACACTGTGGAATGACACAATGAAATAGTATGCCATGTATTTTGGGATTGCTGGATGACATACTTGACATACTCTTGTGCAGTTTATGTATCTTCTCTCAACAGTCAATAGATTACTGGATCAGTGGAGTTCATTTAACAGTCTACGAACAGTCATTCTCAAGAGGAAAGATAGTTTCCCCTCAAATATTCTGCTGTCCTTGTTGGGAGAAAGATTCGTCCTGGGGCCTCATTACACTCTGCTGGATGCAGTCTAGACTACAGAGAAAACTTCATTCTGGGGGCTCATACCACTACACCGGAAGCAGTCTACACTTGTCACTTTCTCCATTTTTTAGCCCCCATCCTGCAGCAGTTTTGTTCTCTCGCAAATAAGGGCATGTTTCTTGTAAACAAGCAATAATGAAAACATGTTTCCCTTTCCCCTTTTTCCCTTGAATAAATTAAGAGCACGCACGTGTGTACTCACTGAGTTGATTTCACATGCATATGCTGAACATGAAGAAGGCACATGTGTTGGTATCTTGATGAAGATGCAACAATGAAGATCTGATCAGAACATGCTATAGCTCAAGACCTGCAGTGAATTCGCAATACTTTAAATCTCGGTTTTCAGTATTTTACTATTCATGTTGATATATTAGTTTTTCCACTAAGATGGTCCACTGAATGAAAGAAGGCACATTTGCCATGGAGAACCCAATTCACGCACCTTTGGATGTTCAAGGACCATGTTCTGAATTGATAAGAGAGCGGTAGTACCCAAGGGCATATCATTTGGAAGTCTACAGATCTAATTTTCAGTGATTTGGACAAACTTGTTGTTCACGATTGGGAGAACTGAAAATTATAAAGTACTACTATTTCATTGTTAATATTTCAACAAATATCTTTAAACCCAAAAAAAAAGGGGGGAAGCCCGACTTTTGATTTGTGACGGGCGGAATTTTCTTTGGATAATACCTATCACAACAAAGTGAGTTATGATCGATCCAATTGTAATACTGTGAAATGTTCATGATCATTCTCGTTGTCCATCAAATCAAATAAAATCCCTGATAACATGTCTTGCCATATGATTCCAACAAAATAATAAACTGAATATACATGGCAATCATAAAATATATGACAAAAATCAATAATAACAATAAAACAAGATAAACTGCAAAATTATGCTATCATAACAAGGCACACTGCTCATTAGCATAAAAGACCATTAATGATCCCTCATTTTGGTTTACTTATAAAAATAATTAGCTCTTAACGCAAATGTAAAAGCTCAAGGCATTCACATCAATACATGAACTTCTGTATCTCGTCAAATTAGTTATACATTTGATATCCAATCCTTGTTCTCAATAAATTATGAAGTATTCAAATATGTTACATACAAAATTGTCAAAATCTCTCTACACAGCGCCTAGAAATTCCAAAACTGATGTGTGAACTTAAGAAATGTACACAAAGTTCAGCTCAACACCTACACTGCAGTCTATTACTCTTTACCAGAAGCGGTTTCTATGCCATGGAATCCCATGAGATAGCTGATTACTTCAGCACCTCATGCCTCCACATGGCATACATAGCCAATCTCTGGGTATAACACTTGATATTCCATGAACATCAGTAGAGCATGTACGTTCATTCCAAAAGTTGAACAGAAAATCACAAACGACTCTCATCAAGACTATGCATAACCTTAAGTAAGGTGAATGTTTAGTGTCCTCATGCTCAAGAATGATGTAGAATATGACCTGAAAATGCCTGGACCAATCAATGCAGTGCAGACTCATCCATCCTAAACATTCCATAATCTTTGTGTTTATTCCATGCTTGCTTCTTCACTCGCATGGTTTCAATTCTTTTTGCATCATCCAGCAAGCCCGAATCTGCATAAATATTATACATACAGAAATAAGCTGCACCCTCACTCTCATCCAGGAATATTGCTTGCTCAAATATTTGCCTCCCTAAATCAATATTACCCCATTTACGGCAAGCACTCAACAGAGAAAGCCACATCTCTATAGTTGGATGAAATGGGCCTCTCCCCAGAAAATATACTGCACTTTCGAGCTGTCCTGCACGACCAAGAAGATCAATCATGCAGTTGTAATGGGTGGGAGTTGGAATAATACTAAAGTCACTTATCATTAATATGAAGCATTTTAATCCTATGTCTACCAATCCAGAATGACTACAAGCACAAAGAATACCAACAAAAGTTACTGGCTGTGGATCCTTATCATCCACTACCAATTTGTCAAACATAAGATGCACATTCTCCACATCTCCAATTTGTGCATATCCTGTGATCAAAGCATTCCAAGTGACTACTGTCCGATTTAATAATTTCTCAAAAACGCCTTGAGCTTTTGAAAGTTCTCCACACTTTGCATACATATCAACGAGTGCACTCCCTATCGAGAGATCTAACTCCAGCAAGGCCTTCCTTGATGCATCTGCATGTATTTCACTGCCCTTTTCCAAGGCACCAATGTTTCCACATGCATTCACGCTGCAAGCATATGTAACCATATTTGGAGAAACACCCTCAGCTTGCATTTGATCAAAACAAAATAAAGCTTCCTCATTGTAATCATGAAGTACATATCCAACTATAAGAGAATTCCACACGACTACATCACGCTCTGGTAGGACTTTTAGCACCTCTTTTGCTTTAGAAAGTGCTCCACACTTTGCATACATGTCAACAACAGCACTTCCTATGAAAGGATCTGCTTTGAGTAGCCCATTCTGTACAACCTCTGCGTGTATTTCTTTACCTTTTTCTACTGCTTTTACAAGACTACATGCTCTCAGTACACAAGCTAATGTAATAGCATTTGGGGAGATACCCCCTGTTTGCATCTTCTCAAAGCACAATAATGCCTCCTCACAACACTCATTCTGGACATATCCAGCTATCAAAGCATTCCATGTAGCTACATCATGTGTAAAACAGGCATCAAATGCCTCTTGGGCTTTCACAAGAGCACCACACTTTGCATACATGTCAACCAATGCCGTGATAACAATGTGATCTAATGGTAAACCACGTTCAAGCATGTTTGAATGTAATTCAGAACCTTGTTCCAAGGCTCGAATACAAGCACATGCCTTGAAGCTGAAGGTAAACGTGATCAGGTTAGGAGCAAAGCCCTGTCCCTCCATCCGATCGAGGGTACACAGTGCTGTACTCCCATGTCCATGTAGTACATATCCTCCAATTAATGCATTCCAAGTCACAACATTCAGAACTTTCAGCGTGTCAAAGAATTCTTGTGCCTTCAAAAGGAAGCCACACTTGGCATACATATCCACCAAGGCACTGCTGATGAAAACATTGCCATTAAGCAACCCTAAACGAGCAATCTCTGCATGTATGTTTATACCCTGTTCAACATCATTCGCCTTAGTGCAAGCTTTCAACGAGGAAACAAAGGTCCTCACAATATGGGAACGAGACACGCTGTTTGGCATGCTTTGAACATTTTCATAGGCTGAATTTCAAAAGGTGATAGAGATACGTGACGTGTGAAGTGCATCAAGCGTTTCATTGGCCGCAAAATACTCTCAAAATTGTGCCCTGTTCAACATCATTCGCCTTAGTGCAAGCTTTCAACGAGGCAACAAATATCCTCACAATATGGGAACGAGAAACGCTGTTTGGCATGCTTTGAACATTTTCATAGGCTGAATTTCAAAAGGTGATAGAGATACATGACGTGTGAAGTGCATCAAGCGTTTCATTGGCCGCAAAATACTCTCAAAATTGTGCCCACTTTAAACAGCAATGTTGCAAATCGTCAGCACAAACTCCTGAAATCCTAATTCTATTCTTTTTCATATTTTTTCTTGATCCAAGTAAACACGACAGATAATTGAACCCCACATATATTTGCCAAGCCCAACATCACAGACATCAATGCTACCCAAGCAGCAACTTCGACGTGCTCGGAAGGCCTACGCAGTCCTAAGATGCATGCTATCAATACAAAGGCTACATGCTTATGGCAGTGATATTGCTCACTCGCAAAGTTACAACTAGCCATAATCCCGTCGTTGCATGCACCAGGGCTGACGGAGACGCATTCGCGGCGTTCCGCCGCCATATTTGGCCAGGATTCAAATCATATTCAGGGCATCATCAAAAAGCTTGAGCAAAGCGCCTTTCAAATCATATTCAGGGCATGATCAAAAAGCTTGAACAAAGCAAAGGAGCGAACGAGTGCTTCCTTCATCCATGTTCCAGTTTCCAAGCGAAGCTTGTATTCGTTTTGCCCAAGTTTATATGCTCGTCTAGGAGATTCTGTAGTAGCCACGAACAATATTGCTTTACAGAGCGCACGTAATTATGTTCTGATTGTAGTATGATTTCTCCGTTGTTCTATGGATACCGTTTTGCCTTTTCAAAATAATCTAAGTAGCTTCATAGGAAGTTAACATTTTTCAAAAGAAAATTATGCAAATCAAGCACTTCACATCCTTGAATAGACTTTATACTTTATGTGAAGTAACTTCTATATGCGGTTTAGGATCTATTTTCTCTTTTCTTTGTGGAAATGAGAGTTGACTGTGATACTTTGCCATCTCATCCACCCTTTAGGAGTAATTCTCTCTTGTTTCTTATGCGTTTCATTCTGAATATTGTGAGTTTTCTCTCCTTTGTTCCCCATCTCTTGGTCTCTATCTTTCATGTGCCATGTGGAAAGGTTATATGTACATATTGACTGCTTGATGCCGATAAGACATCGTGGTTTTGAGTCTACAACAACTCGTTGGCACCATTATTAGGAATTGTGGCTACTTCAAGAGTCCTACATGATGGTAACAAGATATATATAAAAAGGAAGATATGTATATATTTTTAATGTTGAACCTAAAATTCTTACCTCTTTATGTTTATGATTGTTAAGTCCCCCATCATCATCATCATCATCATCATCATCATCATCACCATCTCTACCAATAACCATAAGTAGGACTAGGGTTAGACTAAGTTAGCTGCAATTTACTTCCCTTTTCTATATTTCTTTTCATCATCCTATTCTCCATCTTCTCTTCTACCATTATCTCTATTTTTAACTACATTGAACCACCAGTGGTTGTGCAAAACTCCAAAAAATATGTGTGATCGGCAACACAAGCATATTGTACTCTAACTTTGTGAGCTCTAGTGAGAGCGCAAATGAACTTAGAATCAAAGAATCTTTGTTTCTATGGAAATTTTTGTTGACATGTCAAGCTCAACATGTGATGATTGAGAATGACACATATATTTTTTTATTTCTTTGACATGTACAATGGCTATACCAATATATTTCAAGGATACTTTTAGTGAGCTTCACCAAATTTATCTATTGAGAGTGGTGGCACTTTTGTTTTTTCTCAAACCCACTCATTCATGGACATTAGGGTTTTCTTTATATATTACTCTTTATATATTCTACTAGTTGTATTGTTGTACTAAGTCATTCTTATACATTATCTTTATATAATAGAAGATGTAGAAGAAGATTATTCTTCCTTGCCTGGATGTCTGTGTGCTCCTCTCCTTGTGTGTGAGAGCATGTGGAGCTCTCTTCCTTATCTTCTTTCTCTTGACATGGTATCAGACTAATGTAGTTGTAGAGAGCTTGTGAAGAAGGCCGATACCAAAGAGTCAATGAGAAGGCATGGATCAATAAATTTTGGTGCTTAAATTTCTATTTTGGATCCATTTTGATCCTTTTTTTGCACCTGCAAGGTAGGTCCATGAAATTTATAGGTCATTTTGCAAAACTATAAATTACATTCTGATCAATATCTCCCAAACATTTTAGATCGAAAATTTTAAGTGATTTTCTATACTATTGTTATATGTAAACTATGTTTTTTTCAGTACAAATTGTCAAGTCACAGGTTCATAGTGTTCAAGTAGAGGTACTGCTTCTAATGGTTTCACAATATTTTAAATTGTTGTAGAAATGGAAAATGTTGATGGAATGAGTCAACTTATGAGCGATAAGTTGTACACAAACAAATTTCATGCGTGGAGATTTAAAATGAAAAATTTCTTGATGGGAAAATGCTAGTGGAAGTACATTGAAGGAGACAATGGAAACCCCTTGTGGAGGATACTAGAGAGGAATCGGACTACGGACCGGTTAAGAGCATTTGAAGAGTTGAATAAAAAATCAAGGAAGGTAATGTATTGGTTGTCTATTAACATACAAGATAGCATGATTGGGTGCATATAAGATGTCAAAACTCCAAAAGAGGTTTGCAACAGTTTGGTTACATTGTAGGAGACCAATACAAAGGCATGAAAATGAAAATTCAAGAATAAGTTGCATACACTGGAGAAAAAGAGCATGTTGTTAAGTGAACACACCTTAAAAATCAGAAGCATATGTGACGCACTTGCATCTATTGGCATCAATGTATATGATGATAAGGTTGAAGTGTTCATTTGTGGTTTAGGAGCTTCATATAAGAAGTTTACCTTCTATTTGTACTACGGAGAATATTTCAAATGTGTTGATTTTGTGTCCATGTTGATAATTGAAGAAAAGTGGAAGAGGAAACAATAAGCAGAACCAAGTTCAACAACACACTAATGCAGGAGGTAGAGGACAATTTCAAGTTAGTGGGAGCCAAAGAAGCTGCAAAAATTTCAAAACAAATTATTCAAGTAACAATATTAAGGGATGGTGGAATTATGGTAAGCCTACTCACTTTGAACATGATTGCAGGTTGTACATTGAAGTATAAATTATGTGTACAATCATCAATGTGCATAAGCTATTAATTATCTAATCGTGTGCCAAAGCCTTATAAGGTGAAGCACATGATTTATGACACATGCGAATGATGAGATGAGTCCATGCCAAAAGGCGATATATCTATTGTCACCAGTACTGTATTCAATGTAATTTGTATATACTACAATCTAAAATTGTCAATAACAATGTGAATGTATTCAAGTCTCACATCATTTTGGTCACAATGCAGTATACAAATCAATAATTAATTAACAATTGTCAATAACATGTTACACACCATGTATGATGTCCATTATGACTTCTCCAGTGTACTTATTGCAAACTGTAGTATGTGAGTGTGGAGTCTAGTCTCAGTGTACAAACAAATTGGAATAGTCCTCAAGACTGAAGCAATGTGCTCACTGTTGCATGTTGACTTGCTGAAAATGTGAAGGTTGACCTATTCAGTCCCTCAGCCTTAAGCCTTCAAGTGTAGATTGTGGTACTGACAAGTGTATACTGACTGAAACATGTTGAAGCCTCTGTCTTTTCAGAGTGAGGATCAAAAAGGTTATGTGGGGCACTCCCAACTGGGCAGTAAGTTGTAGCCTACAACCTAATGCTCTTGATGCTTCAGCCTTCTGTAGATTGTAGCTTGTAGTGCTACAAATCGAACCAGAGAGAGAACATAACAACTCAATGCATACCAAAAAAATAGCTAAAAATGACTCATTTGCAAAAGCCCAGTCAGGAAAACGTTACTGACGTCTAGGTTATTGACGTGATTCCTGACGTCAGGAAAAATGTTCCTGACACATCAGGTTACAACCATGTCTGAGTCTATTACAAAACAAACATGCACTTCTCATGAGAAGATGGTTCAAAACTGCAGACAGTAGTAAAAGCCCATTCTTCTTCCTGCACAAGATTAGCAGAATCTGTTTTTGGTGTAGAGGCCTCTGCAACAACCATTCCAGCCTCTTTTTTCTTTGCCCCTTTAGCAGCCAGTTTTGGACAGTTCTTTATGATATGATCATTCCCTTTACAGTACTTGCAATACAAATTCTGCTTTTTTTATTTTTTCTCATCTTTATCTTGGTTCTTCGAATGTGCAGCATTTGCAGATTTTTGCTTACTAGTAGAAGAGCTCCTTTTTCCTTTGCCCTTCTGACTAGCCAAAAAAGCTTGATCTGCAATACGCATAATGGACCTATTCTATATGGATTGATCCTCCTACAACAGAATAGAGACTAACTCCTCAAATGACAAGGCATTTGGATTGCCTTTCATCATCAACCAAACAATAGAAGCAAAACTCAGATATGAATCAGGAAGACCATTCAGAACGGTCTGCACAAGTGAGCTATCTGGTATAACCTCATGAGCAGAAATCAACTGTTCCTTCAAGTCTTTGATCTTTGTTAGAAAATTGTCCATGGAATCACCTTCATTCATGTGCTCACTCTCCAATTGTTTTCGGAGGTGAGCAACACGAGCCTCATTCCTAGCTTGGTACAATGTGGTAAGAGTATCCCAAGCATCCTTAGCTATTTTGCAAGAGCATATGTGAGGAATGATGACACATTTGATAGACAAAGCTATCAATGCATGTGCCTGGGCATCTCTGCCATCCCAACGAATCTGCTTTGCAGTAGGTGCAATAGAAACCACAACACGAATAGGAATATGCAGAATATCATCATCTTCGACACCTTCTGCATTAGCTTCAGTACCTGCAGTTGTAACAGTTGCAGGTGTGATAGGACATTTTTCAACACCCTGCACAATGTTCCACATTCCTTTTGCAACCAATACATGTCGCATCATATAAGCCCACAACGGGTAGTTGGTACCATCCAACTTATCCTCAACAACCAACATACGGAATACATCACTGCTTTCAGCCATGGCCGGTGTCTAAAATACCTTGATGCAGAAAATTGATTGTATCTCAAAAAGTTAAATGGAACTTTCAAGATAAGTTCTGCTAAATCTGTAGCAGACTTCGAGACACTTATACTGGCGAACCGAAACAAGTATATACCTTTAGCACAAAAAGACAAAATAGCCTATACAAGCACTATGATAGTGCATTCAGAGGCTGAAACGAGCTCAGATCGCGATTTCGACACCACATAGCGAAGTAGTTTTGATCTCAGAGACACATTGAGTATGCTCACCAAAATTTGTGCGATTCTGAGACTGCAACTAGAGGAGTCTCGACGACACCCTAGATGAAGCAAGGACGTGCTCTGATACCAATTGTTGGAGTTAGACATCTGTGGAAGCATACGAACAACACAAGGAAGAAGAAGAATCTTGGAGCACAACACACAATACTAAATGTATTTCTAGAGAATGTACAAAGATAAGTAGCCCATTAAGGCAATAGGCGTACATACAAGCTGGGGGAAGAAAACCTACTAAAGAGGGAAAAAAGTGCCCCCGCGGTCCTAGTGTGTTCACACACATCACTACCTAACTATATCAACACATGCATACATAAAGCTGTAAAACTTTTCTTCAACTAGATCCTTTCCAAGAATTTGAAACTCCTACTTGAAACATAAGTGGACAAACTCTCACCTTGAGAACTCCAAAAGTTGCAAGTTGATACTTCATATCTTCATATTCTTCCCGGGTGAAATGTGATAGTACCTGCTTGACTTTGTTTTGGCTAACTCCACTTCTGAATCAAGTGATAGGATCTGATGGAACACCTTTCTGAATACAAGCATGTATCCAAAAGTCAAGGCAATCATAGAAAGTAGATTCTCCATCTGATTGGTACATCACCAAATCTGAATTTTTTTGAATTTTCTTGAAAATACTAAATTTTCCAATTTTTTTGAAAATACTAAAATTTTGAATTTTCTAAAAATATTGAATTTTCTGAGTATACTGCATATATTGAATATGAGGTAGCTTTTCCAAACACAAAAAACCTCACTCCAAGTCTCCAACATCTGCTACAGATACTCAATAGTTAGATAAAGAAGAGATATACTTCTCTGCAACTTGTCATACACCAAGTAGTTGTGAATTGACACTCCAAGAATTCTTTGAGGGAAGATATAAGCTGCCTTTTTCAACTCATATACATATGAGTCAAATCATATATCTGCTGCCTTTCTTTTTCTCAATGCAATTCTTTGTCAAAACCTACTAAAACATGACCAAGTATAATGGAAAACAAGAAACTGCTTCTTCTTTAGACTATCTTCTTCACACAAGATGTTCTCGTAGTCTTGTCTTTGGATTGTAGAGGATAAAAGTAGGAAAATTATATTGAAAATATAAGAGAAAAGAAGTCTTACTTCCCCTTTGGAATTGTTGGACCTTCTTCTTCTACATCTTTCTTCCACCTGATGATGCCAACATCCTCGAACTTCTCTCTTCATCTTGAAGTAGCAAGCACTCCTAACTTCTTCAAATGAATTTTTCTCTTCCTCTAGTACTGAGTAAGAGAAAAAACAAACATGGTATATAAATGGAAGTGAACATAGAATCATATTTTACCATCTCCTCATAACTCTGAATCAAAACTCTGCTTCAAATGTGACTAATATGACTAAATTCACCAATCTTTCCTTGAGTTGGCTGAATACTGAATTATATTTCTAGGTACAAAATGTGATAAAAAAACTTTCAACCTTGTATAGGCTGAAAACAAAACTGATATGATCTCCAAATTTGTCTTCTTAGATGAGCTTTCTTGCCATGAAAGAGATCTATCAAAACTGTCAAGAACAACCTCTAGATATCTGTTTTGATGTAGCTAATGCTTTAACTTTCAAAATAATGAAAGTGTATAAAATCCTTCAAATCTTTTCATACATGCTCTTCTAAGATATGACCTGGAAATGACAATCTGATAGTAGAAACTAATACCTGTGATTTGATGTTGATCTCGTTTCTTCATCTTCGCCAAACCATTGTTTTTCTTTGAATTTGAAGTAGTCTTCTCTTCATCAAGTCTTCGTCTTCAAGCAATACTTCTGTAAGGTATCTTTACTCTTCCAAAAGTATTTGGCTGCTAACAGATCATCAACTTCATATTCCACATTGATAAATAAACATGTGACTGAATTGTCTAATCCTCAAATCTCTACTCATCAAGATTAAGTGTGTATGTCAAATGTCAAATGTTAGAAGATGCTCTGAAACCATATGTTGTAAACCTGGAACCTCTGATACCAAATGTTGGAAATTAGGTAGGCCCATAACTAATTCCACAAGTCCCACAGGTTTCCAGGATCTACAACATAGATTTCAACTTCTTCCAAAATTGACAAACATGAACATACCACACTTAATCATACAATGATGAGACAAAGATAGAGAGAGATTAGACAACATGTGTAAAGTGTTACGTAAGCCACTACTTACTCACACCATCATATATACAAATGTTCAAATTACAATGTGGAAGTCAAAATCTCAACCACTCTATGTGAAGAGAAATAGATGGAAGAATGTATGTACATAATTTACAAGAATATTCAGATGTAGGGATAGAAATCTGAATATGTATGAGATGTATGACCTGATAGGTTGTAGAAGAGTGTATATGAGTGACAAAAAGAGGAAAGATCAGTGTGATATTGATATTCAGCAAACCCTAATCTCAATTTAGGCTATGGAAGATCCTAAATCAGATGTGTGTGTGAAAGATCACATACTTACAAAATTAGCATAGAATGCTAACATGTTGCTGAAAAAAATCCTCATACTCATGTGGAAACACCTTCTCTAACATCTCATCTGAATGTGCATGTAGCATGCATGTATTGATTCTCCTTTAGATATACCAAATAGGACTCCTCCTAATATGGATGCCTCTGCCTCCATAAGCTCCAAGTAGTACATGTGTGCATAAAGAGAATATGTACCTGAATAGTTAACATAAGATGCAAATCTTATGTTAAGCTCCATCCCAATGTCTTTGAAGTACACCAAAATCTTCATGTAGAAGACAATCTTCAAATACATCATGTAGATGGCTGATCCACACCATCAAACTATTGATAGGTAAGTCTTCTCCGTAAGCAAGAGTGTGAGCACACTCTTCTCCAAGAAGAACTCCATAGCTGCTCCTCAACATGCTCCTAGAGTGCACCATGGCTGCCCCATGAGTGCTAGAGCAGTATCTCCTCAAGAGAGGGACCAAAGCTAGTGTTGGTTAGTGTTGGATGATCTTCAAAGTGACCCAAAAGCCTTCTTATATAGGCCATATACTTCTCATGCGATAGAAATAAAGCAAAATCGTAAAAAGCTGTTTTTTGCAATCAAATTATGAGATCACTTTTTTTAAGAGTTGGATCGCTAATTTTTTATAAACTTTTGCTTTATTTTAAAGTTGTCCATTGAAAGTGCTACTTGACCTGCTTTTTCACACTTCTGATAACCTGATGAGTGATCTGAAAACATTTTTATGATCCTCATGCTGAGAGCTATCAAATGAGGTAAAAACCCTAAATCAGTAGAAAATTAGGATTAGGGTTTACTCCCAAATCTGATCTCTGATGACTGCATGTCATATACCATTAGAAAGCTCTCTCTTCAAGCTCTACAAGATAGGCTCATAAAAGGTTTACCCAAATTTTGTGCCAAAAATGACTAAGTACCAAAATTAGGGTTTCTGCCCTAATAGGATTTTGGAATGATGTGACATTGATTTCCAACATGCAGCCATGTTTGTAAAAGGTACAGGAGTTATTCTTGATATAGATATCTGGCACAAACAAATTGGACATGGTGATGCAGTCAAAGGAGATTGTCAATGCATTACCAAATTTCAAACTTGTAGAAATGCAAAAGGTATGTGCAGCATGTCAATTTGGTAAAGAGTCAAGAGCATCATTTCTGCATGACAAGCATGTTAGTGAGAATGTGCTAGAAATAGTACATATAGATGTTTGGGATCCTACAACAACCACATGTATGGATGGTTGTAGGTTTTATGTTACTTTCACTGATGAACATACACAGAATGTATGGATATATTTCATGAAAGAGAAGAGTGAGGTGTCCATTCACTTCCAGAATTTTAAAGCTATGGTGGAAAAGCAGATAGGGAAGTATATTCAGACATTAAGATCTGATGGAGGAGGTGAATATATGTCAAATGAGTTCAAAATTTTTTTAAATATCATGGAATTCAATGTCGATTTTCATGTAGGTACACATCACAACAGAATGACATTATTGAACGCAAAAATAGACATATTGCACAAATAGCAAGAGCCTTGATGGATGAGAAGAATATGCCTCATTGGTATTGGGCAGATTTTGTGCACACTATTATATACATCATGAACAAAACTCTGACTACTTCTGTACATCAAGTTAGACCTGAAGAGAAGTTCATAAGTAAAAAGCCAAACTTATCACATATGAAAGTTTTTTGCTATATTTCATATGTACATGTTCCAGATGAGTTGAGGATGAAGCTTGATCCAAAAGCAGAAGAATGTATCTTCATTGGATATCCCCTTGAGAAAAAGGGAAATAAATGTTATAACCCACTCACATGACAGGTGAAGGTAAGCAGAGATATGGTGTTTGATGAAATGTCAAGCTTCTATGCAGATGCCAAAGAAGGACTTAATCTTGACTCAAATGAAAAAGAAAATGCTGGAAAATCAAGTGTAGAATCTCAAGTTTTGAGTGGGCCAGATGCATCATCAAGCAATAGTTCCAACTCAAATCCATGGAGTGGAAAATTTCATGTAACTTTCAGTCTAGTAAATGTTGATATATTTAGGTGGTGATGTGTGTGAACACACTAGGACCACCGGGGCACTTTTTTCCCTCTTTAGGAGGTTTTTTTCCCCCGGCTTCTATATACGCCTATTGCCCTAATGGGCTACTTATCTTTGTACATTCTATAGTAATACATTCAGTCTTGTGTGTTGTGCTCCAAGCTTCTTCTTCTTCCTTGTATTGTTCGTGTGCTTCCGCAGACATCTACCTCCAACAATTGGTATCAAAGCAGGTCATCACTTCATCTAGGGCGCCGTCGACACTCCTCCATTTGTAGTCTCAGAATCGCATGAATTTTGGTGAGCATACTCAGCGTGTTTTCGAGATCAAAACCGCTTCGCTTTGTGGTGCCAAAATCGCGATCTGAGCTGGTTTCGGCCTTCTAAAGCATTATCGCAGCGCTTGTGTAGGCTATTTTGTCTTTTTGTGCCAAAGGTATATACTAGTTTTTTTTTGCCAGTATAAGCGTTTCGAAGTCTGCTACAGGTCTAGCAAAATTCGTTGAGGCAGTTCTGTTCAACTTTTTGAGATACAATCAATTTTCTGCATCAAGGTATTTTAATGACCGGCCATGGTTGAAAGCAGTGATGTATTCCATATGTTGGCTGTTGAGGATAAGTTGGATGGTACCAACTACCCATTATGGGCTTATATGATGCAACATGTATTGGTTGCAAAAGGATTGTGGAACATTGTGCAGGGTGTTGAAAGACTTCCTGTTACACCTCTGACTACAGGTACTGCAAATACAGGTGCTGGAGCTGGTGAAGATGGTGTCGAAGATGATAATCCGTAGATTCCTGTTTGTGCTACTGTTTCTGCCGCACCTACTACAGAGTAGATTCGTTGGGATGGCAGAGATGCCCAGGCACATGCATTGATAGCTTTGTCTGTCAAACGTGCCATTATTCCTCACATTCACTCTTGGAGAAGAGCTAAGGATGCTTGGGATACACTTACCACATTGTACCAAGCTAGGAATGAGGCTCGTGTTGCTTACCTTTGAAAACAATTGGAGAGTGAGCACATGAATGAAGGTGATTCTATGGACAGTTTCCTAATGAAGATCAAAGACTTGAAGGAACAATTAATTTCTGCTGATGAGGTTATACCAGATAGCTCACTTGTGTAGACCGTTCTGAATGGTCTTCCTGATTCATATCAGAGTTTTGCTTCTACTCTTCGGTTGATGATGAAAGCCAATCCAAATGCCTTATCATTTGAGGAGTTAGTCTCTGTTCTGTTGCACCAGGCAAAACATGTCCATTATGGGAGTTGTAGATCAAGCTTTCCTGGCTAGTAAGAAGGGCAAAGGAAAATGGAGCTCTTCAAGTAGTAAGTAGAAATCTGCTAATTCTGCATATTCAAAGAAGGAAGATAAAGATGAGAAGAAATCGGAAAACAAGAATTGTTTTGTAAGTACTGTAAAGGGAATGATCATATCATAAAGAACTATCCAAAACTGGTTGCTAAAGAGGCAAAGAGGAAAGAGGCTGGAATGGTTGTTGCAGAGGCCTCTACACCAAAAACAGAGTCTGCAAATCTTGTGCAGGAAGAAGAATGGGCCTTTACTACTGTCTGCAGTTTTGACCCATCTTCTCATGATCAGTGCATGTCTGCAGTAGACTCAGATGTTTGGTATTTTGACAGTGGGGCAACCAAACATATTACCTCGCAGCGTAGTTTCTTCTCTTCACTCGAGCCTGCCCCTAGAGGGAATACTGTTACATGCGCCAACAACTCCTCTTATCTTGTTATGGGAGTTGGTAAGATCATTTTGACTACTGCTGATGGTAGTTCTTTCACTTTGTCAGATGCTTTATTTGTGCCAGGGATCCAAAAGAACCTGCTATCAGTTTCTGCATTATCCAAGATTGGCTTGGTTGTGAAATTTGTTTATGACAGGTGTACTGTTCATGATCTATCAAATGGCGATGTGATTATTGCATCTGGCATTTTATGTCGTGGGCTATATAAGCTCATAGACTATGAAAGATCTGTAAATGATTTGGCATGTGCAATAAATGATTCTCAGGCTATGTCAGATGCAAAGCTTTGGCATGCACGCTTTGGTCATCTGAATTTTGTTAGTTTGCTATGCCTGTAGAAATATGAAATGGTGTCCTCGTTGCCCAAACTTGAGGCACCTGGAAAACATGTTTGTGAAGGCTGTATTTTGGGCAAAATGCAGCATTCATCCTTTCCAAAAGATGGTTCAGTTCAGGCTACTCAAAAATTGCAGCTTGTACATAATGATGTCTGTGGTCCTATGCAGACACCTTCTTTTGGGAATTATCTTTACTTCGTGACTTTCATCGGTGATTTTTCCAGGCATGCATGGGTATATCCATTGAAGGCAAAGTCCGAACATGTGCTTCAAACAGTTTTTGGTTTTGGCTGAAAATCTGTCAGCATGTAAAATGGGCACCCTTCATTCTGATCGAGGGGGGGAATATATGTCTTCTCATTTTAATGCATTTCTGGCTGAACGTGGGATAAAACACAAGTGTACAGTGCCGTATACACCTCAAAAAAATGGAGTTGTTGAACGAAAGAACAAGTCACTCATGGAGATGGTGAGGTGTATGGTCAAGAGTCAGGTTTTACCACATAGTTTCTGGCTTGAGGCTGTCATGTGTGCAGCATATGTACTTAACAGGTGTCCCACTAAAGCACTGCAGTCTATCACTCCATATGAGGCTTTGCATGACCGCAAGCCATCTGTTGCTCATCTGCATGTTTTTGGTTGTTTGGCATATGCACTAGTGCCTGAACAACATCGCAGAAAATTGGATGATAAGTAGTAAAATGTATTTTTGTTGGGTACAGTTCTGACAGTAAAGGCTATCGTCTGTAACATCCACAAACTAAACGCATTCTGTTTAGCCGTGATGTTGTCTTTGTGGAAGATGCTATTCAGCCATTGCTTTCATGTACTAAGGAGACATCTGTTAGCTCCAAAGACATGTATGATACTTTGATGCCTCTTTTTAGGGGTGGACAGTCTAGTGCTGGTCCTAATGAGGCAACTTCTCAGCCTTTGCAGGTTTCATATGATGATGCAGATCATTCCATTTCTTATGCAGATTTACATGAGGCACTTGTTAATGAGAGAGCTAATATTGAGCAGGCAAAAACTATGCCAAAATGGCTGGTGCAGACCTTGCGTGACAACAAATTAGATGCACCTTTGTCATATCGTAATCGTTCAGGCTCTCACAGTGCCTCCTTCGCATCAGATTGCTATGCTATGGCTACGTCTAGTCTATGTGATGAGAATGAGCCTGTTTCTTTTGATGAAGCACAAAATTTAGAAAATTGGATGGCTGCTATGCAATCTGAATATGATGCTATAATGAAGAATGGTACATGGTCTTTATGTGACTTGCCTCCTGGCAAGAAGGACATTGGCACTAAGTGGGTATACAAGCTGAAGCGTAAACCTGATGGTACAGTTGACAGGTATAAGGCTAGGCTTGTTGCAAAGGGTTATGCACAGGAAAGAGGCATTGATTTTGATGAGACCTTTGCACCTACATGCCGTATGACTACTGTTCGGAGCATTTGTGCACTTGCAGCCCATCATGGTTGGAATGTACATCAGTTGGACATTAAAACAACATTTCTGAATGGTGACTTGCATGAAGAAGTGTATGTTTTTCAGCCCCGTGGCTTTGTGCAAAAAGGGCATCAAAACCACGTGTGCAGGTTAAAGAAGTCATTATATGGTTTAAAGCAAGCACCACATGCTTGGTATGAGAAGATACATGCCTATCTTGTTGCACATGGTTTTGAGAACAATCCAACTGAAAGCACCTTATATGCTAAGCGTGCTAATTATGTGCTTCTGATCATTGTTGTCTATGTTGACGACATGCTGCTCACTAGTCCTATTGAGAAGCATATTGCTGATTTCAAGGCTGATTTGCATGCCCCATTTGAGATGTCTGATTTGGGGCATTTGCATCTCTATTTGGGCATTCAATTTATGCAAGTTGATGGTGGAATGGCTTTATGTCAAACAAAATATATTGACACATTATTGCAGCATTTTGGCCTTGAATACTGTAAGCCTATTGCCACTCCTATGGAGACAGGTTTACAATTGAGTCTTCATGATGCTGGAGATGCATTTGATGTTGTTCTCTATCAGCAGGCTGTTGGATGCTTGATTTACTTATGCATTACTCGGCCAGATATTCAGTTTGCTGTCTCACAGATGAGCAAGTTTTTGCATTGCCCAGGAGTCACGCATTGGAAGGCGGTTAAGCGCATCTTTCGTTACTTGAGTGGTACTCGGCTACTTGGGTTGTTTTATCCCAAGGGGGGATCACTACCGCTAGATTTGCATGCTTTTTTTGACTCAGATTGGGCTGGTTGCTACGACACTCGTGTGTCCACCAGTGGTTTCTGCTTCATGCTTGGTAGCTCATGTATATCTTGGTTGAGCAAGAAGCAGCCTACTGTGGCCACTTCCAGTTGTGAGGCTGAGTATAGGGCAGCTTTCACAATGACTGTTGAGTGTGTGTGACTCAGACGCCTTATGGCTGATTTGGGTGTTGGCCAGTCTTCTGCTACCACCATCTTCACTGACAGTCAGGCCGCATTGGCAATGCGAGGAACCCTGTGTTCCATGCTTGCACTAAGCACATTGAGGTGCATTATCACTATGTCAGGGAGAGGTTCTTTGCTGGGGAGATCAGCTTGGCATATGTGCCCACGTAGGAGAACATTGCGGACCTTTTCACCAAGGCTCTGCCTAGGGAGAAGTTTGAAGATTTCCGCAAAGCTTTGGGCTTACTTCCTTTTGTGGAGTGATTTCCACATAGTGGAACTTCCTTATACATGAGTGCCAGCTCCTTGTTCACCGCATCACTCCCAGGTGGGATTTGTTGATATATTTAGGTAGTGATGTGTGTGAACACACTAGGACCACCGGGGCACTTTTTTCCCTCTTTAGGAGGTTTTTTTCCCCCGGCTTGTATATACGCCTATTGCCCTAATGGGCTACTTATCTTTGTACATTCTCTAGTAATACATTCAGTCTTTTGTGTTGTGCTCCAAGCTGCTCGCGTGCTTCCACAGACATCTATCTCCAACAGTAAATTCATCAAATAAATCCAAGCAAGGTAAAGAAAAGCTTTATAATGGTAGTAAAACATCTATAGGTGAAAAGAGTCTTGATGAGGAACTTAGATTGCCCTCTGCGACGACTTTAGGAGTAAGAATGGCACATGTAGATGATACAAGGAGAAGTGACCCAAGACCAAGAAGATCTAGGTGGATGCGAAATTCACTACAACGATTGACATATGATAGTTACATGGCTCATCATTGTGCCTACATGACAAAGTTAATACAAGATGTTGAAACCTCTTGTTTTGAAGATGCAATTGGAAATGAAGATTGGAAAAAAGCTATGGATGAGGAGATGGATGCACTTTATGGAAATGATACATGGAAGTTGGTTCCATTGCCACAAGGAAAGAAAACCATATGATGCAAGTGGGTTTACAAGGTAAAGCACAATGTTGATGGTAGCATAAGCAGGTACAAAGCATGATTGGTAGCAAAAGGATATGCACATACATATGCAGAGTTTTACCAGTGGGTACTTCGATGCGCTTTTCTACAAATATGTTGAATGGATTAACTTCAAAATTTGTGATCATGTAGAGGACTTGGAGCTGATTCCAATAAGCTATAGAACATTGAAAATGGTGAAGAAGTGATTGAGATATGAGCAGTACAAAATGACTACTCAGAGTAACTACGAGAGAGAGACCATAAACGAAAGTATTGATCTATTGTATTAGAAGACAATGTTGTACATGATCATTGGCATGATAATCAATGCCTAATGATAATGAGTAGTGTAGGCTATGAAGTGAGCCTCAATCTCTTACAATGTAATCAACAAGAACTCGGAATTGGAGTGATCTACCCCATGATTTTTTCAATCATCTTTTATAGATGAGTCATTTGAATTTTGAATTTGAATTCTTCATTGGCTCTCACTAAAAAGTGATCCTCTAATCTAGGAGATATTCACTCCAAATAAAGTCATGGCTTTTCCATCTAACAAACTCCACGAGTTTAGAGGTAGCTACAAATATTCCTTCAAGTTAAATAGACCTTTTTACAAATGGTAAAAGTAAAAACTTCATAGCAATGGTTTCCATGGAACTTCAATTATTCTTCATAAGATCTCCTCATGTCTTGCCAAGTGTGTAGGCTTGGCACTTGCACCAACATATTTGACCACCATTGGATTTTCTATGTGTGATGCAGATCATTCGTTATATGCAAGGAAGGGTGATGATGGCATCATGATTGTGGCTATTTACATTGATGTCTTGATTGTAGGAGGTGACAATGAAGCAAACATTAAAGAGGTAAATCAATTCCTTATGCAGGAATTCAACATGAAAGATCTTAGTGTGTCATGCTACTTTTTGGGCATTGAGTTTATACATACAAAAATAGATATATGGATGTTGCAAATGCAATATGCCTTGAGTATGCTGCAAAAGTATGATATGGCTGATTGTAGGCCAATTCCTATGCCATTAGATCATAATTTGAAGTTGGATACTACATGAGGTGAAGCATTGGAAAATGCTACTATGTACAAGAAAATTGTGGGAAGTTTGATATATCTCACAATTACAAGGCCTGATTTAAGCTACACTATTGGACTTGAAAGGCAATTTATGCAAGTTCCAAGGAAGGCGTATATAGATGCTCTGAGGTGCACTCTACATGTCTGTGCTACTTTGGTTTATGCATTGTTTTATGAAGTTGGTGTAGATTTGCAGGTTCATGGATACAATGATGCAGATTGGGCTAGTAGTACTCGAGATAGAAGATCTACTAGTGGCTTTCTATTCTCACTTGGAAGTGCAACTATTACATGGAGCAGCAAGAAGCAACCCCGTGTTGCTTTGTCAAGTATAATGACTAAGTATAAAGGTGCTGCAATGGAAACATGTGAAGCATCCTGGTTAGAGATTCTACTTACAGATTTAGGTGTGGAAGTGCAAAAGATGTCACCATCTATTGTGATGATCTTAGCACCATACAATTAGCACTGTTAATCTTATGGTTAATCTAAAGTGTTAAACGATCTGTACGTGGGTTCTTGGGATGGTCAGGGGTCTTTAATACAAAGGTCCTTTATGTATTTTCCCTAGTCACTTCATTATCTTCTGACAATTACAACAGATTCAACTACCACTTTCTAGCGCATAACAACTTCTAACGATTACCATAACCACATGCGTAGAAACTTCTACTATTCATTTAATATTACTGTTATACTCGCACTTCACCAATAACACAATAAGATGTTAACGTAGTACCTTGCACCCAGATAGAACAGTCTGACGACGCATCTATCGTTCTCTTCCACTCACTACTCTATTAATTAGAAAAGTGTTACAATGTTTTGTGTGACACCCTTTTAGTGCATGTCTTTTCTAATTACAATTAATCTATTCAATAATATTCTAGTGGCCTGACATTGGCACGCACGATGGAGTCGAACCTAGCAGGGAAAATTACAAGATTAAGAATCATCAATGATTCCTTGTATGTACATGGTTCTAGCTAATTTAAAGGTGCGAGAGATTTTTTGTTTTAAGGATTCTAAGATCTCTTGAAAAATTTGCGGTTTAACAAGGTGTGCATCGGTCCGCACAGAGCTTGAAGCAATAACTTGAGATAGCAAAACTTTAGCTTGATTCTACAAAAATGCTTCTCGGAGGTAGAAGTTGTTTGCCAGTGTAGCATCTTGACATAATTTCATTTTTGCAATCTCTACATGGATACACGATAGGTGCTCCTGCTAGATACCGAGTTGCTTCTCTCGACGTTCTAGCTCTTGGGACTGAAACTGCATGGTTTTGAAGAAGTCTTGCCTTTCCTTCTGGATAGCTTCAACATCTTTCTTAAGTTTGAGGGTCCGACCTCTTTCCTCTTCCAGTGACCTGCATTTTTGGAAGAGTTCTTCAGTGACTTTCTTCAGTTCTGCTTCTGCTTGTAAGGCTTTCTCAACCAACACTTGACAATTCTGCTTGATCATAATGAATTGACTTTGCGTTGTATCTAAAATATTACCCAAAGCCTGCAGAGCGTCCTCCTTCTCAGTCATTGTTTGTTTAAGTTGACTGATCTCATCATCACGAGCTGCAATGATGGCATCCTTCTCTGCCAACTGGCCTTGTAAGGTTTGGAGCTTCTCCTTCCATAGGCTTGCATCTGCTTTTGCTGCTAAGACTTCTTCTTAGAGGGGCGCGATATCAGCTTCGAGTAAATCGACCTTCGACTGATACTCCGTACACAAGGACTGATGGGCATCTTGTAAGTGGTGAGGGAGATGCTTGGAGAGGTAGATAAGGTAATTCCCAATTTGGGCTAATTGAGCAAGGGCATCAAGGATGATGGAGGTAGATATGGGTCAAGAGGGATTAGCCAAAACGATTGCGAAAGAAGAAGAGGGAGAGTAATTGGGAGAGGAAGGGATGGGTTGGGAATGGCAAAGGGCTATCGAATGTCGCAGCGAAGGAGGAGGGCTAGGCGGTAAAGGCACTTTGGACAGAGAAAGAGGAGGAGGTGTAATTTTGGGTGAAGATGGAAGGACAAGGGTTGTTATTGTAATAGGGTGTACATCCAATTGCACCAGCACTTCCTCAATTTGTGCTTGCTCTGCGAGTTGCACAACCTCCGTGACTGTGTTGGGTGCTTGCTCATGAGGGTGGGACTGTAGCTGAATGACCGTATCATCGGGACGAACGTCTTTCATTACAGTGTCTAGAGCGGCTTGATCCTTAGGAGATGGTGGAACAGAGAGGATAGGTGTGGAAGAGGCGGTATCCTATAATTGGACAATTGAGGAAGGCTGAATTTGACTTTGTAAAGGGCTCATTTTGCGATGCTTCCCCTGAAAAAACTACAGGAGGTCATTGTTGTCCTCAACCTCCATCACCTACGCGGATTCTTCATGAAATAGAAGAGCATCCATTGGAGGAGGCTACGCACGTTGAATCGCCGGAAGAAGGAAGGATAGCAGATTAAGAAGTCTCATCCAAGGGATGTCGACCTTTGCAATCTATCGGGAGATTGCTTGACATTCCCGGTGAATATGCTGGAAAAAAAACAAGGCCCAATCAACCACTTCACGTGCAGTGACATCGATCATGGAATAAATGGTCGGGAAATACAGTAGGTGCGTTTTTGGAGGTTGAGTCCAGCCACTAGGAATTGTAGGGCTGAGCAGTCCGGTTCAGGGCGATAGAGAATAGCAAATTCATTAGAGGACTGATGCGGGAAGAGTTGCTTCATGGTCGTCATCGGCAGGAAGGGCACATCGACAATGCCAAATGCTAAGAGCCCGTGTGCTTGAAAAAATGCACTCGATTTCGAAGCGAGACCAACACAAAAAGTAGTGATATTTGCTAAAGCTTCCATGGTGAGCAACGGACGCGAATGCAAAAGACAACAAAGAACACACAGAGCGCAAAAACACAATAGCGGGAAAGAGGCAAAAGAACGTGATTAAGTAAAAACATCGAATGGAAGCGCGGGTAGAAACACAATCATCACCAGTTGTAGGGAACATGCATGCATAATGATGACATGCACGCATTAACTAGATCCCAGACATGTAGTGCGGCGGCTAATCATGGTTATGTAATAAAACGGGAATTTTACGGTCAGAGGTCAACGAGAACGTGCATAATGGAAAGAGAAGTCAAGCAACAATAGCGGCAAAAATCGGACAAATAATAAAAATACCAATACGTAATTAAGATGAGGAGGGTGGGGAAGAATACAGAAAAAGTTTCGACCCATTTATGGATTTAGGAAGAAGAGTACCAGTTAAAGTGGATAACCAAAAAGTAGCGGGTCCGACCTGATTTGCAATACGGTAAGGACCAAACCACCGAAGTTTGAACTTGCCTGCTGAACGATTAGACTTAGCATTATAGAATAAAACTAATTGTCCTTTGGTAAAAACGAGAGTGCGGAGAAACTGATCATGTGTCTTAACTTGTCGCAGTTGCACATCTTGTAGCATCAAAAAACTTTCCACGCGTTGTTCGTCCAATGACCACAACACATCCAACTAGAAAGGAAAGGACTCTTCTGGCAATAGCTTATGATCTAGTGCCACCCTTAGGCTAGGTACCACCAACTCCATGTGCGCAAAAGCCTCCAGCCCATATGCCAATTTGAAAGGCATATGTCATGTAGCCACTTTGTAAGTAGTACGGTAAGCCCATAGAACCGAAGGAAGGAATTGATCCCAACACGCCGGACATTCCAGAACGAGTTTCTTGAGCATGTTAGCAAGGGTTTTATTGGTACTTTCAGCAAGGCCATTGGCACGAGGATAATACGAGGAGCTAAATTTATGAACAATCTTCAGGGTTTGGGTAAGCGCTTGCATTAAGGAATTAACAAAATGCGTGCCTTGATCAAAAACAATCTCTAAGGGAAGATCAAAACAAGGGAAAACATCATTCATTAAACATTTGACCACCACTGACGCATTTGCAGACCGTAAAGCCCAAGCTTCAGCCCATCGAGTAGGATAATCCGTACAAGTAAGTATATACCGATGATTAGTAATCGTAGCAGGAGGTGTAATGGGACCAATGAAATCCAATCCCCACTTTTGAAAAGGTTCAAGGGGAGAGAGAGGCTATAGTGGGAAATGATGTCGTTGTAAAGGCTGTCCCAATCGTTGGCAAGCATTACACTGTTTGACATAAGCAGCAATATCACGTTGCATAGTGGGCCACCATAAGCCACTATGTAGAATTTTCCGGTAAGTAAGATCAGCCGAAAAATGACCACCGGAAGGAGTAGAATGGGCCATGTCAATAACCAAAGGAACTTCATGGGGAGGGATACAATGTAAAATAGCACCAGATGGATCCATGTAATACAGTTGTCCGACAATGATCCGAAACCATCGACTATACATCGCTAGTTTACGGCGAGCGGAAGTAGAAGTATTAGTCGGGGAGATTCCACTCGTGAGAAAGATCATAAGAGTATCATAATACGAAGGTGCCACCAAGAGCTCCTGACAATCATCCTGGACCGAATTAGTCGCATAGATAGCAGGGGTAGTATCATCAATTCCATCAGGAAGTTCACCGAAATCAAGCCGAGATAAGAAATCAGCCAGCGCATGTGCTGACCTCGGATGATGCACAACCTCATAATCAAATTCTTACAACGTAAAAGTGCACCAGATGGATCCATGTAATATAGTTGTCCGACAATGATCTGAAACCGTTGACTATACATCGCCAGTTTATCGCGAGCGGAAGTAGAAGTATTAGTGGGGGAGCTTCCACTCGTGAGAAAGATCATAAGAGTATCATAATACGAAGGTGCCATCGGGAGCTCCTGACAATCATCCTGGACCAAATCAATTGCATAGATAGCAGGGGTAATATCAACAATTCCGCCGGGAAGTTCACCAGAATCAAGTCGAGATAAGAAATCAGCCAGCACATGTGCTGACTGTTGGAGCTAGATATCTGCGAAAGCACGCGAATAGCATAAGGAAGAAGAAGAAGCTTGGAGCACAACACAAACAGACTGAATGTATTACTAGAGAATGTACAAAGACAAGTAGCCCATTAGGGCAATAGGCGTATATACACGCTGGGGGAAAAAACCTCCTAAAGAGGGAAAAAAGTGCCCGGGTGGTCCTAGAGTGTTCACACACATCACTACCTAAATATATCAACAAATCCCCCTTGGGAGTGATGCGGTGAACAAGGAGCTGGCACTCATGTATAAGGAAGTGACAAGCTATGTGGAAATCACTCCACGAAAGGAAGTAAGCCCAAAGCTTTGCGGAAAGCTTCAAACTTCTCCCTAGGCACAGCCTTTGTGAAAAGGTCTGCAATGTTCTCTTGCGTGGGCACATATGCCAAGTTGATCTCCCCAGCAGAGAACCTCTCCCTGACATAATGATAATGCACCTCAATGTGCTTAGTGCGAGCATGGAACACAGGGTTCCTCGCAACTGCCAATGCGCTCTAACTGTTAGTGAAGATGGTGATGGTAGAGGACTGACCAACACCCAAATCAGCCATAAGGCGTCTGAGCCACACACACTCAACAGTAGCTGTGAAAGCTGCCCTATACTCAGCCTCACAACTGGAAGTGGCCACAGTAGGCTACTTCTTGCTCAACCAAGATATACATGAGCTACCAAGCATGAAGCAAAAGCCACTAGTGGACACACGAGTGTCATAGCAACCAGCCCAGCCTGAGTGAGAAAAAGCATGCAAATTTGGCGGTAGTGATCCCCCCTTGGGATAAAACAACCCAAGTAATCGAGTACCACTCAAGTAGCGAAAGATGTGCTTAACCGCCTGCCAATGCTTGACACTTGGGCAATGCATAAACCTGCTCATCTATGAGACAACAAACTGAATATCTAGCCGAGTAATGCATAAGTAAATCAGGCATCCAACAACTTGTTGATAGAGGACAACATCAAATGCATCTCTAGCATCATGAGGACTCAATCGTAAACCTGTCTCCATAGGAGTGGCAATAGGCTTACAGTCTTCAAGGCCAAAATGCTACAATAATGTGTCAATATATTTCGTTTGACACAAAGCCAATCCACCATCAACTTGCATAAACTGAATGCCCAAATAGTGATGCAAATGCCCCAAATCAGACATCTCAAATGAGGCATGCAAATCAGCCTTAAAATCAACAATATGCTTCTCAATAGGACCAGTGAACAACATGTCATCAACATAGACAACAATGATCAGAAGCACATCATTAGCACGCTTAACATATAAGGTGCTCTCAGTTGGACTGTTCACAAAACCATGTGCAATCAGATAGGCATGTATCTTCTCAAAACAAGCACGTGGTGCTTGCTTTAAACCATATAATGCCTTCTTTAACCTGCACACCTGGTTCTCATGCCCTTTCTGCACAAAACCACAGGGCTGAAAAACATACACTTCTTCATGCAATTCACCACTCATAAATGCAGTTTTAATGTCCAGATGATGTACATTCCAACCATGATGGGCTGCAAGTGCACAGATGCTCTGAATAGTAGTCATACAACATGTGGGTGCAAAGGTCTCATCAAAATCAATGCCTCTTTCCTGTGCATAACCCTTTGCAACAAGCCTAGCCTTATACCTATCAACTGTACCATCAGGTTTACGCTTCAGCTTGTATACCCACTTAGTACCAATGGCTTTCTTGCCAGGAGGCAAGTCACATAAAGACCAAGTACCATTCTTCATTATAGCATCATATTAAAATTGCATAGCAGCCATCCAATTTTCTGAATTTTGTGCTTCATCAAAAGAAACAGGCTCATTCTCATCACAAAGACTAGATGTAGCCATAGCATAGCAATCTGATGCAAAGGAGGCACTATGAGAGCTTGAACGAGTACAATATGACAAAGGTGCATCTAATTTGTTCTCACGCAAAGTCTGCACCAGCCATTTTGGCATAGTTTTTGTCTCCTCAATATGAGCTCTCTCATCAACAAGCGCATCATGTAAATCTGTATCAGAAATGGGATGATCTGCATCATTACATGAAACTTGCAAAGGCGGAGAAGTTGCCTCATTAAGACCAGCAGTAGACTATCCACCTGTAAAAAGAGGCATCAAAGTATCATACATGTCTTTGGAGCTAACATATGTCTCCTTAGTACATGAAAGCAATGGCTGAATAGCATCTTCCACAAAAACAACATGACGGCTAATCAGAATGCGTTTAGTGTGTGGATGATACAGACGATAGCCTTTACTTTCGGAACTATACCCAACAAAAATACATTTTACTGCCTTATCATCCAATTTTCTACGATGTTGTTCAGGCACTAGTGCATATGCCAAACAACCAAAAACCCGCAGATGAGCAACAGATGGCTTGCGATCATGCCAAGCCTCATATGGAGTGATAGACTGCAACGCTTTAGTGGGACACCTATTAAGTACATATGTTGCACACATGATAGCCTCAAGCCAGAAACTATGTGGTAAAGCCTGACTCTTGACCATACACCTCGCCATCTCCATGAGTGACCTGTTCTTCCATTCAGTAACTCCATTCTGTTGAGGTGTATACGACACTGTACACTGGTGTTTTATCCCACATTCAGCCATAAATGCATTAAAATTAGAAGACATATATTCCCCCCCTCGATCAGAACGGAGGGTGCCCATTTTACATGCTGACAGATTTTCAGCCAAAACCAAAAACTGTTTGAAGCACAAAAACACTTCGAACTTTGCCTTCAATGGATATACCCATGCATGCCTAGAAAAATCATCAATGAAAGTCACGAAGTAAAGATAGTTTCCAAAAGAGGGTGTCTGCATAGGACCACGGACATCACTATGTACAAGCTACAATTTCTGTGTAGCCCAAACTGAACCATCTTTTGGAAAGGAGGAATGCTACATTTCGCCCAAAATACAGCCTTCACATACATGTTTTCCAGGTGCCTCAAGCTTGGGCAAAGAAGACACCATATCAGATTTCTGCAGGTGTAGCAAACTAGCAAAATTCAGATGACCAAAGCGTGGATGCCAGAGCTTTGCATCTGACATAGCCTGAGAATCCTGAACTGCACATGCCAAATCATTGACAGATCTTTCATAGTCTATGAGCTTATACATCCCACAACATAAGATGCTAGAAGCAATAATAACATCACCATTTGACAGATCATGAACTGTACATCTGTCATCAACAAATTTCACAACCAAGCCAATCTTGGCTAATGCAGAAATTGATAACAAATTCTTCTTGATCCCTGGCACAAATAAAGAACTACCATCAACAGTAGTCAGAATGATCTTACCAACTCCCATAACAGGATAAGACGAGTTGTTGGCGCATGTGACAGTATTTCCTGTAGGGGCAGGCTCGAGTGAAGAGAAGAAACTGTGTTGCGAGGTAATATGTTTGGTCGCCCCACTATCAAAGTACCAAACATCTGAGTCCACTATAGACATGCACTACTCATGAGAAGATGGTTCAAAACTGCAAACAGTAGTAAACGCCCATTCTTCTTCCTGCACAAGATTAGCAGACTCTATTTTTGGTGTAGAGGCTTCTGCAACAACCATTCCAGCCTCCTTTTTCTTTGCCTCTTTTGTAGCCAGTTTTGGACAGTTCTTTATGATATGATCATTCCCTTTACAGTACTTGCAAAACAATCTCTGCTTTTCTGATTTCTTCTCATCTTTGTCCTGGTTCTTTGAATGTGCAGCATTTGCAGATTTTTGCTTACTAGTAGAAGAGCTCCATTTTCCTTTGCCCTTCTAACTAGCCAGGAAATCTTGATCTACAACACGCATAATGGACCTATTTTGCCTGGTCTGATCTTCCTGTAACAGAACAGAGACTAACTCCTCAAATGACAAGGCATTTGGATTGCCTTTCATCATCAATCGAAGAGTAGAAGCAAAACTCTCATATGAATCAGGAAGACCATTCAGAACGGTCTGCACAAGTGAGCTATCTGGTATAACCTCATCAGCAGAAATCAATTGTTCCTTCAATTCTTTGATCTTTGTTCACATCGGAGCCTCCATCAATTAACACTTGAGTTTATGGTTCTTATACCATACCATAATTAAAGGAACATCATGGTCCACCGTAGAATCAATTTGTGGACTGATAGTTGCCGTAGCAGACGTACACGAAGATCCTGGACTAATTTGTTGCTTGAACTTTTGTCGTACACTCGAAACCAAGGCTAAAAGTTGCCCCAATGGTATTGTAATAAATGCCTGCAATAGGATATTCCACATAGAGTCAAAATTCAACGTACCCGATACCGAATTCGGTGGACTCTCCGGTGACACTTTCAATAGACTCGATTCTTCCAGTGGTAGATTCGGTGTTGTCTGCTGGACCACATGTACTAGATCGGGGAAAACAGTTGGTTTTTGACTGGCCCACGTACTAGCTTTGGTAAAAACTCTCTGTTGTTCTCGAATATTAGGCTCAAAAATCTCAATAGCCGGTTGTAATTTCTTGCCGGACCGTGTTTGAGTTGTTGCCGGTTGAGTATCTACTGCTGTAATATATACCATGTTTGCCATTGGATGCTGTCGTTCATTTCTTCTTTTATCATACTCGGACACCTCTTTGCAATATCTTCGAATATGTCCAATCTCACCATAGAAATGGTATCTTGGTGGTGGAAGAGATATGCCTTCACCCGATTGACCGGAGTGCCACCGGGTCTGGCCGAAGTTGTTTGCTCATGGTCCCCTGTAGGTTTTATAACTTTGGTAAGAACTATTTCTCAAATGCGATGGTACATAGTGGCTAGCCTGTTGTCCCTTCTCCTGTATTATAGCATTTACAGTTGGCTTGGTCTGTACTTTAGCATTATATGGACACGTTTTGGTAGAGTGACTTGTCGTATTACAAATAGCGCAGTACATTTGGTTTAGGGCACATGCAGAAGTAGTGTGTCCCAGGTTCTTACATTTTGTGCAATACACTTGTTTCAATGGATCCTCGCTCGTACCCTTGGACGCCTTCAACCAGTCCAGATCTTCAGTGAACGTGCCCACTTTATGTTCCAACTATAATGCCATGGCTAGTACCCTTGGACGCCTTCAACCAGTCCAGATCTTCAGCGAACGTGCCCACTTTATGTTCCAACTATAATGCCATGGCTATTACTGCATCCAAGGTCATACCACCCACACATCATATAATCATTACTTGTTTGAGTTGAGGATTTAACCCAGTAATAAACCATTGGGTAATCACGTCATCCGGTAGGTTAGCATGCGCTTACGGCAGTTGCCATAGATGAGTACGAAATAAATTTGCATACTTCTGCACATTCTGATGTGGTTTTTGTCTATTGTTTTGCAGATAGTCAAAGATCTCAGGTGCATCTTTTTTCAACCAAAAACGTTGTAAGAAAGCATCCTTACAACGAAATGATTAATGTCATATTCAGTTCACCACCGGGAAGCCTCATTAACTAGAGTAGATTGGAACAATATAGCCTTATATGTCGAATCCGCTGGATAGTTGAGTACAACATAATTGATTTCAAAAGTTCGCACATGGGCATCCGGATCATCATTGGGAAATCCTCCAAATTTCGTATACGTAACTCCAGTGGGTACCGGTCATGGTAGTATGGCCTACTGTTGCTGCTGCTGTTGCTGTTGTTGTTGTTGTTTTTGCTGATGATGTTGTTATTGCTGTTGTTGTTGTTGTCGTTGATGTTGTTGCTATTGTGAACCACTCATGTTGTTTAAATCAAGAGGAAGTATCACTACCGAATGATTTGAACTAGTTAAGCCTAATTGCTACTTTGTCGTCTCATCGTCTTGCACGTTCTCCGGTAATCTGATATTGTTAAGTCGATCCCACACGCCTACAGCTATCATCGAAATTCTACAAACCGACCCCAGAATTATCCGAAGTACCACCAAAATTCCACAAACTGCTACTGGAAATTTCCACACTGTCACCGGAACTAGTGCTTACTTCCCCAACCACAACTTTCTGCGGATGGGGTTTGTTGCACTTCTGATATACTCTGTAATCCTTGCACAAGGAAATGCTGGGGTGGCACCCCACTAGCCCATATTTCTCGTTTTCCTTTCGATGATTGTCCATCATCACTACCACCCGAAGGTGTTCCTAATGTGTTGGGAAATTTCCAGGGATGCTGATCCATTCTGTACTTTGGATACGATTCTCCAGAACATGTTACAGGCATATATCATAGGATTCTTTCTCAAATCCTAGTCTATGTGCCGACTGGCTACTCCATGCCCCATGGCCGGTGCCAGTGTTAATCTTATGATTAATCTAAATTGTTAAACGATCTGTACGTGGGTTCTTGGGATGGTCAGGAGTCTGTAATACAGAGGCCCTTTATGTATTTTCCCCAATCACTTCATTATCTTATGACAATTACAACAGATTCAACTACCACTTTCCAGCGGATAACAACTTCTAACGATTACCATAACCACATGTGTAGAAACTTCTATTGTTCATTTAATATTACTGTTATACTCGCACTTCACCAATAACACAATAAGATGTTAACGCAGTACCTTAGTTACTTCAATACTGAACCTTAACAATACAGGTGACACCACAATTTGATAACTTGTGATAGAATCAAACTTCAGCCGATTGCCCAGACAGAATAGTCCAGTGATGTGTCTGTCGTTCTCTTCCACTCACTGCTCTATTAATCAGAAAAGCATTAGAACATTTTGTGCAACAACCTTTCCGTGCGCGTCTTTTCTAATTACAATTAATCTACTGGATAATATTTCGGCAACATGACAACACATAACCCTGTTTTTCATGTTAGAACAAAGCATATCAAGGTAGATTATCACTTCATCAGAGAGAAGGCATCAGCAGGTGATATTGATCTTGTTTATGCGAGGACAGATGAGGAGGTTGCTCACATTTTTACTAAAGCACTTGGAGCAAAGAAGCTGAAGAAGTTTCGAAAGATGATTGGATTAGAGGACATGACACTGAGCTTGAGGGGGAGTGTTGAGATATCAAGCTCAACATGTGATGATCCAGGATGACACATATCAAGTTTCCTTTTCTTTGACATGTATAGTGGTCATGCTAGTATATGTAAGGGATACTTCATTGAGCTTTACTAGATTTATCTACTGAGAGTGATGGCACATTTGTTTCTTGCCAGCTCACTCATTTGTGGGCATTAGGATTCTCCTTATGTACTTTTCTTTATATATTGCACTTGTTGTATTGTTGTTTTAGGTCATTCTTGTACATTCCTTTTATGTAATAGAAGAAGAAGAAGAAGAAGATCATTCTTCCTTGCCTCAATTTGTGTGTGTGCTCCTCTTTGATTGTGAGAGTGTGTGTGTGTGAGCTTTCTTCCTTATCTCCTTCCTCGTGAAAAATATGCCTCATTGTTATTGGCCAGAAGTTTTGCACATTGTTGTATACATTATGATAGAACTCCAACTATTGTTATACATCAATTTACACCTAAAGAGAAGTTTACAAGTAAAAAGCCAAACTTATCACATATGAAAGGATTTGGTTGTATTGAATATGTACATGTTCCATATAAGTTGAGGATGAAACTTGATCCAAAAGAAGAAATATGTATCTTCATTGGGTACTCCCTAGAGCAAACGGGATATAAATGCTACAACCCAATCACGCATGACGTGACGGTAAGCATAGATGTGGTGTTTGATGAAATGTAAAGCTTTTATGGTGATGCAAAAGGACTTAATGTTGACTCAAATGAAGAAGGAAATGTTGGGGACAAGATGTATCACCTAGAAATAGTTCAAAATCAACCTTATGGAGTGAAAGATTGCATGGAAATTTCAGTCGAGCAAATTCATCAACTACATCCAAGAAAGGTAAAGAAAATATTCCTACTTGTAATGAAACATCTACAGGTTTTGAAGATATTAATGGAGAATCAAATGGTTCAAAAAAGAACCTTGATGAGGAAATTGGATTGCCCTTTGTGAAGAATTAAGGAGTAAGAAAGGCACATGTAGATAATACAATAAGAAGAAGTGACTCAGGACCAAGAAGATCTAGGGGAATGTAGAATTTAGTGCAACGATTAACATAAGATAGTTATATGTATCTTCGTTGGGTACTCCCTAGAGCAAACGGGATAAAAATCAATCAAGCATGATGTGAAGGTAAGTAGAGATGTGGTGTTTGATGAAATGGAAAGCTTTTATGCTGATGTAAAAGAAAGACTTAATGTTGACTCAAATGACAAAGGAAATGTTGAAAAGTCAAGTGCAAAATCTCAAATTCTAAGGGGACAAGATGTATCACCTCAATTGTTGTATGTAACATCAACTCCTTAATTTTGCATTGTGTTGAAATTGGAAGTGGTTTGGCCAGCCACTTCTTCACAAAGAAATCATGAGGGGGGTCTGGTAATCTCGCCACGAGGGCTTTTGCTCTAGTGAAAAATTCTAGAAACATTTCCCCAATACCCAATCCTAAATTCTCTAATTCTTCAATAATATTCTCTACTATGTTCTCTTGTTGGAAGTGTGTCTTAAAAGCTTCCTTCATTAAGTCCCATATAGTGAAATGATTATTGGGAAATTGACTAAACCATTTATCAGCTAACCCTTCCAATGTTGCTGGGAAAAGAATTAAAAATGCATCTTCCCTTCCCATTAGACCCCTTGTCTTGCATAAGGCCAAAAATATTCTAATATGTTCATCTAGGTCTTCTTGTGCTAATCCCTTGAAAGATGGAAATTTGATATTTAACCTAAAAAGTAGTGTTTCTAAGTATACTTGAGCTGCCATATTTCTTGTTGATGATGTTGATGATAGAGGGCTTGTTGACCTTCTAATATCTTTTCTTCTTGTTGCTTTGCAAGGGACCCTCAAAGTTTGAGATCGGGTTGCAGTCATGAGCTGCTCATACTCCATCTTAGGCTAAGAGAAATCCAAGTAAAAGAAAGATTACCTCTTAGACTAGCACTCTCGGTGTCCTTGCACTTCTTCTATAGTTTGAAATTATTGGTTCCTATGCTCAAGCCTCCTTGTGGTCCCACCATGCATGCCAAATTTTGTTGGGGGATTCTTTTGTGGAAAGGCACTTGAATATTTGTAGGAGAAGGGAGAAGAAGAAGTGAAACACAGACATTAGAAGCTTCTATATATTGATTACAAATAAAAAATACAATGATGATGTCTAGAACAAGACCAATTCTTCTTTATGTGGAGAGCTTAATCCCAAAGAGTACACACACACACACAAAGTTATAACATACCCACAGTTCCTTATGGCACCAACCTTTTCTACACCGGACCTCCACCCTCTCTAGTAGCTTGCTCTTGTCCAACCTTGCACTCAAGCTTCCAATAGGGTAGGAGGAAGGGGCACCTTCTGTCGACATGCAAACCTCTTCAATGGTACCTTGTGCCACCTTGATTATGTTTACACTATTTGTGCACCTTCTTCTTGACCACTTGTGCACCACCTGTGCACCCTTTTGCACTTTTGCACCACCCGTGCATCACTTGCACAATTATCACTTTGACCTTTGCTCAGCTTCATAGTTGACCACTTTGAGTTTGACCCGCTTGACTTTGATCATTTTGACTTTGACTAGATTGACTTTGATAAATTTGAATTTGACTAGCTCAACATAAGTATATACAAGCAAAGGGGACTCATGCAATAACCCAATTTCCCAAGGAGGATCACAATGAACTAGAGCCCTAGTGAATCCCTAGGGCTATTAGTATATATCCAAACCCCCTAGTGATGCAAAGAATCATTTGAATTCCTCCATGTCCAAAAGGGGCCAAACCTAGATATTCAAGGGCGCAACATAATACGAGACCCATTCAAGGAAGAGTGAACCCATCGCGTATAGTACCTCGCCTTGTCCTAAAAGTGGAATGATATTAGAAAATTACAAACATCACAAGTGGCAAAAAAGGCATGAAAGCATACTACAAAGGTTCTAGAGACACATAAGATCATATGGCAAAGTTTAGACAAATCCTATGGGTAGAGGAAAAGGATGACTATTTTTCTCAACGTTAAGCATTTGGACTAACATTGATTGGCACGACCTTATAATGGTTTCAACCTCTCCAAAAGGAAGACTCCCTATACATAAAATTTGTTGGAATAGTTTATTGACGAGTTATCGAGATGAGGTGTCAAACATGACACTTTCTTCGTTCAAGCATCATAGTAAAGGATGCATGAACTAAAAAAGCCAAGGCCATATGAAGTAAATACATATGAAGTAACCATATGAAGTAAATACAATGGGGAAATCTCTAGTGGGTATAAAGCCAAGGCCCCATAAAAGTTGAAGGTCTTTGGATTTGCAAGGTCCAAGGGATTTCAAGGCTTTGGGATTTTCATAGGGTCCTAACGTTTTCATAGGTCTTGTAGATTGCATTGCGGCCTAGATAGCGAGAACTGATAAGACCTCCCATGACCGCACCAAAGTGAAGTTATTATTGGTTATTGCTTGTCCATAATGGGAGAGTACCAAAGGAGTTAGAGGAGTCAAAAAAGTTTGGAAAAGATGCATATTGTCAAAATTAGGGACCTTGGGCAGAGATCTTGGATATTGCCACAAGGTCTTTCCATCTGCCACACGGGTTCTATTTATTTTCATAGAGTCTTGTTGCCCATTGGAATTATGTTTGGTGTCATAAATGTCAAAAATTAAGGGAGCTAGTAAAACTTGGGCAAAATCACTTTCGCATATTTAGGGGGGTCCTCAATAGAGGTCCTATAAATTTCCATCAAGTGGCTTGAGACTTTATGGATCATTCAAGGGGATAAATTTGCATGCTTGCAAAATTGTGTACTTATGGTCTGAAGCGTGTTCATTTGTGTGAACCTTGGATTTTAGGTTTGGACTCCAAAATTTGATACTTTTCATTCTTCAATATTCTCAATAGAGGTCCCATGCTTTGTGAAAAGGGAAATTTGTGACTATTTGAGTGTTTTGGGAGTGTAAAATTGTAGGTCCCATGCTTTGTAAAAAGGGAAATTTGTGACTATTTGAGTTGTAAAATTGTATGCTTTCTACTGCATATAACTTTTCTTTTATGTGAATGCATTTGTTTCAAGCATTAAGATTCATATTTTGACTTCAATTTTTTTTTCATAAATGCAAGTTCGACAACAGCCTACTCTCCCATACTTTAATTAATAGATAAAACAAGTGTACAAGAGAACTCGCTTAGTACGCATGGGACCCCCCAAATCCCACAAAGCAGGGGTTACATCACTAGAGAGCTTCACAAAGAAGGTTGATCATCCTCTCATCCCCTTCATGTGGGGCCCATTTGCTGTTGATCTTGTTGTTCTCGAGGAAAAAATACTCTATGATGTCTAAAAGGTGGGGGTTTCTTACAATTGGAAATTCTTTTTCCTAAAAGGAGTATGGATTTTTCTATCAACCCTTCTTTTAGGATGGCTTCCAAAATTGGCTACACACCTCGCTTTCTAGATCTTCCAGAGGGTCTCACCTCTACTCACATTCCACAATGATGAGCAACACCCGATCGCTTCTCCTAGCAAAGCTTGTTTCGAAATGATTTATCCTTGTAGCAGCACGATTTTTTCAAGGGTCCGCCAAAGTAACTTTGACTTGGGGCAAGCAAAATAAGGTGTCCCAAGTCCTCATTGCCACGTAGGCATCGTTGCACCATGGGGGGGCCTTGCAAAGTTTGCTGGCCTTTATTGTTGGAGTTTGAGGTCCACGGGAACACGCGAACAACACAAGGAAGAAGAAGAAGCTTGGAGCACAACACACAATACTGAATGTATTACCAAGAGAATGTACAAAGATAAGTTACCCATTAGGGTTATATGTGTATATACAAGCTAGGGAAAAAAACCTCCTAAAGAGGGAAAAAAGTACCCCGATGGTCCTAGTGTGTTCACACACATCACTACCTAAATATATCAACAAATCCCCCTTGGGAGTGATGCGATGGACAGGGAGCTAGCACTCATGTATAAAGAAGTGCCAAGCTATGTGGAATCAATCCACAAAAGGAAGTGAGCCCAAAGTTTTGCGGAAAGCTTCAAACTTCTCCCTAGATAGAGCCTTTGTGAAAAGGTTTGCAATTTTCTCCTCTGTGGGCACATATGCCAAACTGATCTCTCCAGTAGAGAACCTATCCCTAACATAATGATAGTGCACCTTACTGTGCTCACTGTGAGCATGGAACACAAGATTCCTTGCAACTTCCAATGCGCTCTAACTGTCAGTGAAGATGGTGGTGGCAGAAGATTGACTAACACCCAAATCAGCCATAAGGCATCTGAGCCACACACACTCAAGAGTCTTATGAAAGTTGCCCTATACTCAGCCTCACAACTAGAAATTACCACATTAGGCTACTTCTTGCTCAACCAAGATATACATGAGCTACCAAGCATGAAGCAAAAGCCACTAGTGGACACACAAGTGTCATAGCAACCAACCCAGTCAAATTCAAAAAAAGCATGTAAATCTAGTGGTAATGATCTCCCCTTGGGATAAAATAATCCAAGTAGTCAGGTCCCACTCAAGTAGCGAAAGATGCATAAACCTGCTCATCTGTGAGACAACAAACTGAATAACTGACCACATAGTGCATAAGTAAATCAAGCATCCAACAACATGCTGGTAGAAAACAACATCAAATGCATCTCAAGCATCATGAAGACTCAACCATAAACCTATTTCCATAGGAGTGGCAATTGGTTTACAGTCTTCAAGGCCAAAACACTATGATAATGTGTCAATATATTTTTTTTGAGACAAATCTATTCCACAATCAACTTGCATAAATTGAATGCCCAAATAATGATCCAAGTGCCCCAAATCTGACATCTCAAATGAGGCATGCAAATCAGCCTTAAAATCATCAATATTCTTCTCAATAGGACGAGTGAGCAGTATGTCATCAACATAGATAACAATGATCATAAGCACATCATTTGCACGCTTAATGTATACGATGCTTATTGGAGTCAGACTTATGTGGAAGCACACGAACAACACATGGGAGAAGAAGAAGCTTGGAGCACAACACACAATACTGAATGTATTACCACCAGAATGTACAAAGATATGTAGCCCATTAGGGCAATAGGCGTATATACAAGCCATGAAAAAGAAAACCTCCTAAAAAGGAAAAAATACCCCGGTGGTCCTAGAGTGTTCACACAAATCACTACCTAAATATATCAACAAACCCCCCCTAGGAGCGATGTGGTGAACAAGGAGCTAGCACTCATGGATAAGGAAGTGCCAAGCTATGTGGAATCAATCCACAAAAGGAAGTAAGCCCAAAGCTTTGCGGAAAGCTTCAAACTTCTCCCTAGGCAGAGCCTTCGTGAAAAGGTCTGCAATGTTCTCCTGTGTGGGCACATATGCCCAGTTGATCTCTCCAGCAGAGAACCTCTCCTTGACATAATGATAATGCACCTCAATGTGCTTAGTGCGAGCATGGAACACGGGGTTCCTCGCAACTACCAATGCGCTCTGACTGTTAGTGAGGATGGTGGTGGCAAAAGAATGACCAACACCCAAATCAACCATAAGGCATCTAAGCTACACACACTCAAGATTCGCTATGAAAGTTTCCCTATACTCAGCCTCACAGATGGAAGTGGCCACAGTAGGCTGCTTCTTGCTCAACCAAGATACATGAAATACCAAGCATGAAGCAAAAGCCGCTAGTGGACACACAAGTGTCATAGCAACCAGCCCAGTCAAAGTCAGAAAAAGCATGCAAATCTGGCAGTAGTGATCCCCCCTTGGGATAAAACAACCCAAGTAGTCGGGTACCATTCAAGTAGTGAAAGATGCACTTAACTACCTCCCAATGCTTGACACCTAGGAAATGCATAAATGTGCTCATTTACGAGACAACAAATTGAATATCTGGCCGCGTAATGCATAAGTAAATCACGCATCTAATAGCCTATTGATAGAGAGATTGCATTGCATCCATCCAATGTTTAGAATTTTGTGCTTGATGCACCCATAGCATAGCAATCTGATGCACCCATAGCATAGCAATCTGATGCAAAAGAGGCACTATGAGAGCATGAACGAGTATGATATGATAGAGGTGAATCTAATTTGCTATCACGCAAAGTTTGCACTAGCCATTTTGGCATAGTTTATCCTCCTGAATATCAACTCTCTCATCAACAAGTGCATCGTGTAAGTATGCATAAAAAATAGAATGATTTGCATCATCACATGAAACCTACAATGGTTGAGAAGTTGCCTCATTAGGACCAACACTAGACTGTCCACCTGGAAAAAGAGGAAGCAAAGCATCATACATGTCACTGGAGCTAACAGATGTCTCCTTTGTACATGAAAGTAAAGGCTGAATAACATCTTCCACAAAAACAACATCACGGCTAACCAAAATGTGTTTAGTCTGTGGGTGATACAGACGATAGCCTTTGCTTTCAGAACTGTACCCAACAAAAATACATTTCACTGCTTTATCATCGAATTTTCTATGATGTTGTTCAGGCACTAATGCATATGCCAGACAACCAAAAACACACAGATGAGCAAAAAATGGCTTACGACCATGCCAAGACTCATATGGAGTGATAGACTACAGTGCTTTAGTGGGACATGGATTAAGTACATATGCTGCACACATGATAGCCTCCAGCCAGAAACTATGTGGTAAAGCCTGACTCTTGACCACACACCTCACCATCTAAATGAGTGACTTGTTCTTCGGTTCAAAAACTCGATTTTGTTGAGGTGTATATGATATTCTACACTGATGCTTTATCCCACGTTCAGCCAGAAATGCATTAAAGTTAGAAGACATATATTCCCCCCTCGATCAAAATGGAAGGTGCCCATTTTACATGCTGAGAGATTTTCAGCCAAAACCAAAAACTTTTTGAAGCACATAAACACTTTGGACTTTGCCTTCAGTGGATATACCCATGCATGCCTGGAAAAAACATCGATGAAAGTCACGAAGTAAAGATAGCTCCAAAAGAAGGTGTCTGCATAGGACCACAGACATTGTTGGTGCATTTTACCCAAGCCTACATGCTTGATATGATTTGATTCATGTCCATTTGTAGTCATACGTGTAGACATATGAACACCTCTTATAAAAGAGTATATTTTGTCTCTTGTAATTGTGAAAGAAAGAATGGCTTAAGTCATCCATGATGTAAAAAGCAAATTCGTGGCTCCAACTACCTAAAACCACAAATCCATCAACTGAGAGAATATCTCCTAATTCTTAGCATCACTTTTAGGTGAAGTTATTTGAATTCAAATTCAAAACTACCTCCAAAAGTAGCTATAAAAAGAGCAAGAAGGAAGTCACCATTGAGAGAGCTTGATTCGTGCCCACTTCATGTTCATTTGTAGAGATTGAAGAGCTTAATCCATAGCTCTATCATTCTACTCCTATTTTTCAAGTATTCATTGCCAATGTGGTTGTAATTATATGTGAATCTATACATTCATCATTTACTTCTTCTTTGTTTTGTTCTCTGTTATACTCACTCATAATAATAACTTCAGAAGCTCATATCTCAGGCTATAGATACCCTTTTTCAAAGTTTTGAAGTGCATTGGATAGCTCTTTAAGTATAGTTTATGATGTTAAAAGTTCATGTTCATTTCATCTCTACCATTTTTGACAAATCTATGTTTTCCTGCTCATTGTTCAATCTCTATAGAGTCCCAAAAATGGAGGGAGTGTTCTAGATTTTGCTAAATCTTGTTCTCAGTGGTCAATTGATCAATTGGAGTGTTTTAACTTGGATTAACAATCTATATATGTCTTGTTTCTATTTACAAAAGGAATTTTTCTAATTCCTACCAGGTTGAGAGCACTGTTCATTTTATTCAGCAGGTGTATGTACACAAATAGCAAGTTTTGGGAGCTAGTCATTTTGCAACTAGTCTGTCTTGACTAAAACTTTTGAGATACTTTTTCCAAAGCACTTGGGTGATTTTTTTGTGGATTTTGGAAGCTCAAAGTCTCTACTAACCAACTCTGAAGTCTCAGTGGCTGGTGTGAAGCTGATTGTAGTAGCACCAACTCATCTTCAAATTGCATCCACCATCTCTCTCCACAATGGTATCAGAGCATAGTCAATCAACATGGGAGATGGATTTCCATCAACAATTGAAAAATTGGATAGAAAAAAATACCTAGCATGGTCTCTAAGGATGGAGGCTTATCTTCAAGGGAGGAATCTATTTGGATACATATCTGGTTATGCCAACCATGAGGAACAAAGGGCAACCATCACATCAAGAAGAAGAAAGACTTTCAAATTGGTGTTCAAAGGATGCACTTGCAAGGTCATATATTCTAAACTCAATTTCTCATTTTCTTTTATCTCATGTCAAGGGATGCAAGACATCAAGAGAGACTTGGAATGCACTTGATTCTTTCTTCTCCTCCAACACTCAAGTAAGGAAGAACCAATTGTGGATGGAGTTCACAACAATGAAGAAAAAACCCAAGCAAAGTGTGACTAATTATGTCACAAAGATGAAGGAGATTCCAGATCAACTTGGAAGCATTGGAGAGGTAATTGAAGAGGAACAAATCATTAGACAAATCATAAATGGAATCAAAGTAGATGACAAGTGGAAGTCCTTCACAATAGCCATGGATTTGTACATGGATATGCATGTATTCGACCTCAATACACTCATGGGTGAACTCTTCACTCATGAAGCAAACATTAGCAAAGGTGGTGAGTCCTCAAGAGGTAATCAAAATTTTGCATTATATTCTGATAAACCTAAGGTCAAGGAGAAGTCAAAGAATAAGAAGAATGAAGATGAAGGTAGCTCTTTCCAAGCAAACTTTGCAAGTAGAGGAAGAGCTAGAGGAAGAAGTAGAGGTGGAAAGCAAGGTAGGGGGAGATTCCAATCATCTCAACCTTGCAATATATGTGGCTTATCTAATCATACTACTGAAGAATGTTTCAAGAACTCAAGGAACTCAAGGGGAAGAGGATTCAATAGAGGTGGCTATGGATCAAATAGAGGCAGATACGATGGAGGCTACAACAACAATTATAACAACAACAACAAACAACAACAACTATCAAAGTGGCCATAGAGGAAGAAGAGATTACAATAACTATGCAGAGGGCCAAAGTCAAGAAGATTCATTATTGATTATGAATCTATCAGTGAAGAAGGGTAAGGATGATGATTTTTGGTGCAATTCACAAGCCAACACATTTGGCTTAAAGACCATACACATATGGAGAAGCATGGGAACCAATGCTTGAAGATAATTACTCATTGGTTCCCATGCTTGAAGATAAGCATGGGAACCAATGCTTGAAGATTCCAAGTCATATTTGACTTGGAATCTTTGTAAACATCTACCAAAAGCAACTCAGGGAAATGTTAGCTTTGATTGATGGAATATCTCCTAGGACACCTACCAAAAGGAACTCGTGGAAATGTTAGCTTTCATTGATGGAATATCTCCTAGGATGTAGGAGCATGATTATAGAGAGCCAAAAGTTTGAATTCAAATTCAAACTTTGAACTCAACTACTATAAAAGTGATCATAAAAAAGTCACGGCTAAAGCAAGCCACTTCCGATCTTCTCATTCTCATTTCTGAGTGTGTGTGAGGCCTACACTCTAGCCCACACCTATCTACATCATTAGGCAATGATCTTCATGCCTATGGCATTGTACAACATTGTTCATTAATACATATATCTACATTGTTCATTTCTGGGTTCTCTGTCATAGTCTCTGAAAATTTGTCAACTTGTGGAGATCATATCTCACTCATTTCTTCACCAAATTCAAAGATCTATAGCTTGATGGAACCAACTCAAAGTTTTCTACATGCTATCAAAATTTGAAGGATTTCTATTCAGCCATTTCAGAGAAAATTTTGTCGAGGTGATCACTGGTCAAAGTCTGCAATAGTCCTAAGATATTGGGGGTAAAGGTTTACTTGCTAAATTGATTTATGTCATTCCACTTGGAATAGTTAGCTTGCCAAGCTAATTAAATACCCCTAAAAGGAATTTTTCCAATTCCTACTGTGCTGGTCATATTGAGCAAACGATATAGCAGGTGTCTAGCCAAGAATAGAAGGTTTTTTTGAAGACTTTAAGTTCAAAGTAGTCTGTTTTGATTCTATCTTTTCATTCATCATTTCCAAAGTACATATGCACTTTTATGGTGTCATTGGAAAGCTAAGAAGGTCTACTTATCAACTCTGAAGCAAGAAAGGGCTGGTACAAAGCAGGATTTGGCAGTACCTTTTCATCCTCCTGAAGTATTCATCCATCTTCCCAACAGTGTATCAGAGCAAAGTCAAGGTAAAATGGGAGATGGTTTTCCTTCATTTATTGATAAATTGGACAGGGACAACTATCAGGCATGGTCTCTAAGGATGAAGAAATACCTACAAGGAAGGAGTCTTTATGGATACATCTCAGGAGATGAGGAATTTCCCTCATTCAAAACCAGAGGACTACCAACAAAGGAAGAACATGAAAAGCTCAACACATGGTGTGCCAAGGATGCATTAGCAAGGTCTTACTTACTCAAATCCATCTCTGATTTTCTTTTTCCACATATTAGAAACTCTAAGACATCCCAAGAGACTTGGAAAACCTTGTCATCCTATTTTTCTTCCAACACAAGGGCCAGAAAAAACCAATTGTGGATTGAATTCACCACACTAAGGAAGCAACCTAAGCAGGCTATTTTAGAGTTTGTGACTAAGATTAAAGATGTAGCAGATCAGTTAGCAAGCATAGGAGAAGATATTGAAGAAGAGAAAATAGTAAGGCAAGTGATCAATGGGATTAAAGCTAATGACAAATGGGAAAGCTTCACCACTGCCATGGACCTATACATGGACATGCAAATTCCAGATCTTACCACTCTCATGGGGCAATTGTTTACTCATGAATCCAAGCTCAACAAGAATGGAGACTCATCCAAAGGTAATAGCTCTTCTGCCCTATACACTGATAAAAGTAAGTCTAAAGATAAAGGCAAGAACAAGAAGATAGAAGATGAAGGCACTACCTCCCAAGCCAACTATGCAGGGAGAGGTAGATCATCAAGAGGAAGGGGCAAGGAGGTAAGCAAGGTAGGGGGAGATCTTATAACTCCTCACCATGCAACATTTGTGGTTTATCAAATCATACTACAGATGAGTGTTTCAGGAATTACAAGAACCAGAGAGGAAGAGGATATCAAAGAGGTGGATACTCACAGTCAAGAGGCAGATTCAACCATCATCAAGGGTACAACAACAATTACAACAATAACTACAACAACAATTCCAATGGCAACTATCAAGGAGGATTCAAATTCAAAAAGGACTACAACAACTATACAAGACAGCAAGATGATTCTCTTCTGATTATGAACATGACTACAAAACCAAGTACAAATGATGACCATCTCTTCCACATTGACTCAGGATGCTCAAATCATGTGGCTGGAATTGTAGCTCTACTCTCTGATCTTGACGAACCAAGAGGTAAGCATCAAGTACAAACAGGTGATGACACCAAGCACTCAGTAATTAAAGTTGGAAATGTTAAGACTTGTGATGGAAATCGGAACTTGTTGAGTAGGGTACTATATGTACCAACCATTACAAAAAACTTGATGAGTGTTGGATAGATTGTGGAAAAAGGCTTGCAGGTTAGATTCAACCAATTTGGAGCATTTGTGGAGGATCCCAAGCATGGGTTCAAGAGAATAGCTAAAGGAGAAAAATCAGGTAGACTTTTTACATTTGAGCTAGAAGATACAAAGAATATTGCACTATACAATTATAAAGATCAAACACTTTCATAGCTTGAGATTTGGCATAAGAGGTTAGGGCATGTAGGAGAAAGAACCTTGAAACAAATATGCAGGGATCAATGTGTAATTGGAATACCCAATGTTTCCAAACAATACATGATATATAAATGTGGTTCTTATCAGTTTCACAGGTTACCATTCTCAAGGAAAGGCTACATGCATGAGGACTACCTAGAACTTGTCCATACAGATGTATGGGGACCAAGCAAAGATCCCTCAATCTCAGGACCAAGGTACTATGTATCTTTTATTGATAATTATAGCAGGTGGACTGTATTGTACTTTATGAAGCACAAAGATGAAATGCTCAATTGTTTTAAAAAATATCTTGCACTTGTTGAGAATCAGACAGGAAGAAACCTAAAGAGGCTAAGGTTAGATGGAGGAGGTGAGTACTTCTCCAATGAGTTTAAAGCATTCTTGCAGGACAGAGGAATCAAGAGAGAAATCACCACAAGGTATACTCCTGAACAGAATGGGGTAGCTGAAAGAAGAAATAGGTTGATTGTTGAAACAGCTAGGTCAATGTTAAATGAAAAGAAATTACCTAACTACCTATGGGCAGAGAGTGTATCTTCTGCCACTTACCTCAAAAACAGGTTACCATCTAAGTCCCTTGATGGGATGATCCCTTATGAAGCATGGCATGGGAAGAGACCCTCACTTGATCATTGCAGGGTATTTGGATGTGTAGCATATGTACACATTCCTTCTCAGATAAGAGGTAAGCTAGACCATAAGACTGAGAAGTATATCTTTATTGGATATGATCTAAATCAGAAGGGGTACAGGTTCTACAACCCTTCAAATAAAGGACTCATGGTTAGTAGAGGTGTTGTCTTTGATGAAAATGATTCTTGGTATGAGAATGAATGCACGAATTTTAAACTACTCTATGACTTGGAGGAGGATTTTCCAAGTCTTGCTAAGGAGGAACCTACTTAGAATGAAGACACCACTTCAGATGATGAAGACATTATCAATCTTGAAGAATTCAAGGCATGGAAGTCCAAAGGCAAACTCAAGATGAAGAAACTTGAAGACATACGTGAATCTTCAAATCAATCAATCAGAAGATCACAAAGGGAGAGCAAAAAACCTATCAGATATGGCTATGACACCTCTCTTGTTACTAAACACTTTGTTTATCTTGCCAAAGACTTGTCAATTGAAGAACCAGGATCATATGAAGAAGCAAAGACCAAGACAGAATGGAAAGAAGCTATGGATGAGGAGATTGAAGCACTCAAAGAAAGTGACACATGGGAGCTAGTACCAAAGAAAGAGTCCATGAAGGTAATTGGATCCAGATGGATCTATAAACTCAAAAGAAATTCTGATGAGTCAATAAACAGGTACAAAGCCAGATTGGTGGCCAAGGGTTTTGCACAAACCCAAGGCATTGACTATGAAGAAACATTCTCACCTATAGCCAAGATGCCAACCATCAGGGTATTGGTAAGTGTGGCTACATCTAAGAATTGGAACATGTATTAGCTAGATGTAAAAAATGCTTTCTTGAATGGATGGATTTCAGAGGAGGTATATATGTCACAACCTCCTGGCTATGAGGATCCAAACAAGGTAAATGTTGAGAGCAGTATGGGCACCCAAGGACTGACTAGACAAGGAAGCCGGCGGAGAGAGTCAGAGCGAGGTGAAGGATTAAGTAGACAAAGCAGTCGACGCAAATCTGGCAGATAGGCCCTTCAAATTTTTCCAAATCAACATCTTTATAACAGTGATTCTTATCACTAACAATCATTGTAAATACCATTTCATATTTTTGTAGCTCCATTTTGTGCAAGCTAAGGAGTCCTTGAGCTTGAGGAGCCTTAGAAGTGCCTACATATCAATTTTTGTATTTTTTAGACTCCATTTAAGCCCTCAAATTGGCCCTGGAACCTAATTTTTAACTAGGCCGGACACTTAGGTCTAGACAGGGACAAAACCTAGTCAAAAACTATAAATAGAGCTAGAGAGCTCATTTTTGAGGTTAGCTTGTAACTGAATTGAACTTGTATGAGCTTTTGGAAAGTAATCTAAGAACTCCATTGCTTCTCACTCTTTGTCTTGCCGTGTGTGCGCGTGTGTGTGTATGTGTGTGCATGTTAGTGTGCTTGTCACTCACACACTTGTGCCTTCACTTGCTCGAGGTCTTCATACCATCCTCACGTCTTCCCGGATTGACATTAAAGGAGGTGCTACTCATCATTGAGCTACACCAAATTTTGGCGCCATTGCCGGGGATCGAGCTTTGAGGACGAGCGTGTGATGGTAAGACGTAGAGTTATGACGTTGGCGTTGTAGGTAATTTCTCTATTTTTTCTTATTTTTCTCTTTCTTACTACACCATCATCATCACCATCATCATCCTCACCATATCCAATCTCCATCTCCATCATCGCGAAAAAAATTCAGTTTTTTGATCATATCACCTTCTCCACCTCATTTCCCTCATTCCACTTGTGAGAGAGCGAGAGAGCGATATTGTGTGCATTGTTTTTGCATGTTTGTTGAGTTTCTTGCAGGTTCCAGCAGCATCATCCCCTCCAGCACATTGCGCAGGTACGGAAATGTGCAGAACTGTCTCGCAGTCGCCAGCTTCTGTCGATCACGATTGACTGAAATTTTCATCTTTTGGTAAAACTGAGTGCATCCCAGTAGACTAGAGGCTTGGCACAGCACAAATCCACAAAAATTTTTGAAAACATTGCAAATTTTCAATCCATCGCGATTGATAGCATCAATCGCGACTGACACCTATCCATCGCGACGGACAGCCATCAATCGCGACGGACAGCTATCCATCGCGACCGACAGCCATCCATCGCGACAGACACCTGTCAATCGTGACGGACAGTCATCCATCGCGACCGACAGCCATCCATCACGACGAACAGCCATCCATCGCGACCGACAGCCATCCATCGCGACAGACACCTGTCAATCGCGACGGACAGCCATCCATCGCGACCGACAGCCATCCATCGCGACCGACACCTGTCCATCGCGACGGACACCAGTCGATCGCGATTGACAGCCCAGTCGATCGCGATTGATAGCCCAGTCGATCGCGATTGACAGCCATTTTCGGCCATTTTTTAGGGTTTATTAAATTGAGGAATTTGGCTAATTTTGGGCATAACTATTGGGCTATAGGACATATAGGGAGGCTATAAACAAGCAATTTGAGGAAACCCTGTTGACCTATTAGCCTGTTTGAACCCTGTTTTAATCCCTGAAGCCTGAAATGACATAACTTCCTCATACGAAATCCGTTTGCTGTGATTCTTGTTTTGTTGGAAAGCTCATGTGAAAATTAAAATCAGGGTTATTAGATAGGGTTTTTTGAAGTTGACCATACCCCGAGGTAGGAAAACTGAAGGATCCTTGGGATTGTTTTCCATAAAGGCAAAGGATAATTTGGTCTGTGAGATACAGGCATAAAAGTGGTCTATTGTGGCATTTGAATCTAAGTCTTGAGCTAATCGTGGGACTTTTACAGGTCCAGTAAGAGCACTTGAGAGCATCCAAAGCAAGGGTTTCTTTGCAAGCTTGAGAACCGGGTTCTTGAGCGTCATAAAGCAAGGGATCAACAAGTAAGGTTGGAATATTCTCAACTCCCTTTGTCAATTCGTAGCTTAGGCTAAGTGCAAGAAGTGCTAGGAGTAAGTCAGGGCGACGATAGGCATCAATCAAGTGGAAGACTACCTATGCACTCAAGTTCAAGGTTAAACATAATCACTTCGTGATGCGATAACCTTAAAGGAAAGAATCTAACGTGGAACGATCAACTTACAGTGCAAAAATATACTCAAATATTCATGACGACGTGATTTCTGACAAGAGCATACACACGGTAACCACTAAAAAGAATCAAGTAACTGATACAAAAGAACTCAACAACGAGGTTGTACTTGGGCAAATTTGGGCTATTCAATTAGGCTTATGAACCTTAGATTAGGGCGACATCTAGGGAGAGATAGACAAAGTTTTAGGTCTTCAGAGGCTAGTGTCAACCACACTGCTAGGTCTTGGGCCCAGCAGTTGAGTCACCACTCATACTACCCTAGCTCTGAGACTAGTGAATCAGAGATGTCTCAAGGCATGGACAGACCTACAGGAAGTTCAGGAGTGCCATACTTGCACAGGGTAGAAGGCCCTTACAAAACGCAGTTGGAATACCTTAGGACCAACCGATTAGGTGCTAGCATCTATGAGGACGGCCTAGGAAGATCTGTAGTACATATTAAGAATCCTGACCAATCTATTGGACTAGAGCGCCCAACTGTCAAGTTCGAAAACGGAGCATACTTAGACAAGGAAGGGACAATATATGTAGTCACCAGTCATCCAGATAGGACTGATGAATTTGGGAATGAGATCCCAGGAACGGACTTAGGTGACCTAGAGCAAGGAAACATGGGTGAAGAACCGAGGACCCCCCGAGGCAAATCTGTTCTCACTAGGATTATCACACCAGAGTGGATTCCCCAAGATAATAAGAGCATAGATCTGCTTCTGAACTGAGAAACTGACGAAGCCTTTTGGAGGTATAAATCTGATCGGCCAATTGATATAGGAACAATCATGATCTATGAGTTTAAGGATCCTGATAGCCCAGGCAGAGTGACCTACTTAGATCACGCTTCAGAGAGGATCTTTGTGGTGACAGAAAATGATAGGCATGCTTACACTTGGAAAGGTGAATTCATTTTCCCCCAACCAAGATCGAACGTGTCCTATGGCCACCCGGGAGCTGGAACGTCCCATGCTCATGGAGCTCAAAGAGACAGACATAGAGATAGACCTGAGGTAAGCTTTGCCAACCCAGGGGGCAGAGAAAGAACGAGAACGGAAACAAATAGAGTAGAACCTGAGGTACTTAGAGCTCCCAGGAATCAAAGACATGCGGATGAGTTCCCTCTACCATGACCTAGAGAGCACACAAGGACTTTGAGACCGACTCAGCTAGTCAAGTCCATGAAGAACTACTTTGATGGCATTGGAGATCCATACGATCATGTGGATGAGTTTAGGCAAGTCTTGAGAGCGGAACAAGTGGAGGATCTATTCACGCAGTACAATGCCTTTGGTCTAACTCTTAGGAACACAGCCCTTACGTGGTTTCAACTGTTGAATGAGAGACAATTTCTTGTTTTAACAATTTCTTGTAAAATTCCACACATCGCACTATTTGAATTAGAAAACTCACTTAACTTGTCAATTAACAAAAATACTTCTTTAAATTTTGCTTGATTTGACGAGTTTATCTTATCCTCTAAATCTTTGACTTGCACTTCAAGTCCCAAATTTGCATTCTTAATTGAACCCTCCATAGTAGAGTTCTTTTCATGTGTGTTTAAATGAACTGCTTTCTTTTTACCCATTGAGATTAGAGAAACAAGAAGTCTTAGAGGATAGGTCAATACCTGCAATCTGAATCGAAGAAGAGGCTCAAAAGTGACTGTGTGAAAATTTATACAATAGGATCAAAATCTAATACATCAATTGCTAATAGATGATTGTGCAAACGTTCCTCCTTCTAATGTCGATGAGAGGGGTGGCGAAATGAGGGTAGCTACTTGCCACTCTTCGTGAAGGCGCTCAGTTCCCTAGGGAACAGCCCCCAACACCTAGAAAAGTGCAAGGTTCCAACGACACAGCCACAGCTCCCACGGATGAAGAAGCTTCTACAATTCAACCTGTCGATGTATGCATATGCAAGCAAAATTTAAAATTTATACCTGAGATGCATCGCCGTTTGTTCACGTCGGGTTCACCAATGTCAGCGCGGAAGCGACGGTCGGTGGATCAGGGCGACCGCCAGAAATACGGCACACGCGGGGTGTCTTAGAGCAAGCTCAGGTAGTGTAACTCAAAAGATCAATAGTCAAGCAATTGCAAAATCATATCCTCTGATCAAGAAGTGTAGAAATAATTCATCATAATTACTCACTCATCACACTTTATCATTTGCAGACTCAGGAATAGTAGAATCTCAAAGGCCATATAAACTCAAGGCAATTGGTTAATTCAATTACTCAATTCCAACCGCCAAAAAATAACGGCGCACGCGGGGTGCTTGAAGCAAGCTCAGGTAAAGAGAAGACTTAACAAGCATATATAAACTCAAAAATTTAATAGCTTAATTGCCAAATGAGATCCTCTCACCAAAAACTATAGAAACAATTCATCATAATTATTCACCCATCATGTTCATCGTTTGTAGACTAAAACTTGCCGCAAAATATGAGTTCTTCTCGCAATTTTCATTGATGCAATTTATCGATGTTCGCGGGTAAATTTTGTTTGCTTATTATCTTTAGATATTATCATTAATCATGCAAGGTATAGATCGTGTTTTTTTTTTTTTTTTTTTAACATAAGTAATCTTTGATCATTATGAAATACACTCAATGTAATAAAAAACTAAAACCCCGGCGCTTCACTAAATTCTTTTGATTCTTTTGATTCTTTTCTACTAGTTGAAAGCATTCATTCACCTTTTTCTCCTCGAATTGAATTAACAGCTTTTTCTCCTCGAATTGAATTAACAGCAGTAAATGAATATCCTCCTATATCTTCGGCGTAGTCTGCTACAGAGAAAGCTTTCTCCCAGTCGATGTCCTATCATTTACCACAGGGCTGTAGAGATCACTATCAAAAGCGAAAGAGACCGGAGCACCCTTTCCGAGAAGTGTTACTAGAAGTAAATTTAGATTGCCCCTCGATATTCCTTGTTACAGCTCTGACCGATAATTTCTCTTGTAGTTAAATTCAGAACACTATTACATTACAATCTTCAACAGCAGTTGTCTGCGCATGATGGTCATTACCAGAAAATACAGAAGGATGTTGGAAGATGAATGAAGTCAAATCAAAATGGAAAATCATATGAACAGTTCTACAATTGATTCTCTAAAAAAAAACGCCATAACAGAATCACACATCGGAGGCAGCGATTTCATAAAAGATCACGTCTTCAGCATCAATCCTCTCAGAAAAATTTGGCTCATGCTGTGCCTTCCTTGCATTTGATCATCTGTGCTAGTGTTATATAGACTATGGTAGAACGACCGCCTGAAACATAGCAATGTCCTAACAAAAATCAATTACAGAACGCATCTGAGAGCCTAACTTGATTAGATTTCAACAAAATGAACGTACAGTTTACTCTGATCACAGCGCTCAATTTCACTTGTTCCTGAATACTTTCTTTAACCAATAGTTTTCATATTATCAAATGTCGGAACAACTAGAGTAAAACTCACAACAGGAATGATGAGGGTGCGAGATGCATATAGGAAGCAAAACATCGGGTTTTACAAGGAGTCTTAACAACACATAATAAAAAGAAAAACTTTATGCGCGCATCATCATAGAAAGGCAAACTTCAACTTCCATAGCACTTCAAGTGAATCAATTGAAGGCACTTACAGAACTTTATTCATTACGTTGCAATAACCTTTAATCTCCTTCGTCACCATCGAAGACATTAGCTCAGAGTTAGGATCCCAGTGCATGCAAGCGCAAGATCAGGCATTGATTCCTTTGCGTAGAGTGGTGAGCAATAGCTCCACCGAAATCAAAAAAGTGTAATACATGTTCGCTCAGAGTAGATAATATTTCAAGATAATCGAGTTGCTGATGCCGTAAGTGAGGGCGTTCATCTTCAGAGAAAGACTCGCATCAAGGTAAAGAGGGGATGATAAAAACTCTGCAAGCGATTCATCAGAACATTCTCTTCAACAGCACATCATCACATGATCCAAGAAGTTACGCCTATCGCTCCCCAAAAACGTGTAATTCGCCTCCCTTATTAGAGCAAAACGTCCCTCCACTCTACTACGCTGCCCCCCCCGATTATTGTCAACTTCGTCCTTTTCATGCCCCGCTCTGCATGCGTGAGCCACTCTTTTTCTCCAAAAAACAACCACTCGTCACCTGCGTCGTCCTTTTCTTTTTCACTTTGATCTCCATCCATCCTTTTTAATAGCTTTGTAGAGTGTTCCATAGCCACATGAACCTTCAACTGCGTCTAAAATAAATCCATCAAAGGACGAAAATTTATCTTGTGTTAACTGAATCGAAAATGTTCATATAACTACTGAGCATCCGGCAGTGTGAAGTTCTTTGCATGGTCCACTTGCTTTTTTTCAAGTTGCGTAGCTTTGTCATTTGTTTGCTATTTCAATTCTTCTGAAGAGCACCTTTAAACGATGTCCCGTTGAGCTTCAATGACCTACATCCGAATGTGTCTTGATCATTGGTATGACTGCCTTTGACATATTCATCACTCTACCGCTTCAGCTTAACAAGCTTCATTGATATGTTGAGATGATGAATCATTCGGTTGATTGGAGAGTGTTTGGTCAAGACATGAAAGTAGAGATGAATATCTCTACGACATTCACCCCCACCAAACCTGTGCATCCTCCGGATGCGCCAAATAACCTGAGAATAAACCTGTTTTCTGCTTCATAATAAAATCAATTCCATAGCAGAATATGTGCATGGGTTTTAAAGTCAAAGTGCCTTATGCACGGCTACGTAATTAGCCCTATTTATATGCACACTGTGAATATGCATGTATAAAATTAATGGTGCAATCAATAAAGAGAATGGCTTCTGATGGTGAGGTTGGTGCTCTCACTCACATACATAGCAATGTGGAATTACATAAATCCTTACAATCACTCTTATGTGCAAGGGTTTACTCGATTTGTGCCTCAATGCATGGTCATGTAGTGTGACCCTACTATGCATACTTTCAGTGCATTTTCAAAACTTTATGGTGCAGAAAGGGTAAGAGCTTTTGATGAAGAGGTTTTCTATCTCCTATACTTAGAATTTGCTCGCAGATTTCATAATACCTGTTACAATTGATATTGGTGCAAATGAACGTGCACCTAAGGGCAAAACTCAATATGTGTTCATACATAATTTAGTGCATACTTGAAATGCAAGCTTAAATAAAATGGTGCAAAACTGGAAGTAAAAGGTTTTCATATTCTACTCTTGAAGAAAATCTTTGTTGTCAACAAACTCCCATTCTTCATCTTGAACCTGAAAATATCTTGAAAAACAAACTCGTGAAAAACATAAGTATTAGCATATTTAAACCAAGTATATCAATTCAAAACTTTTAGATAATCCATCTATAAAAAACCGAAGTAATATTAAGTCATATTTTGGAGCTTCCATCAATTCGTCCTTTCTTGCTTGATCTGCATTAAATCACTCAAAACCTTGATTAGAAAAGCCATATTTGATTCATTAATGAAATTCATAATTTTTCTTGTATAAAGAAAGAAAGTAAAACAAAACCCATATACATACCTTTTTGATGAGGAAGTAGGTTGTATCTCCCATATAAATACCTTTTTGATGAGGAAGTAGGTTGTAACTCCCATATAAATACCTTTTTGATGAGGAAGTAGGTTATAACTCCCATATAAATACCTTCTTGATGAGGAAGTAGGTTGTAACTACCATATAAATACCTTTTTGATGAGGAAGTAGGTTGTAACTCCCATATAAATACCTTTTTGATGAGGAAGTAGGTTATAACTCCCATGCTTGTATCTTTTGATGAGGGAGAGATACAACTCCTCGTGCTCGTGCTCGTAAATATCTTTTGTTTAGGGAGAGATAAAACTCCTCGTGCTCGTGCTCGTAATTATCTTTTCACAAATTTCATCATAAGAAAATCATTATCATAAATTCATAAATTTCACATTAGCTTTTTCAACCTTTGAAACAAAATTCATAAATTTCAGAAAAAATCATAATGTTCATAGTTTAATATAATCATCATATTTGTTGTAAACAAAATCAATTTGATCAAAATATTCATCATTTCATTCATAATTGTTCATCATAATAGATTTCTTCCTATTTATGAAAGAAAGAAAATCATAAGCATAATGTAAAACTTCATCATAAGCTAGCTTTTCCAAGCATAAAACTTCATAAAACAAAACAATTTAGGTATTTGTTTCTCAACTTTAGGAAAGCAGCATACATGCAATATCAAAAATTGAAAAGTTTTATCTTCAATAAACAATTCCATCACAATAAAACTGTTTCTCGTAAATTCTTCTCCTTTTTCTTAACTTTAGATGAGTTTTTAATATTATTTTCAATCTTCCATATGGCTTCTTGTACCCATTTTCCCATATTCTTGTCATGTTCTGATTGAAGTTGAAGATTTTCGTCTTCAGATGTTTGTACTATTCTTTTATCAGTTTTATTTTGATCACATTTATTGTCATTTTCTTTGACTTTAGGTTCTGTTTTATCCACATATATGTCTTCATTTCCATTAATTGATTGTTCATTTTCATCATCTTTTATCTTTACATCTTCTTCTTTCTTAAACTTTTTCAATGTATCTTGATCCTTAAATGTAGTTTGAATATCAATGTTACTCATAGATTTAGGTGTAAGAAGGTTTTGATCATTGTCCAAGCATTTACTTTTATTCACAACCTTGTTCATAGAATGTAATTGACATACATTACTTTTCTCATTATGACTCTTCGGTTTCCATTGTTTTTGAAGTTTGGTTTTAGGACTCAATTTTGTTTGATCAAAATAGTCTATCATCCCTCCTCGACCTAAGTTTAATTTCAAAGGTAGTTGTGTTTGATAATCACAAATCTTCAGGTTATGTGAAATGACTAAGTGATTTTGACATGCATTACTATAAGCAACACAATCCTCGTACCTATGACCTAGTTGGTCACACCAAAAGCATCTTAAGGCATATACTTTCCTATTCATAGCCCTAAAGGTGGATTTCCTAAACTCATTCATATGGGTTTCATTAGGCAACTTTGGAGATAAACTTTGCATTTCATGTTCATTACACTTGCATTTAGGGATTTCATTGACTTTTTTGGTCAAATCATCTATTTGGATCTTTAATGTTTTAACAATTTCTTGTAAAATTCCACACATCGCACTATTTGAATTAGAAAACTCACTTAACTTGTCAATTAACAAAAATACTTCTTTAAATTTTGCTTGATTTGACGAGTTTATCTTATCCTCTAAATCTTTGACTTACACTTCAAGTCCCAAATTTGCATTCTTAATTGAACCCTCCATAGTAGAGTTCTTTTCATGTGTGTTTAAATGAACTGCTTTCTTTTTACCCATTGAGATTAGAGAAACAAGAAGTCTTAGAGGATAGGTCAATACCTGCAATCTGAATCGAAGAAGAGGCTCAAAAGTGACTGTGTGAAAATTTATACAATAGGATCAAAATCTAATACATCAATTGCTAATAGATGATTGTGCAAACGTTCCTCCTTCTAATGTCGATGAGAGGGGTGGCGAAATGAGGGTAGCTACTTGCCACTCTTCGTGAAGGCGCTCAGTTCCCTAGGGAACAACCCCCAACACCTAGAAAAGTGCAAGGTTCCAACAACACAGCCATAGCTCCCACGGATGAAGAAGCTTCTGCAATTCAACCTGTCGATGTATGCATATGCAAGCAAAATTTAAAATTTATACCTGAGCTGCATCGCCGTTTGTTCACGTCGGGTTCACCAATGTCAGCGCGGAAGCAACGGTCGGTGGATCAGGGCGACCGCCAGAAATACGGCACACGCGGGGTGTCTTAGAGCAAGCTCAGGTAGTGTAACTCAAAAGATCAATAGTCAAGCAATTGCAAAATCATATCCTCTGATCAAGAAGTGTAGAAATAATTCATCATAATTACTCACTCATCACACTTTATCATTTGCAGACTCAGGAATAGTAGAATCTCAAAGGCCATATAAACTCAAGGCAATTGGTTAATTCAATTACTCAATTCCAACCGCCAAAAAATAACGGCGCACGCGGGGTGCTTGAAGCAAGCTCAGGTAAAGAGAAGACTTAACAAGCATATATAAACTCAAAAATTTAATAGCTTAATTGCCAAATGAGATCCTCTCACCAAAAACTATAGAAACAATTCATCATAATTATTCACCCATCATGTTCATCGTTTGTAGACTAAAACTTGCCCCAAAATATGAGTTCTTCTCGCAATTTTCATTGATGCAATTTATCGATGTTCGCGGGTAAATTTTTGTTTGCTTATTATCTTTAGATATTATCATTAATCATGCAAGGTATAGATCGTGTTTTTTTTTTTTTTTTTTAACATAAGTAATCTTTGATCATTATGAAATACACTCAATGTAATAAAAAACTAAAACCCCAGCGCTTCACTAAATTCTTTTGATTCTTTTGATTCTTTTCTACTAGTTGAAAGCATTCATTCACCTTTTTCTCCTCGAATTGAATTAACAGCAGTAAATGAATATCCTCCTATATCTTCGGCGTAGTCTGCTACAGAGAAAGCTTTCTCCCAGTCGATGTCCTATCATTTACCACAGGGCTGTAGAGATCACTATCAAAAGCGAAAGAGACCGGAGCACCCTTTCCGAGAAGTGTTACTAGAAGTAAATTTAGATTGCCCCTCGATATTCCTTGTTACAGCTCTGACCGATAATTTCTCTTGTAGTTAAATTACAATTTCTTGTAGTTAGATTGCCCCTCGATATTCCTTGTTACAGCTCTGACCGATAATTTCTCTTGTAGTTAAATTCAGAACACTATTACATTACAATCATCAACAGCAGTTGTCTGCGCATGATGGTCATTACCAGAAAATACAGAAGGATGTTGGAAGATGAATGAAGTCAAATCAAAATTCAAAATCATATGAACAGTTCTACAATTGATTCTCTAAAAAAAAACGCCATAACAGAATCACACATCGGAGGCAGCGATTTCATAAAAGATCACGTCTTCAACATCAATCCTCTCAAAAAAATTTGGCTCATGTTGTGCCTTCCTTGCATTTGATCATCTGTGCTAGTGTTATATAGACTATGGTAGAACGACCGCCTGAAACATAGCAATGTCCTAACAAAAATCAATTACAGAACGCATCTGAGAGCCTAACTTGATTAGATTTCAACAAAATGAACGTACAGTTTACTCTGATCACAGCGCTCAATTTCACTTGTTCCTGAATACTTTCTTTAACCAATAGTTTTCATATTATCAAATGTCGGAACAACTAGAGTAAAACTCACAACAGGAATGATGAGGGTGCGAGATGCATATAGGAAGCAAAACATCGGGTTTTACAAGGAGTCTTAACAACACATAATAAAAAGAAAAACTTTATGCGCGCATCATCATAGAAAGGCAAACTTCAACTTCCATAGCACTTCAAGTGAATCAATTGAAGGCCACTTACAGAACTTTATTCATTACGTTGCAATAACCTTTAATCTCCTTCGTCACCATCGAAGACATTAGCTTAGAGTTAGGATCCCAGTGCATGCAAGCGCAAGATCAGGCATTGATTCCTTTGCGTAGAGTGGTGAGCAATAGCTCCACCGAAATCAAAAAAGTGTAATACGTGTTCGCTCAGAGTAGATAATATTTCAAGATAATCGAGTTGCTGATGCCGTAAGTGAGGGCGTTCATCTTCAGAGAAAGACTCGCATCAAGGTAAAGAGGG